>NW_004624732.1:45212321-45236898 GCF_000247695.1 Heterocephalus glaber | reverse complement strand
ATATACAGTATCATGTCATCTGCAAATAATGACAATTTGACTTCTTCATTTTCTATCTTTATTCCTTTTATTTCTTTCTCTTCTCTAATTGCTGTGGCTAATGTTTCCAAAACTATATTGAATAGGAGTGATGATAATGGATATCCTTGTCTTGTTCCTGATTTTAGTGTGAAGGATTTGAGTTTTTGACCATTTAGTATGATATTAGTTGTTGGTTTTTCATAGATGGCTTCTATCCGTTTGAGGTAGAGACCATCTATTCCAATTTTTTGTAGGGTTTTTATCATAAATGCGTGTTGGTTTTTGTCAAATGCTTTTTCTGCATCTATGGAGATAACCATATGGTTTTTGTCCTTGGCTCTATTGATATAGTGTATTACATTGATTGATTTGTGTATGTTGAACCATCCCTGCATCCCTGGGATCAATCCCACTTGATCAGGGTGTATGATCTTCTTGATGATCTTTTGCATTCTATTTTCCAGTATCTTATTAAGGATTTTTTCATCTATGTTCATTAGTGAGATTGGCCTATAGTTCTCTTTTTCATTTGGGTCTTTCTCTGCTTTGGGGATCAAGCTTGCTCCCAGGAATGAATTCAGGAATGAATTTCATTACTACTGCCAGTAGTGGCAGTAGTTCCTCTCTATGTCTTGTAGAATTCAGCAGTGAAGCCATCAGGACTGGGCTTTCTTAGTTGGTAAGTTTCTAATTACATTTTCAATTTCATTGATTGATATTGTGTTATTTAGAATTTATAAGTCATCTTCGTTCAACTTTGTTAATTCACAGGTATCTGGAATCTGTCCATTTCTTCTGTATTTTCCATCTTATTGGAGTATAGGTTCTTGAAGTAGTTATTGAAGATCCTCTGGATTTCTGCTGGATCTGTTGTGATTTCATGCTTTTCATTCCTAATTGCATGGATTTGGGTTTTTTTCCTTTTTTGGATGAGGTTGGCTAAGGGTTTGTCGATTTTGTTTATTCTTTTGAAAAACCAACTCTTGTCTTCATTGATGTTTTGTATTGTTCTCTTAGTCTTTATTGCATTAATTTCTGCTCTAATCTTTATAATTTCCTCCCTTGTATGAGCTTTGGGTTTGTGCTACTCTTCTTTTTCTAGAAGCTTGAGGTTCAGCATCAGGTTGTTTAATTGAGCTCGCTCTGTTTTCCTAATGTAAGCATTCACTCCTCTGAATTTCCCTCCTAAGACTGCTTTCATTGTGTCCTATAGATTCCGATATGTTGTATTGTCATTGTCATTTAATTGTAGGAACTGTCTGATTTCTTCTTTAATTTCCTCTGTGACCCATTGGTTATTCAGAAGTGTGTTGTTCAATTTCCATGTGTTTATAAAATTCTTCCAGGTTCTTTGGCTATTGATCTCCAATTTCATCACACTATGATCTGATAATATACAGGGGAACTTCAATTCCTTTGCACTTACTTAAACATGTTCTATGAGAGAGTACGTGGTCTATTTTAGAGAACGACCCATGTGCATTTGAAAAGAATGTGTATTCTGATTTTGTGGGATGGAACACTCTGTAAACATCTGTTAAGTTCATTTGTTCAAGAGTTTGATTGAGTTCTAGTATTTTGTTGTTTATTTTTTGTCTAGTTGATGTATCTATTTGTGACAGTGGAGTATTGAGGTCCCCCACATCTCTTGTATTAGTGCTTATATGATTTTTCATGTCCATTAGTATTTCTTTTATATAGTTGGGCTCACTAGTGTTTGGTGCATATATATTAATGATTGTCACCTCTTCCTCTTGGATTGTTCCCTTTACAAAGACGTAGTGTCTTTCTTTGTCTCTCTTAATCAGTGCTGGTTTGAAATCCACTTAATCTGCAAAGAGAATGCCTACTCTTTCTTTTTAGGGGGTTCCTGTCACATGGAGTATTGTTTACCACCCTTTAACTTTCAGCCAATGAGTTTCTTTTTGAATGAAGTGTGTTTCTTGTATGCAGCATATTGTTGCATCTTGCTTCTTGACCCATTCTGCCAGTGTATTTCTTTTGACTGGTGAATTGAGACCATTAACATAGATGGTTATAACTGCTATATATTGACATCCTTGTCATGACTGTTTTTGTTTTTATTGAATTCTCCCCCTTTGCTTTTAATTTCTTGTCATGCCCACTGGATTCATTCTGCAGGGCTTCCTGGGGTTGTGACCCTCATTGTCTTTTCCTAGGATATTGTTTAAAATTTTTTGGAGTGCTGGTTTGGTATTCATAAAGTTCCTAAGGTGCTCTTTGTCATGAAAGTATCTTATTTCTCTATCAGTTTTTAAAGATAGTTTTGCAGGGTACATCAATCTTTTCCTTTAGGGCTTGAAATATGTCACTCCATGCTCTTCTTGCCTTGTGGGTTTGTGCTGAGGAGTCTGCTGTGATTCTGATGGGCTTTCCTTTTATGTGATTTGTTTCTTTTCTCTAACTGCTTGTAGAATTTTGTTCTTCTCTTGGGTTTCTGGAATCTTAACTATTATATGCCTATGTGTAGATTTATTTATTTATTTTTTGATCAAGGCTAATTGGAGTCCTATATGCCTCACTTATCTCTATGTCAAGTTCTTTCTCCTATTTGGGAAGTTTTCTGCCATTACTTCTGTGAGGAGTTTTTTTTTTTTTTTTTTAATGTTATCTGCATTCTTTCCTGTTTCTTCACTGACTCCAATCAGTCTGATGTTATTCTTCTTTGCATCATCTAGCAGCTGCTGGATTATTTTCTCATGGCCCCTTACTATTTTTAAGAAATTTTTCTTTTCCTTATCACTAATTGCAATCCTGTCTTCTACACCTGAAATTCTGTCCTTGATTGGCTCATTCTGCTGTGTAAACTTTCAATGGAGTTTTTAATCCCCTGGAAATCTGTTTGCATCTGTTTTATGGATTCCATTTGTTTCCTATGTTGAGATTCAATCATGTTCCTCAAGTCCTCTACTTTTTTATCTGTATCCAGTCTAGATTTATTCATCATATCTTGTACTATTGGCACAATCTGTGCTGTTACCTGAGAAATTATTTCCAATTTCATTTTTTCCAGGTCCTCTTTCATTGCCAGTTCAGGGAGTCCAGGTGGTTGAGTATCAGATTGTTCCATCTTGTTGCCCTTTGGGGTTGCCTTAGGTGATCTGGAAGTCTGGTTTGGGGACTTATTTACATGTCTTCTCATTTCAACAAATGCAGCCTGCTATGCCTTTGTAGTGGCGACTTTTTGCTCACCCAGTGGTCTTGAATTCTCAGCAAGTCACTGAACAACCTTTACTCTGCTGTTCACCAGTCCACCCAACCTGGCTTCAGAGTGGTGGCCTTCTGGATTCCTGAGCTGACCTGTTGTCTGGTTGGGCTTCTGGCTGGGTCCTGTGCACAACTGGGATGGTATCTAGGTGTGCCTCTCACTGGGGGCCCTATGTAGCTGTTGTGTGGGAGGGCCTTTGGCTGGGGGCTATGCACCCCAGTTCCTTTTGTCTGCACAGGCTTTGGCTAGGTTCTCCATGCACTTATCAATGGTATCAGGGTGAGCCTTTAGCTGTTGCTTGTTCACCCATGTAGCTCTTTTCCAGGCATGTCCTTGGCTGTGGCCAATGTAATGGTGGGGCTCTGGCTGAAGCTTGTGCACCTGTGTAGCTCTTTTCTGGGTGGGCCTTTGGCCTGGCTGGGATCTGCCCACACTGGTGTAGGCCTCAGAGCTGCTCTCTGGGATCTGCGTGCACTTACCAATGGAATGGCACAGGCCTTGTTTTTTGATATTTGAATAGGCACAAAACCCACGGGCTGTGGAGATGACAGCTGAAAACAGAAAAGCAGTGTGGTTGTCAGTGTAGGCTATCTGGACCTGGAGCATCAGCATGAGCCTCTCTGGGAATGTGTTAGAAATGCAAATTCTCTGTTCCCACCACAGCCTAACTGAATTAGGAACTCTGGTGCTTCCAGGAATCTGTTTTTCTAATAGCCCTTAAGGGAATTTTGAAGCACATTAAACTTTGAGAACAAATGAGTGAGAAAACGCATAGAGAAGGAATAAAATTCAACTAAGTGGAGCTGGGAACCATGGAAGTCAAAATGTGTTTTTCTTGAGTCTCTTGAGATTATAATAAAGCGGGAACAGCATTCATGAAAATTACTTCTGAAAACTGTCTTCAGGATTAATCTATACCTTTGCTTTTAAATATGTTAGTGATCAGTTCTGACAAAGACTCTGACCTACCCTTTCATATTCAGTCATAGAAGATAAATGAGATTATATAGTAATTAAAAATAGCATCAACCTAATGGCAATAGTCTAGTTCTCATACATAAAGCCAAACTCCAAACTAAAATGGACAAACCAACTCATTTAAATTTTCAAAATAAGTTGTACCTCTCAAGAATTAACAGAACAAGACATCCTGTAATGTAAAAATTGTTTGAAAGTTATTCAACATTGTAAAAACATTCATGCAAGATTTTATTTTCCAAATCTATGTCCAAAAATGAATTAACCATAAGTTAAATATTTATGAAAATATTAATTATTGGCTTAAATTTTTTTTAAAAGATCAATCTTTATTAGAGCTTGAAAGAAATTTCACTCAACTCAAATCAGAGTAAAACATGAATAGAAGGCAGTTCCAAGAGGACTGAGGACTTTTTCTGTGATAAAGCCATCTCTGTAAAAAGGAGACCATGAGTAGAGGTATCTGACACTGCAGTTATTAGTTTTTTGTATTGTGGTGGGGCCAGGTTTAATTCTAGAGAGTCCCAGTAATGGACATACTAAGTAGTCACAGAGTAGTCTTCAAATGAAGAAACTCAAATGAACTAAATACACACACATATATACAATATATTACATATATAATATATATTATACCATAATATAATATATTATACCACAAAATTCATTTTCAATATAAGAGCCTTACCTGTCAAAAACAGCTGTTACACCTTTATGGCCACACAAAATAAAAAGGCAGAATAATAAAACAGAACTGGATAAAAATAATTTGTAAAACATCCATTTAATATTGATCATCAACCTTGAGCTACCAGCTCATATATTATATGTAAAAATCACTTTCCTTTAAAACCAAATATACAATAAATCAATCTGTTAACTAGTTTTATAATGTAAGTAACCAATACAACACATATATCTTTTTCTAGAGAAAACTTGCTAAGTCCCTTGAGAAGTCTACTCATCAGGCTGAAAAGCAGATGATCAATTTGAAAACACCAGAGGGCAACACAGAGATATCGAGTCAGGAAACTCCTTATGGAGGAGTCATCAGAGGCATTTCCAACATCTTGAAATAGTGACAGTCTTCAAGCCAAAGAGCAGTTCTTCCTTCACGTTGATTATAAGAGACTACATTTTCTGTCCCTACTGCCGATACCAGTTATAGGACAATAACAAAGAAATGGAAAAGTAGATTTATTCTTATGAAAAAAGGTAAATATTCAAAGGGCCCATTTTCCCAAAAGATCTAAGATACCTGTTACGGTTTATGACTGGAACTGCCTCCTGAGCTCATAGGTAGGGCCTTGGGGTGGTGATTGGATGATGGATAGGTCCGCTGATGAGTTTATAGCTAGTTGGAGGAGGTGGGTCACTGTGGCACAGCCAGGCAGGATCTATCTCCCTTTGTTCTCCCTTGATCTCTCCCTCTGATTCCAGTTGCCATTCCAAAACCTGTTTATCCTTTGCTATGTCTTCCGCCATGCTGCTTTGCATTGGCCCACTATATACTAAAACCTCTACAAACTATGAACCAAAATAAACCTTTCCTTCCTAGATTTGTGAGTATTGGGTATTGGGTGTCAGTAATGAGAAAATAACGAAGACAGTACACATATGAAATATTTCTTCTTCCCTCTTCTCTTCATTGTACTACACTTTTACTGCTTGAAGTGTTCCAGATACAATCAGTATCAAGCAAGAGCTTGCTTTAAATGCAGAGATTCAAGCCCTAGTCTAGAAGTAGTGATTTAAATTTCCATTTTAACAAGATAGTCACTGATTTCTATGCACACTGAGGTTGGAGAAGCAATAGAAAGTAGCAGTTTTACTCTCTAGACATGTCATGTTTGCTTGATTATTCAACTAACCTAGGAACATATTTGAACTATAGAGCCCTATCCCAGAATGAATCAGAATCTCCATATTTTAAAGACCTAATTTCTTATTAATAACTTGGGAAATTGTTACTTTGGGCAGTCAAAAAAGCGCTGATTCCACATGCTTGTAATCTAAATGCAGTGTCACCTAACAGAATTTTGTTGTCTCTTTTTTTCACATGTCAATTTGAGTATATTTGGTTGTAGCAAAATAAGTAAATGCCAGCTACAAAGAATATAAGGGCAACAGTGATAGGATGAGACAATGAGAATCAAGAGGAAGATTATGTATGTGCCTGTGTATAGTGCTCTATATCTTTAATGCATGGCATGCATATGAAATACCTAGACAAATCAGTGAAATAATTTTTCCCCTAATGGCTAGGTATCTTCTAAGTTGTACTAGATAAACAAAAATTAGATTTCATGCCTTTAAGCACTTATATTACTCTTACAAACACATACTAAATTTTGTTTTGTTAGTATGAATTTCTATCCTCTGTTAGGTTCTCTAGAAAACAGATTCTGAGTTGAAATCAGTGTGCAGTTATTTCATCAGTGATGTTCTCTAGGTCATCCCTGTGGCATGAGGTTGAGGGACACAGGGCTAATACATTTGATTCAAAGAGCTCCATCTGATTCAGTAACAACAAAAGCTACCAAAAAGTAGCTTAGATGATAACTGTTAGACACCAACACTTTGTATCTGGAGAAATAAATGCAGCATACTCAGCGTCTAGTCCAGTGGCAGCCACTGCACTAGTAACTAGGTTTCCTCTTTTTAAATCTCTAAGAGGCTGTCAGAAATGCCTGATGTCTGTCTTTATCCCAGAGACTTACTTAAGTAATAATGTAATTTTCTTTGTGTTCTCTAGTTTCTTCTGGTGCTTGACAGCTCTTAAATAACTCTCTCCATATATTGATTGTTTTGGGAACTGAAAAGTACAGAATTTTTAAAAAAATCTGTTTCACTAAAAGATAAAGATTTTGTTCTGTATAGTCTGACAGAAAACTCTCAAAGATGTCAAAAATTCACTAGGTCATTAACCAAAGTCCATAATACTAATTTGGTTTTTGGTAAGTTTATATGATTCAAGCCATAATTTTCTGAAGGTGCTCACATTCATGATTGGATTACTAATTTGTATTTATTATAGAAACTGTTGTATATTTAGAATTTTATGATTATGATTTAAGTATGTAGTTAGCCAGTTTTTACCTTGTCTGCCTTTCTAACATAATTGAGGTTGTGTTTTCTTGCAACAAAGAGAAATTATATTCAAACTAAAAGTATAGCTGCTTTATCAAAAACAAAACAATTGGCTATTGTGTAAATAGACCTCTTCACCATGGCACTCAAATACGGCCTGCGAGTTATGCTTTTGATGATGTTTCTTTTACAAGGAAAAACAATGTTTTAAGTATAGACATTTACAAACTGAGAAAATATCTATTTTTAGTTCCTAGTGGTACTTTTCTGTCTTTCAAGAAAGTTGATCAACCTTTATACCTATGTATACTCAGAAAGAACATCTGAATTACCTAAGTTGATTCTAAAGTGAACACTATGATTTACTTACTATTTCCAAAATGAATTAAGACACTTTAAAACTCTACACACACCTAACATGCACTATTTTATTTTAACTAAATACTCAGACACATTCTGGAATCACAACAATAAATACAACACAGTCCTGGTCCACCAGGGTTTCAAATTCTAATGGACAAATTGTGTTGAGGTTCAATGATTAGGAAAATCAATAGAACTGAACAAATGTCCCATTTTCCATTTACTTCAGTTGTCAAGGGGTAGCTACTGCAGCGACTATAATTCCACAGATGTTTGATTCAAAGAACCGATGAACGGTACATATAGATGGCATAATATTCTCCAAAAAGAGATTTTCTATTGAATTACTTCGGTAGAAAAATTAAAAACTTACTTGATGAACACATTTGTTTAAAAATTAAATAAGAATATCCTCTGTCTTCTGTCACTGACTTTGCATTCAATGTGTTAGAAGTTAGGAAAAGCTATTTCAACTTATTTTTAATTTACATGTATTAATTATATACATTAATGGGTTTCACTATTATATTTTCACACATTCATACAGGATGTACTGAAGAAATTAGTCCCTCTTTGTCCACCATTTCTACCCTCCTGAACTCTAGAAATCACTATCCTACATTGAGATTGACTCTTTTAACTTCACATATGAGTGAGATCATGTGGCAATTGTTGTTCTATATTTGACTTATTTCATTTAACATGATTTCCTCCAGCTCCATCCATTTTACTAAAAATGACATACCTTCTTTCTTCTGTATGGCTGAATAATATTCATCAATGTACATTTAACGTATTTTCTTTACCTATTCATTTGTCGATGGGCACCTAGGATGATTTCATATCTTAGCTACAGTGAATTGATATAATAAACATAGATATACAGGTAGCTCTTTGGTACATTGATTTCATTTATTTATATATACCCAGAAGTAGGATCGCTAGATCCATATGATCTCATATGCACAACTATTTTTAATATTTTGAGGAACATTCATACTATTCTCCGTAAAGGCTTTATTACATTCCCAAGAACAGTATATGAGAGCTCCTTTTTCTCTATACCCTTGTTAAGATTTTTGTCTTTTTGGTAACAGCCTTCCTAAAGTGGCTGAAATGATGTTTCGTTATAGTTTGCATTTACATCTCCCTAATGGCTGGGGATAGTAAACATCTTTTTGTGTATTTGTTGGCCATTTGTAGTTCTTTTGAAAAGTGACTATTCAGATAATTTTTCCATTTTTAAATTGAATGACATACTTTCTTTCATTATGTTTTTTGAAGTTTCCTATCTATTTTACATATTAATACTCTATCAGATGAATTATTGGCAAATATTTTCTTCTATAGGATTCTTCTTCATTATATTGTTTCCACTTTTGCTATGCGGAAACTTCTCAGGTTGATTTAATCCCATTTGCCTATTTTTGTTTTCATTTCAGTGTGTTTTTTTTCAATCAGATCTTCAAAATGATTGCCTATACAAACATCTTGAAGTGTTTTCCTTATTTCAGGTCTGACATTTACATGTTTGACCCATTTTAAGTTGGCTTAGGTGCAATAGGAGAGATAGGAATAAAGTTTCAATCTGTTGGATGTGGATATCCAGTTTCACATCAATAGAGAATCTTGCTGTCATAAAGGAAAGTTTGGGGAAGAACACAGGATATTGTGTGACTGGAGAGTAGAGCACTGTGGGACAGATTATGAGTATCAGAGCAAATAGCTAAGTAATGGATAATAGGATTAAACTGGCGCTTTATTTCCAACAAGAAGCCCCTGGTGGAGGTGAATGAGGAATAGGCGCTTGAACTTCTCTAGAGTTCACCACAGCCGGAAGGAAAGGACTCAGTTTGAATCATATGTTGATAACTCTGGGGGGCAGTAATTAGCTGACATCAAATGGTGCTTATGAGTTCCTTTGTGGTGTGTGTGTGTGTGTGTGTGCACGCACACGTGAGCACTGGAATATGTATGGTCATTTGCACTTGTACCCTCATGCAAGGCTGAGTCCCAGTGTGGTAGAAGTTTTGCTCTCTGAGGTCTTGGCAACTTCTGTTCAATGCAGAGTCTACTGACCACTGTGATCACTCATCATGGACATCTCCTTGTCAGTTTCCCTCTGCAGAGTCATCCAGGGAATGTGTGGTACAGGGACATAGACTTCAACAGCAAATATACCTTGAGACCGTAATGTCAAGTGAAATAATTCAGACACAGAAACTTAAATGTCAATGGTTTCTCTTATATGAAAAACCCAAGGATCAAAAGAAAAGATAAATAAGAAAATAGGAAGATCTTTTCCAAAAGGAAAGGAGACCAAGAGATAGAGGGAGGGGGAAGGGAAGGTGGAGAAGGGGATGAAAAGAGAATTAAGATGTATTATGCACATGTGCAAACTCCACAAGAGGAATGTAATCACTATGTACTGCAAATATGTAACAATAAAAATAAAAATTTTTAAAAATGCAATACCCTAGGTCAGTTTTATTTGGTTTAGTAATTGCATATTAAACATCTTTTTCTCTTAAGACGTATAGTTGAGTCCCATAAAGACATGTTCCACAGAGCTTACACTGACATAAAAAAGAGCAAAAATACAAACACTGTAAATCCAAAATCCTTTTCAACTGGAAATGCAATTAATGAGTTCTCTCATTGAAAGCTAAGGGGAGGGAATTCTAGAATCTCATCTTTAACTCACTATAGTTTATTCTATACTGTACAGGTTCTGAAGAATCTAAACAAACAGCTGATATTTCCCACGTGTTCTCTCTCTTTGTCCCATGTTCTCCAATACCTACAGATGCCTTATATTATTTATTATAAGAAAGTTGATAACTTTTTGGAAGGGAGTTCTTTCTTAACCTAGTAGTTCAAGAAGATATACCCTTCAGGTTATGAGATTTCTGAGTGGTACATAAGTTTCAGAGAGTCAATTTTTAGGTATTCAAAATTCATATAAAGTTACTTCCAGAAAATCAATTAGTCTGATAATGACCCTACCTTTGAAATAGTCCTCTTAACTACTTTATAGAAGAATTACAGATCTTTCATTCATCCTAAAACTTAAAAGGTGCATTGCTCTGAGATTAAAAAATCTTTTAGTTCTAGTGAAAGGGAAAGTCAAACACTAGCTTTAAGCCATCTTCTTTATAGATTAAAGAGCCAAGACTTCCTATCTTTTCCTGTCTTAACAATATTTTTATTAAAGTGAAGATGGGCATTAAAAACTATTTGGCCACTGTTGGAATGCTCTAAATTTAAACTGCTATAAAAAGTGATACAAGTTAGTGACACTGATTATTTAAATTGTAACTGGAATATTTTCCAAAACAAATAAATTTTTCCAGATAATACTGAATAAAGTCAAAGACATAAAAGTTTTATGTGATTTCTTTCAGGTTTAGAGCAGGTTTATTTAATGAGGTAGTTAAAGTTTATTTTATCAATACATAAAATTTTTATTCCAATTATGGTAAAACCTTGTCGTATTTCACTTTCTAAAAGTACATACTGTTTTAACTTTCCATCATCAAGGAATAATCTAATTTAAACCTATAAAAACTTTAATATTTCAACTTATGAGTATGCAAAGAGAAATGCATAAATTTCAAATTTATTTTATGAGATACCTAAGTAAGAATGTTTGATGATTGAAATTTTTTGTTCTAACTTTATTTCTTCAAGGTTTAGACCGATGAGCTCCTGGGAAATGGAAAAATTTCCAATGGTTCCTTTTTTTCCTTCTAAGAATATGAGTTCAATTGACTACAGGAACATACCTTACTGTGTTTTCTTATGGGCTTGTCCTTGCTGCCTTTGACTTAGCAGTAGAAATTAGTTTCCACTACCTTCGGTGTAAAGTTATCACTAAGGCATTGGTTTTCAGGGCTCTACACTAAGTGTTTTAAAATTAAGAATTACAAAACTTCCTTTTATTTAAATGTAAAATAAAATTGGAAATATTAATGAACGAGTACACTTTCCACCAATAATATTTAATAGTTTGCCTATTCTTTTTACGAAGGACAAAATTACATAATGATTAAAAGTAAGGTCTTTGGAAATCAGATATTTAAAATACAAATCCTAGTCCTGTGCTTACCAGCTAAAAGTACATTAAATTAATGACACATGTAAAACAACATTGACACAAAGTATAAAATATTACATCTACTTTTTCTTTATGCCTATACGGTTCTTCTTTGATTGGAGAACAAAAATTTCTGTAGGTGGCTGATTTGTGCTGCTCTCCAAACAGCCAGAGTGTACCTGGAAACATTGTCCCCCATCTCCATCATCCAGGCTGGCTCTGTTGTTTCCCTGCCCTAATCTCCAGATGGATTTTACTCAATGTCATAATCTTTCTATATGCTCTCCTAGGTTCCCACAACTTCACCAGAGATGCGGGTGTTTATAAGAACCTTGGACATTGAAAATTATTTTCTAAGAAGACGTTTAAGGACCTTTATAAACTGGCCGAGGTCAATAGATTTAGGAAAGGGGAGAGACTAGGGATAGAGGGAGCTACAGGAGTGTTTTCCAGTCTCACAGCCATAATCACAGTTTATACACAGAAAAGGAACTGTATACATGGTTAAAATAAAGAACAGAGATTGCTTCCGTATTATGAGGTTATTAGCAATTAAGTATTTATATATTTCCTAAGTTTTCCAAAGTGCTCATATAGTCAAATGCTATTTTATTTTTTATTGACAAAGTACTAAATGATTACTAGTCCCTTTCTATCCTCTAATTCCTGAGTCCCTGTTTTTCTCTTTACTTTCTTTGGTCATTTCTGTGAAAAATTAGTAGATCAAAATTGTACCTGGGATAGCTAAAATGAGATTTTTATATAGATTGATATAGTTATAGACATATACATAGTAGATACATAGATGAGAAGGAATGTAGAGGTAGGAAAGAGAGAGTGCATATTGGTATGTACCTCACAAGATCCCAAATTTAGAAGTTAACCAAATAATCTAATAAAGCTTTATTTTTTCCTAATACTAAAATATTGGTAATTAATATAACAAAGGGTTTATGTTTTATTGGTCTCAAAATGAGTTGTACGATGAGAAGAAAGAGTTAATAAAAATAAGTCCTCAGAGATAACACTGTAAAGGCTTTCCTCTGGTACCAAATGAAGAATAAGAGAAAAAGAGGACAAGCACGGAGAAAAAATTTGCTCTTTCCCAAAAGCTCTTTTTGAAAATTACTTGGAGACTTAGAGACTCTGTTGAGTTTAATTAAGTGCTCATTAGATTGACAAACTTTTTAAAAAGTGATCTTGCTTGCCATGTGGGTTTTCATATGCTCTCCTGGCTTTCATTCTAAATTACTTCAGAACCCGTCCAGAATAACTTGTTTATTCAAGGGAAATTACTCATAACCCTTTAAAGAATTCAGATAGGTTTTTATGTCCTGTGGTTACTGCTTTATTATTTTTACACAGTTTTATAATTTTCACTGAAATCTCTTAACTTTTCCCTGCAAAGTCAATGTCTTCCCAAATTGGACTTAATTCCTTTGGTACCAGTGGGGAAATAACTTGCAATCTTTGAAATCTCCAGAGTTAGACATCAAGTCAGGCATAATTGAATAGGTAGAGACCTGGAAGCTATAGCTATACCCAAACAAACAACTAAAATTTTTTCTAATTATTAATTTCCACAGGAAAATATTTGAATGAGTTATTTATAATTATATGGATATAGTAATACTATTTTCTGAATGAATATTTTACTTTTGAAATTATTTTGAGGTAGATTTGTCTTAAATAGCCTCAGTGTACCAAGGCTCTTAAAAAAAAGCCTAATATTATGGAAACTCCTGTGGAAGGATTAGCATTAGGATATAATTCTAGGTCTGGTACCAAAAAGACTACTTGTCATTCTTAATTATCTATCTACTGGACCGTCCTTTCTAGTTTTATGCATCTCTTCATTTATTGTAGTAATAAAAGATGCTGTAATTACTGACATTAAAATTGGATATTTTAAAGCATAAGATTTAGAAATCAGAAATACACTGACAATTTCCCATTTCATTTATATTTATTGCTTTTAGATCTTTTGATTCAACTGGTATTAATGTGTGAATACATGTATCATTTAAGCAAGCTGAAAGTTATGCCTAGTTTTACATGGCTTTGCAGGATATCACTAATGGCAGAGTGGAGTTACCTGGATGTATAGTAGTAAATGTTTTTTATTCTTAGTAATCTATTGTTTAACTCAGAAGTATGAGACTCCTATTAAATAGAGAAAATATTAATTTAAAAGTTAAGATGATGGAGGGCCAGAGATCTAGCTCAGTGGTTTCGAAAATTTAAGATGATGGAAATAAATGATATTATAATTTTTAAAATGCCTAAAATGTTCTATCTCACATCTGATGTTATATTACCTGAATTTCTGGCTTTTGTGTTTTTTTGCACTTGAGGACAAACAATAAAACAACAACAACAAAAAATAAGATACCATGTCACACCAGCTGGAATGGCTAAAATATAAAAAATTACAACACCAAAGACTGGCACAAAGATGGGACAATTAACCTTTTATATTTTATTCACAGCAGTGTGAAATGGTGCACCTAGTTAGGAAAATTGTGTCTGGTGACTTAGCAATTCAACGCTTAGATATTTACCAAGTGAAATGAAAGCATATGTTTTCAAATAAATTTGAACAAGAATGTTTTATAGCAAATTTATTCATAATACCTCCAAACTGTAAGCAAAACAAATGTCCTACAGGAGGAAAATGGAGAAATAAAGTAATATCAATTTATGCATTTGAGTATTATTCACTACTTTCAAAAATAGATGTCTGATATGAACAGTAACATGGATGGATCTTAAAAATAGACTCTAAAAAGAACAATGGGGCCAAGAAATAATATTCTATGTTTCCATTTATATGATGTTCAGGAATAAGCAAAGCTAATTTAGGGTGAGAGAAATCAGAATCATTGTGTTTTTGGCCATTGAGAATTGACTAGAAAGTGCATAAGGGAACAAATCTCCTGAGGTGTTCCACATGTTCCTTACCTTGATTGGGGTGGGAGCTGCAGGGGTATAAACATTTCTCCACAAACACATTAGATTGGACACATCGCTACATTAATTAAATTACTTCATTGAATTATACTCACAGGTTTAAATCTGTGAAATTCTTTAAATGTACATGAACCTCAATTTTAAAATGTGAAAAAGTGATTATTAAATCCAACTTGGTATCTCTTTCTTTAGAAATACTCTAAAATTCACTTTACTGATATATACTTTATAAAGGCAATTTGGGATAAACTTGTACTACTAATAAGCTAAAATACTTATAAATGATTAGTTTTTTGGGTTTTTTTGTACCGGGGATCGAACTCAGGTCCTTGCACTTGTGCAGCAGGTGGCAAAATCACTGAGCTAAATCCCCGGCCCATAAATGATTAGCTTTAAAAAAAATGAAAGAATTCAGGTCACGGAAACAGAGTTCATTTGTCTTGATGATGCTGTGACATGGAGCCAAATTTCACTCTACATTTCACTATATAATCCTAAAACCAAAGAAAACAATATAAATCATTTAAATAGTCAACGAACATGCATTTTATCATGTCTAATTTAAAATTAATTTCATTGTGTATCTCACCTGCTAGTTCAAGGAATGACTTAAAATGTTGTTACATATTATGCATATAATTAATATTGGTCTTTATATTTGAAATATGTCTTTATATATATCTAAAATAAAAATATAATTGCACATTTAGTTATTATGATCTGTTCTAAACTGAACAGATGATTTCAAAAATTCAGTTATTTTAATATATGCTGCCATGAGATTCAATAATTTGAATAATCTTGGTTTAGTAGTTAAATTTCCCTTTGATGTTTTTTGTTTTCTCTGTTCAGACACAATACTTTAGATTTCTCCTTTCTGAAAAACATTGGTCGTTTAGTGAGCAATGAGATATTGTATAGCTATGTATCCATTATCTAACTTTCACATTTCCAATTTCTCATCAAAGATGTTGAAATTCATTTGTCCCAGACTCAAAACTGTAAGTAAGATCTTCCAACCACTAGATTAAACCAGATATTCATGATGAAGTGTGGCTTTGCTTGCTGCACTTCTTCAATAATATTTTAATGTCAACACTGGTTAGTACTTCCTGGCATGAAAATTTAAGAAATGTCTTCGAACAGAATTTCTGTAATAGCAGACTTTACAAATGGAAGGTATATATATATCGTTCTTCTACCTACTCCATATTGCAAATAATGCCATTGGAATTATACTTTAAACACATTGGCCATATATTGTTCTGTTATCAAGCTAGTTTTTCTAAAGCTCAACAATCACTGATCTATGTTCTTGCATGCTTAGTATTTGATTGCCAGCAGAGTTAAAGGACTTTGTCTTAACAACTGAGTAGGTTGTTTTCATTTAAGTTCTAAAGCTCACCTCTGTCTGCCTATATGCATTTAGATATTCTCACACAAAACTTCACATATATTCAAAACTCAAAAAATAAAATACATGAACAAAATATGAAGCCATCAGATAATGTGCTTCTCTACAAAAAGCTCCGTATTAGCTGAAGGCAGGTGCATATTCAGTTTTTGCTCACATTTTGATACCAAATAAATTGATTTTGGTTTTGTTTATCTAAATTAGAAAGTGATTAGTATTGAGTTTCCAGGCTTTACAGGTCAATGCCGTAAGTTCTCTATTACAATGAGGATCAACCATTTTGGGGACCATTATGTTCAACACATAGCTATAGTCCGAAGGAAAAGTTTATGTGTGTGTCCTCGCCTTAGGTACAAACTGATAAAAAGTTTAGATGAGATTTCCATATTGACAGCTACCACTGTAGGGAATGGGGTAGAAGGTGGGTAATAGCTTATACCAACATGCCTGCTAGACAAAAAAGGGCCCGTTTTCCATAATTCGCTCAAACTCCAAACAGCAACTTAATTTTCTTTCAGTTTTCAGTTTGAGATGCACGGCAGGGATCTCCTCCCCAAGCAGAAGGCAATATGAGGTGAGAAGAGGAGCATGCTGCCAGCACAGGTATAGGCCTGCATAATGGAGCGGCGGCACTCAGAAAGAGGCTTTTCATTTTAACAACTGTGATAGTGAGGAAGGAAGCATAATGAAGATGGCATAATTGAAAGGAAAGAAGGAAACATTAACCATACACTGAGAGGAAGACTGTGAGGGTTAATCTTGACTTCCTCGTTTGACCAAGTGTTCAAGCTGCCTGAGACATCAAGAAACTCAGAAAGGTGAGCACTTGTATCATCACAACCTCCTGAAATCTAGAAAGTTTGTTTTATTTTATTTTAATTATGTGAAGCCAAACTGTTTTGTATAATTCTTTTTTGTTGTTGTTGTTTCCTTACACGTGTTGAACTCTGAGATACCGGCACCCCAATGAAGATTTAAGTTATACATGGGCCCAAACATATCTTTATTTTATTTTATTCATGTATTTCTTTACCACCAAAGAACTCCATCTCCTGTACAGAAAAATTTAAACAGGAAAAATTTGAAAGTATAAAACAAAGCACAAGAAAAAATGAGAAAATCAGAAAGGATGAAAAGAAAATATAATCTATACTAATGTCTATAAGAGAGCAAGACAAGCACTTCTAAAATGTTATTACAAGAGATTAAATTAAAAGAAATTATTCAGTCTTACTACTACATTTGCAAATAGTATACAAAGCTAAAACCATTGCAAGTTATATTTAATTAGTTACTGAGGTCAAATAAATTTTAATTCCAGCAAGAGTCATGTGATCGTGAATACTTATGATGGAACCTCAAACTGTAAAATAAAATGGAGGAAGGCGGAGAAAAGGAAGGGAATTAGGACATAAAAGAATTAAGATATTATGGTGGATTAACTAATGGTCAGCTTGGAATGATTGAACTGAGTCAGTGTGATTCTGGGCATGGAAGACCCACCCGAGGATTGTTGCCAAACAGCATAAAAGGAGAATTGGAGGGGAAGATTGTATGCTGTTGATTTTCCTGGAGAAGCTTGTTGCAGTTGGTTTTCCTGATAGGAGCTGGACTGTTCTCATTGTCAGAAGAGCTCAGTTTTTTCTGTCACTGGATGGCTGCTGTTTTCCTCATGGGAGCTCTGGTCTTTGCCTTGAGCATCACTTCCTGGCTTCAGTGCAGATCCTTCAGCCTGGTGGCCCAAATCCTTTACCCCACTGCTTCAGAATTTCTAGCTTCTAACACTGGCCTTTGGGGCTTTCCAGTGCAGATACTTGGTATGGACTTGCATGAGATAGTGGTATGGGCTGTAGCCCTCTGGCTGGACTCCTGGAGGACATTGCCTTGGTCTTTAGAACTTTAGCTGGAGTTGTGGGGGACATTGCTGTGGGATCCAGGCCCTTGGCTGGATTCTTTGGGACTCTGGCATGTGGACATATCTTTTACACTCCTCTGGATTTGACTTTTTGAGTGCACATTGTAAAATAATCCTATAAATTTTTTGTCCAGTATTAAATCTATTCTCTTGCAAACCTGACTACAATAGATGTGCTATGTACATGTACCAATTCCCCATGATGAATGTAACCATTATGTTCTACAAACACGTACTAATAAAAATAAATTTGTAAAATAAAATAAATTTTAAATATTTTTTAAAATTACAGTTAAGAGGTATTTGTTTAATTCTTAGTGAAAAGTAATAGACATAAAATATATACCATAGTTTTCTCTCAAAGCGATGTAGCTAATCATCTAGGTTTGTAACCAATATGTTTCCTGAACATGTTAAATCTTCAAAAATTCTTAGGAAAAGCGATCAACAAAATTGAATGCACTGTGGACTTTCCTGCTGGTAGAGAATTCCTGAGGCATTTTTAATAGAAATAAACAACCAATCTCTAAAGCAAAATCATATTTGTGTTCTTACCTACAGGAAGCTCATGAAGAACCCATTGAGAATAAGAAAGTCACTGTTTATTTTAGTTAGATTTTTATGTCTTTGACTCCATTGATCAATATCACCCCTGAATAGGTTACTGAGGGATTGAGGCTTTGCTTCATTCAATAAACCCCAAGTTTCTTAACCCCTCTCATTTTTTAGAGAAAGGTGAGCAAAATACTTTTAAAAGAAGGCTTTATCTTTTTTCCTCAAAATGCCCTGAGAAATTCTTCAGCCATACTTTAAAGGTATATGAATGCTTTTGAAATGGATCATGTTCTCATCTGGCCATAGGCTAGAGAGAACTTAAACTCATTTGTTTAGCCTGAAAAAAAATCAATAGAGTAAAAAATATGGCATTCATGTAGGTAACAATAAACAAATACTATTTTATGGTGTAAAATATATTTAGAAACCAATATTGTAATTAAAAAAGAATACACATATCACTGTCATCTAACTGCAAATTTGTTGCTATTTCTATCTGCATGAATTCATGTATCCATTCATTTATTAAAACATCCTTTTTGCTTCTGTTGTATTAGATCCTATGCCAAGTGCCAGAAATATGTTTTTCATGTGAGATCAAGTCCTAATAATTTGGTGTTTTATAATATGAAAGATCTCATGAGATATAATACCTGAGAATTGAGGATGAGATGATGTTACTTAAAATTGAAAGTAATGAACATGTAACATTTATTTTAAAATATAGCAACTAATTAGTCAAACTCTTAATTATAGTATTAAGCATTTTATTGTATTCTAGTCCTGGGAATTTGGTAAGCCATATGTGTTGTATAGAATTACAGGAATATCTAGAACATCCATTTCAAAATTATTGTAGATGAAAATTAATTGACAAAATAATTTAAATTTGTTGCAGACTCATTATGTAACATGTTTTATATCTCTTCATGCAATATTTCACATTAGTATATCCAGATCAGTAGTGAAATCATATGTATTTTCTGAACATTCACAAAGTTTTCTTTTGATAAATTTAGTTTATCACATCATTCCCTAATTGTAGAGAATACATGTCTGTAAAGAAAAGGAGTTTCCAGGAGTCATCCAATTTGATGGAAATGAAACTCTATATCACAGCTAGACACTGGACTAACATAAACTTTCTTTGAGTTCTTAAATAATATTTAGAATTAGTTCCTACGTATGAAAGCCCAGGTCAGATTCTCCCAAATTCATCAGTTCATATTGTGGCATTAGATGTCTAACAGATGGTAATTGGGGTGTTTCATACATTTCAATTTCAAGCCATCAAATTTTGCAATGTATATCAGATACCAAAGAAAGCTATAATTAAGTTTTTTGCAAAGAATTTACATGACAAAAATGATCCATGTCTTTACTTCTAGTGAGAAAATTATAAAACTACCTGAAGTATAAATTACAGGACAATTTCTGGAATGAGTATTCCAAGAGTTTCTCCTCCAAATTTTGCAGTACATTTGAAGAACTAATTAGAAAATGCTCTATACATATGCTTTCAAAGCCATCATCAGTTTTGTTTGTGTGTTTTGTTTGCTTCATTACTGAAACCACATCCCTCCAGCTCATCTTTGAATTGTCCTCTACTTTTCTGTGCTCATGAAATGTTGCAAATTTACCTTTTTTGTATTGTGTACATTTGAGGTCTACAACACGATGTGATGAGACACACCTAGTAAGTAAAAAAGACCATGGCATAGAAAATTAACCGGTCATCTCAGTTATTCATTTTTTGTCTTTGTAGCAAGAGCAGCTAAAAGTCAATAGACTGAATCCCACACACAATATGATTTTTTTCTATAATCTTCATGCTGTATATTAGGTCAATTAGACTTTTTTCTACATTTCTGCTGCTTGTATCCGCTGACAGAATTCTGTTGCTCTCATTTCTACTCCTGTGCTGCTTCCAAGCCTATGCTCTGAGTTCGTGTCAATTTCACATTACCTCTACATGAAATATGACCTGAGCTTTCTATTAGCCATTCCTAGGATCTCTTTCCCCATATTCAATCCATTTTGTACATTGCTGTTCGATCAAGACTCATGAAGCCTACTTCTAAGCATTTCAATTTTTTCCAAGTTTCAACTTTTTATTTAGTCAAGAAAACCCTTTATATTTCACCTATTTATCCATTTTTAACCTAAGTATCATGCTGATAAAGACAACTGATACTATGGTATTTTACCAAGATGTCTTGATCAGAGCTCAACTCACCCCAGTTGCTGATACTCCTTGTTAGCTCATTGTGCATCCCTGAACATTCAAAGACAATTGTCTTCCTCAAAAGACAGCTCTCTTGGGTAAATTTCCACTTCCTCTTAGGAAGATTCTTGCAACAAATGATCATCAGATATAAAAGCACAAAGACCTGGCTGCCTGGTCACAGTTTGGGACAATACTAAAGAACTTCAAAACTCCACGGTTCCTTGCAGGTGAGTTGAAGTTTCAGATGCAACCATATTAAAAGTCAACATCTCTTTCTGCCCAATTCTGTCTTCCTGAACTCAGTATAGTTATATTTCTAAGTAGCATTCCCATTCAGCACAGTTTCTATCTCAGAGGATTTCCTAGGAAATATTTATCAATGATATCAAGCAATGATGTAAGACAAATAAGTACTAAGGAAATAATATATATTTTATGGAACATAATGTGGTAGATTACATTTCTGGTTGCCAAATACTCAATACTCCTTTCTGTGGTATGTATCCCTTTCTCCATTGCATAATTATATTTCATCACCTCAGCTGTATTTCTTGCTTTGAACAATATTTAACATATTTGGAAGACATGTTGCACATGCAGGAAAAAACTTTAAGAACTAGCACGTGATTCACCAATTTTTTTACTTCTCTCTACCAACATGGTCCATAGCATTTCATATAGATGTTCCTCATTACCTTGAGTTCCAAGGAAAAAAATCAAATATAGCCAAGCCAAATTAAGTCCTATGGATAAGTAACATATAGGAGATTCTTGCTTGAGAGTCTTGCGTTGTTTCAGCAGACCTTAATTTAATCCACAAGGAGCAGCTAGTGATGGATATTATTGAGTAACATAAAGTAGGTAAAGGAAGTAAGTATGGAGTTAGGATTGGGCCGTCATTTAAATAAATAAAGTTGTCAGGAATGAAATCAATAAAGTTGTTGGGAGTAAAATCAATGATCAGGTATTTGAAGAGACACCTAAACTAGATAACAGAATAATTCAGGTAGATTTATGGAGAGAGTCCAAAGAAGAGAGAGCTCTAATACAAGGTCCTGAAGCCAAGACTTATTTTATGCGAACAGGGCAAGTAGGTAGAATTCAAAAGGGTAGACGTTTCTCAAAGACAAAGTGAAATAATACAGGAAATATATCATCCAAGGGCTTCTAGATCATTAAGAAATCATTTTGTTTTTCTAAGTGAGGAGAGAGGCTTTGGGGTTACAGGACAATAGAGAGAAGAAAATTTCCTGGGCACATGTTGGACATATTTTGAAGTTAGAATAAACAGATTTCCTGACAGGCTGCATGTGGGTTACATGAGAAAGAAGTGTAGATGACTTTTTTTTGTTTTTGATCTGAGAAACTGGATGGATGAAGTTGCCATTTCGTGAGAAACCAAGATGCTGAAGAGAATTTTATTAACTCAACACACCTGTCAAATATCTTTGCTTATTTTAATTATATTTCCTTCAGATTTTTCATACTTTCTCATTTATGTGTTTTTACCCATAGAATTCTCTAATCTCCATGTGTCTAAATTCTATTGACTATTCCACGTTTAACTGATCTGCTACTCTCCTCGTGAAGATTATATTTATGAGTTTCTCAATCAAAAGTTCAGTCCATTTCTATCACCATAATACTTTAAGACTCTTTAAAACACTAATAACTTTTTCTCTTATTTTATATTATTTGTATGATCTCTGAAGTTCAGTCAAAGTAAAATATAATTGTCATTTATATGACTAATGAGGACTGATTTGAGAAAATTATTCTGCTAGGATTATTTAATCTCTGTATTAAATCCACCCCTTCATATTCTCATTTTTTTGTCTCTCCTATAGTTTCTGACAGTAGGTAATTTTCCTGTTAACAGTCCTTAATATCAAGGAAAATAAACACACAATTAGATCTATGGTATAGCTGTAGTTTCTTTACAATACCTAAATCAATATTTATAGAAATTATCCCTCTTCGTGTAGGGAGGAGTGAGTATCTGAGTCAAGAGGCCAAGTATTTATTTTGTTGAAAGAATATCTGCCCAAAGCATGCAGTATTTACCCTTATTATGTCTTGAATAAACTGCACATATTTTAATCTCTAATTCTGTTTTATCAACTCCATTGGGTTAAGAACTATCTAGTAGATTAGTAAAGCAAAATCATGAATACACCTGTTTGTGTCATGGAGGTGTGACACTGGGTGTTATATATGGTCCCTAGCCCATTCTATTGTTCCCCTGCTCTCCTCTTTGCTATCATGAATTAAGCAAATTTGTCTCCCTTCACCCTTCTTCCATGATTTTTCAGCCTTAGAACCAGGTAAATTTGGACTAAGTTAAATGGATGGAGTTAAATGAAACTTCTTTAAGCTGTGTTAGATATGGTGTCAAGCGATGAGAAAGCTGGCTAATACAGATAAATGGTATTTTGAGTGGAGTCGTTGGTGTGACTATACATGACCATGTGATTTAGAAGGTTTTCAAATTGGTTTGTGGAAGAAGTTTGGAAAGATTTGGAGATGTGGCCTATAGCAGCCTTACAATGAAGTAAACCTACCTTTTGTGACCAGTGATTCTAGTCAGAGATCAGAAGATAAAAATGTTAATAAGAATATGGAAGTAAAGGCCCACAGGAGGATTTAGTTGGGAACAAAGACACCTTTACCAGTTGGACTGGTGATGATGTCTGTACACTGTAGCATAAAATTTCACTATGTTTTGCAAATTCTGAGACTTTATTTCAAAGTAGCCCAATATTCAGGCTGATGGCTGCCTTTTATGAGATTTGTAGTGAGATTCATGCATAAAGGCAGAGCAAAAAAATTTGAACAATTTAAATTTTGTCTCAGAAGAAACCATATATGTTAAATTGGGGCCAAAGGACTGACAGTTGATAAATATATTAACACCGTTAAAAGGAGGCCATGTATTTTGTACAAGAACAAGAAGAGAGGTGGCTTGTAGGAATCTTGGAAATCAGCAAGACCCCTTCCTTTGCAGGCTTAAGGGGGTAAAACTGTATTTTGAGAAGGGAGTCCCTGGGTTACCTGCTCAAGAATGGCCTCCTAGAGAATTGGTTCCCCTGGATTAAATTTACTGCTCAGCCATCATGTCACTCAGAGACCATTATAGCCATGCTCTAAAGGGGCCTGCCTAATTCTTATGCTGATAGCACACCTTGTTGTTACTTATGTGACACTGGCCTTAATGGCATGTAGAACCCAAGAGTTGTAGAGTCAGAAAATCTTCCAACAAGATTTCAAAGGAAGTTCTAGGAGGCTAGAGATGCCAAAAACATGGAATGTTTGCTGAGAAAAGTTGTAACCATGAGTAAACCCAGTCAAAGAGAGAGGCCACGTGGGCTACAACCTACAAAGCCATAAGGGTGGGGCCACCTAACCCTCTTGGATCTCACATGTGTGGCCTGGATACTGGGCATGAAGCTACAACACTTGCTGTTTTCCCTTCTGTGTTTCACTCTTGTTTGGGTCTGAATTTAGTCTTCTCTTTTAGAATAGGAATGTACTATGGACACTTGCTACTTGTTTTTGAGTTTTACAGACGCACAGAGATAAGTGTTTTCCTTGAAGCTTAGAATAGACTTTCATTAGAGCTTTTGAAAAATACTGGATCTTCTGAGACATTGGAAAAAGGGTCTATTGCATTCTCATTTATACAGAAGATGGTTGTATCATGTTTAGTACAATTATGTACT
>NW_004624732.1:45172095-45211486 GCF_000247695.1 Heterocephalus glaber | reverse complement strand
ATGACTTTGAGCTAATTATATATTTCATATTAAATTTGCCATGTTATCAATTTTTAAATTCACAATGTATTTATACATTATTTGAAAATCCATGATTGCATTTCCAGCGTAGAAAATATGTAACTTTGCAAAGAGATATTGGAAAGAAGAAAAAAATACAATTTAAAATACTTAAGATATTTCCCAAATCATGGAATGAATGGAAACATTGAAAATCAGCTATTTATACTGCATCAATAAAGAGAACAATTGACAAAGCAGTTAATAGAGAAGAAATAAATTCCATGCAAGAAAATATGAAACTATCTCTGGAGTATGAATTACTGAAAGCCTAATTCTGATAATTATTTTAGAAATGTTCCAAGTCAATAGTACTAAAATATTTTAGGTTGTTATCTTTTTATACTCAACAACAAAATAACCAATAAAATATGTGAAACCAGTACAAAATCCTACTATTTCCACAAATAAAATATGGAATTGCTTCACATGATATCCTCAGAATTTCTTATCCATAGAACCTTACAGAATTGTCTTTGATGGATAGTCTTTGACTACTGTAGTGTTAACCTCTCTTTACAAAGAAGTTACTTATGAATAAAGTTCATTTTTGTCTTTATAGAATGTTTCCCTTTGAACATAAGTTTTATTTTTGACATTTGCAAAATTGAGTGAAGAAAATTTCTTGGCCATACACCTTTTTGCCATAGAGAAAGAGTTACCACTGTGCTGTTATTGAAATTTTGCCACCCTATCTGGTTTACAAACATGTGGCAAATAAGAGGTGGTCATTGGTGGAAGAGAAAACAAAACAAAACAAACAAACAAATAGAAAGCAAAAACCATGATCAAGAGAAAACCCTTCAGAAATTGAAAGAAAGGAGAACTAGGTAATGCATCACTAAGAATCTATTGGTGGTGCTTGGATTCCAAGTTGTGATTTAAATGAACACATTCTACACTTCATTTTAAGAAATCTGCTTTACCTCATGAATCAAATCCTACCCAATGTAACCTTGTAAATTAATCTACTCCATGAAATAAAAATATAGCAGAAACTTGAAATAAGAAATTGCTGACATAAAGGACAAAAGTTGCTGAAATAAAGCTAAAATTATTGTCCTGATATATCATGATCAACAGTTAAAAGTCCACTTTAATTTTTAGCATGTTTATATCCAATTAATGGAAAGAACATTTAGCCAGAGTTATTGAGCCTATGCCCTGTCCTCATTCTCCCTTCTTTGTATGAATTTTGACAAATTTTTGCTCTTCCTGAGCATTAGTGTCCCTAAATAAATGAGAGAATTACACTAAATGATGGTCTTTAGTTCCTCAGTGGCTAAGTTAGGTTTCCTAATTTCATTTTCACATGTAGTCCAGTATGTTCTAAATTTAATCATTTCTCATGCAATTCTCATCAATGTGTTTTCATCACTAATATCTCACTTTTTATAGACCAATCATTTGAGATCTGCAGAATACGTATCCACAAATTAACAGAGATACTTAGGAAACCTTCATCTACTACTCTATCACTGTAACTGCCTCAGGCCATTAACAATTCTAACTTCAACTACAGACAAGGGAGATATGTGGCTGCAAATCATCTGGTCTTGCACTTGAATTCTCTTATTCTAACTTGTCTGACTGGCCTAACATTCATGACTGTCATTTTGTATGTCAATATTGATTCTACTTGTTAAATTTGAAATGAGGTTTGAGATTCCGTTTGTTTCCCAAGTCTACTTCATATGTCTGCCTAGAGTGAACTCCAGTTACTCAAGTTCGCATGCACTTGTATTCATGTCTCCTTGTCATGTGGCACAGCACAGATAGTCACACACTCAGTGTCTCCATGTCCCTAGTTGCACCTTTCAAAGAGAATTTGCCATCATCTAACTTATTCTATTAGGATTTTTAATATGAAAAATTCAATATATATTTTATATACTTATTTTCAATATTATGTACCATACACAATATGATGCAATTTCTTCTTCCATAAAACAGTATAGCAAGTATAGTCATAAGATAAGTAATGAGGTTGTTGATTAAATTTTAAAGATAAATAGTTTATTAAATCAAAGAAGCAAGTTCTTATGATTGGTTAAATCAGAAATAACTCAATAGATTTACTGGAAAATATCTCTCATCCTAGTTTTCAAAATGTAGCCAGGCTGGAATCTGTGCATCTTTGGAATTTGTAATGACTCAGGGCACTTATATATGATGCACTCTTGACATGATACTAACATAACTGGTCACATCAATGAAACAAATTAATTGAACAATTCTTCCATGCCATGTAAACAATGGCACAGTTGGTTTTATTTTTCATTATTCTGCTAAATACTTTGCCAGTATGCTGACATGGTGGCAGTTTGGTTGTACTTCTGATGAGTGTGATGCTGTGTGTCTGCTGTGACCTAAGGCTCTATGCTTAAAGGAAGCCTTTCCATAGAATTTCGAAAGATTCCCAACTATTCAAACTCTGTGCTTCTTGGAACGCTATGATTTTTGTATGTTCTTCCAGAAAGCTGTGGTTCCACAAATCATGAGATCATATAGCACAAAGAGGCCCTTGAGAGAGCCTATCTGGTCCAGCATTTGATTGTGTATATTTATTTCTTTGGAGCCACTTGTGTTTATATCCATATATTTATGTTGGTGCTGTATTCCCATTGTACCGAGAGGTCTTTAAGGACTTGCTCTGTTTCTTTTTCTGAACTCCCCATCGTCCAATAGTGTTCACTAGACTAGTGTCAGACTGCTTTTTCAAGCAGTCTGTGAAAAATAGTTATCATACCAGAAAACTAGGTAGAATTTACAAGAGTAGCAAAAACCCTGGCCCTCTCCTTTCCAATAAAAGCACATCCAAAGTACAGGTCATTTTACAAGCCATTAGGTACTTTAAAAAATTTTCAATATGTTCTAATTTTGCTTTAAGCACAAGTATCATGATTTTTATTTGTCAATTCATATAGTTACAGAAAATGTGCTCATTCGGAGCTCATTTACAGCTCATACAGAGGCATGGATGGGAACACATAGCTTGACTACTTTTGGATAACAGTAAAAGCTAAACTTTAAGTGGAAGAAGAGCTAAGACTCAACCTGTCAGGCTCAGCAACACATCCTCTATACCTGACACATGATTTTCAGGTAATGTTCATTAAATAATTACAGAAACAAAAGAAAAATAAATCTGTTATTATTTCTTTTAATAGAATTTCTCCTTAAAAAGCAAGAATTTTGGCTGACTTTTGAGAAATGAGCCCTTGATTTTTGCTTGTTTTTCTAATATATTTATTAGGTATATTTCAAGCTTTCTGAAAATTCTTTATTACAAAAATCATCTCTCAAATAATTATCTCTGTTGGTAAAAACATATTGTTTATTATATGGTCAGACCCCGAGTAATTTACTTTCTTTCCCCTCATTAAATGTTATATACTTTGTACAGATTCAATAAAATCTATAATGGATTTGCTCTGATTATACAGTGCTACTAATAATACTGTATATGTGCTTTCAAAATTTTAATTTTAATTTTAATTTTAGAGTTAACTAACGGGTCAAAAATCCACTAAAAAGAAAAATAAAATAATCCTATTCAAAAGTGTTCAAGATGCTTACCAAATCACTTAAAAGAACAGTTTTTTTCAATAGAGCATACTCTTTCTGATTAAGTAAAAATAATTCTAAAATTAGCATTTTGCAGACAGAAATATACCTGATGTATTTGTTGCTAATATTTTTTTCTGGCCAACACATTCTTAAGGTTAAAAATATCATAACTCACAAAGCAAATATTTTATTATGATCTATAAATTACACCATCTTTTGAACTTACCTTTACTGGACAGATGGCAGGTGACAAACTGATCTCAGCCAATATAATCTGTCAAAACAATCTGCCATGAGCAGGTGTCAGATAATTATCTAAGTGAACAGATATGTAAAGTAATAAACAAAGTAGAAATAGGTCCTGAAGACATAAACTTAATAAGCACCTAAATTTGCAACCTAACCTTAATCATACATATGATGGTATAAAAATTAGCTAATGCTTAAGGCAAAGAATAATTTATAACTATTCTATTTTCTTTTTTTCTATTTCTATTTTCTTTAAATAATTTTTGCTTTGTGAAAACAACTTTTATGATTATCATTCAAACAGAGCTGTGGTTACATAGTTGTACTGTGGCAGTTAGAATTTTTGTTTGCCAAATATATTTTAAGTATATATCTTAAATTAGAACAATAAAAAATTTGTTAAATTCAAACATATTGTAGTATATGTAAAAACATGGAAAATATAAAATACATATAATTGTACCATCAAATAATAAAAGCAACTAAATGTACAATCTGCCTTTTCCAAATAAATAATTTTATAAATTATGAATGACATTCAAATATATTAAATTATAATATATTTTTACATAAATGGAAATTGTCTGGTTTAATTTACTGAATAGTTAATAATTCCTCAATAGATATGTGGGAAATTATTTGCTTGTGTAGCTAGACACTAACATTGCCATTGGTAAAGGTATTTTTTTTTTACTGACATAATCTTAGCCCTTTTGATTTTGGTTAAGTTTATCATAATAATCTATGTTGCCTGGGCAATTTCAGTGAGCAACAGGGTGCTCAATTAGGTGACACTTCCGGAGAAGAAGCTATTGTTTTGTTTTTATTTATTTATTTATTTATTTTTTGGTACCGGGGATCTAACTCAGAACCTTGACGCTTGCGAGGCCAGCGGCACTGAGCTAAATCCCCGGCCCAAGAAGCTATTGTTTAAGTTTTCTCTACTTAAGGCTGGTATCTTTGTCTACAAATGATCATTTGCTTGTGACATCTTGCTTGTGGAAATAAAAGCATGTTAGGCAGCCACTCTCAGGTGGGAAAGATACGTGATGTAGGAGCCTATTTGTGACAGGCTCCTAATATCACTCAGAGAGCTGGGACTTCAGCAGTAGCCATATTTTCCTGAAAGCAAGGACTCCTGAAAGTGTTCTTGGGGTTTGGTCCCATCCTCCTGATTAACTGCAAGGCACCTGACTGAATTTTGAATAAGCTCTGGCAATCTTTCTCAAACATTTGGCCCCAGGATCCATTTACACTCCAGATTATCAGTGCCCCCCAAAGAGCTGTTGATTATATCTCTCAACATTTAACACATTAGTGATTAAAATGGCAGCATTTATTACTACTTATTTTAAAATAAAAATTACAAAGTCAAACCTGGTAATGTCATTTGCATATTTTACTGAAAACTATATTGTTCAAAATTTTTAAATTAACATGAATAGAATCTTTACATACTGCAAGAATGTTCACTATCTGATACTAAAAGACAGCTGAGTTCTTTTAGCTGCTTATGCAATTGTTCTGTAAAGTTATATTATGTTCGTTGAAATATATGTAAGAAAAACAACTTTACACAGGTAATTTGAAAATAGAGAGGAAATTTAAAACATATTTTCGTATTCTTTAATGTATCAAGTTTTATAAATGGCAATTTCTTAAAAATGTGGTCCAATATGTAATCTAGAACAGCATTCATGAACTTTTTGTACTTACGTTAATGTCAATTAGTCTGCCATATGTTTTGAATGAATCTGTTACCCATTCAACTCTTGCAAAAGCACAGTAGAAAATTTAGCTCTAATTTTGTGAGAGAATGGAAGTGAAAAGATAGATAATGTCTTAGGGTTAGTAGGCAGATAGTTTGACACCTCTGGAAATATCTCAAGGTCCCCAGACTTCCCAGACAACACTTTCAGAGTCACTTCTCTGAAAGAAAAGACAACATGAGCTTAGAGGCTCACAGTTAGCACCAAGGACCAGATCAACAGCAGTCACAAATACCTTCAAAACAAAATCAAGAGAAGTCCTAAAGAATGTGGCAAAAATTCAGTGAAAAAAATACACTTTATCTGCAGTCAGCTTCTAAAGTTGTGGATCACAGGTTATCTGAGTTGGTGTTTAACAATATTAAAGCTACAACCAAAATCAAGTTTTATGTGAACTCTTCTGATTTTGAAATGGCCATTGAATGGGCTAGTACCTTATATACTGAACAAACTCTCCCTGTGGATCCATGGCCTATATCTGTCTGGAGTGTACAGTGCAGAGCATCATTTCTGCACTGCATGTGGCTGGAGACATTTCTCACCTATGTAAATGATGAATGAGCAGAAGAAATCAGGTCAAAGCTACACTCTTCTATTAACTTAGTCCACCAGATCTGGATATTTCCTGTTAGATCCTAAGTGCTATAAATGTGAGGTGGTGAAATCAATCCCTGTGGATCTGAAAAAGCATCACTATAGCAATGGGCTAGAGCATTTCAAATTGTATCAGACCAATTTTCAATAGAGATGTCTATGTTGTATATAACTGAAACTGATACAAGAAAACTAGTGCCATGGGTGAATAAGTCACGCTGTTCAAAATGTCAGGGCCAGAAGTTCAACAAATAACCCTTAAAAACAGCAGATGAAAACAAACAAAAAACAAATATCTATAAACAGCCCTATTGATAGCTTAAAAGATAACCTCAGATAATTCTGCCCCTTCTTAAATGTATATGCCACTCCTCCTTCCAAAAGGTTTTCCTGCCTACAGATGAAGAGGTGGACCAGGGTTTAAGACAGTTGAGATGCTACAAGGTTTACTCAGGAGTGGAGTGCACAATTAGTGTGTGTGAAGCCCTGGTTTCAAGCCCCAGCACCAAACACTCAAAAAGAATAGGTGCAGCACACTACTGAAATAGGCCTCAACCATTCACCTATCACTTTGGCTTTTTGGAATGTTTACTCCGGAGGAAGTTAATGCCATATCAAAAGTCAAAACACCCTGAGGTCATGATCCTATAAGAAAACCCAGTCTGTACACAAGGAGAGAATAAATGCAGAAAAAGAGATGCATCACCAATTTGGAGAATTTTTAGGCATCCTCACCCAAGCACTAAACATAGACATTTCTGGCTCAGCCTACACTTTGTAGAGATAATCAAGGATTTGAACAGCAGACAAGATCCAAAACTAAATTCTTGTATGTATAGTGATTCTGTTTTGTTTTTCTTTTCATTTATTCTTTGGTCTTCAACCAAGCACTGCTTTTTAGTACTGCTTTATTGCAGATTAAGCTGTTCTTATAGAGATTTTACTGTCACCTAGAATTATTCCCCATCAAATATCTGGAATTTTTACATTCCTCTCTTTGGACAAGAACCCTGTGTCTAGATGTCCTCCAAAGACTCATGCTGTCAAAGGTGGGGCTTTTCAGAGGTGGCTGGATCTAGGGTAGGCTTGGATTTATTCATGCTGAGATGTTAGGATTAAGGATAGCCTACCCTGAGTGTGAGTGCCATCTGCCCTAAGGTAGGTACCCACATAGACTATAAGAGACAGAAAGAAGGCTACTGTTGTCAATGTTTGTCACTGGCTGCTCCTGCTGCCTCTTCACTATTTTGCTGGTTTGCTGATTTTCTGCTTTGCTGTCTGCCATGAACGGTTTCTCTCTTCAATGCCACCCTGCCTCACTATGCACTGAAACATCTTCAAACTGTGAGCTAAAAAGCTTCCTCCTTTAACTTTGAGTGTCAGGTATTTTGTCTCAGCAAGAAAAGTAACTAAGACAAACTCCTATCTGGCATGTTATCTCTCACTTTTGTTTTGCTAATAATTGCTCTTTTTTTCAAATAGAGCCCTTAATTTTCTTGATTTTGGTAAGTTATTGGTCTATTTCTTCTCTCTTTTAGTCACATCCTGCCTAGACTCTGTGGTGCCAACGTGTGGATAAACCCAATCACCAGCTTTCAATACCCTGGTTCCTTGTTTTTCTAAAGTGTCTACTAAACAAATCCAAATTGGGATGGATCCTCAAAAGCAGAACTTTCCCCTCTGCCTATACCTGGATATTGGGATTTTCTGCAGGGCATGAAAACTATAAATAGATGCCAAACAAATTTACTGCCCTTGACCTTATCTCAACTCTCTGCTCTTCCAAGACTCTTACTTGTTGTTCTTGATTAACACCTTTTTTCTCTTTTGCTCAGTAGATATCTTAAACTTTTATGCCTTTCCCCAGCTTTCTAGCCATCACTTACCGCATCATTCTCAAAGTGACGCATTTGAGAAACTTGAGCCATCGTGTGAACTTCTTCTACTCAATTTTCCCATCATTTACAAACATACTCATATTTCCATATTGTAGGACATCATTGCAGAAATAGTTCCCAATGATATCTGTCTCTTGGTTTTCATGGCCTGGTGAAATCCCATTCCCTAGTGTGTAGGATGGATTGGTTACTTGCCTCTTAGCATTAGAAGATGGAAAAAGTGATTCCATATCACTACTCATATTAGGCTACAGAAAACAGAATTCTATCTTGTATTCCCTCATTCTTTCCCTATGTCTAACATTTCCTTTAATTTCCTCATTCTGATTAAGGAAAATGCTCTTATAAACTGCCTAGACAGATACAGTGCAAGAAGAGAACTGCCTACAGCAACCTATAGGAAATTAAGATTCTCAGTCTGAGAGCTCATAACGAACTAAATACTACCAGCAACAATCAGATAAGTGAACTGGAAACCAGCCTTCCTAGTTGATCTTTGATGGCTGCAACCCAGGCCCATGCATTGACTTTCACCTGTGAGAGAAAGTACAGGCCTACCCAAGACACACTTGGAATTTCAATGTACTGAAAATTAGAAATGATAAAAATTGTTATTTTAAGATATGAAGATTTGGGATAATTTGTAACAAAGCAAAAAGTAACTAATACACAAACTGTCTTTCTTTTAGGCTTAGTGAATCAGGTGTTCAAGATCAATGATCTCACCTAATGTTTTGAGCTTATACCCTTCCAGACTTTTCTCTGTCAGTGTTAGGTTTCTTCCTCCTCTACTCTAAATTTTCCTAACTTTTCTTTTACTAAAATGAATTGAATCTTCTTGCTATATATCATCAACACGTACCTTACATCTCTACTTTTTTATCTCAACCAAACTTCAAAAAGATTATTCTGCTTTTGATGTCTCTTTTTCTATATTCTAATTTTAGCATTCTATTAACCTATTAAAAACTGGTTTTCAATACCCAGACAAAAACTCAATCACAGACCCTTATATCATCATGTCTAATGAATGATGATTTTCAGAGTCCAGATTTTAAGCCTACCTGCCTTTAAAAAATCAATGAATATTTTCTTTCAATTTTTAATATTGGCTCCATTAGTTGATCTGAAACACTGATAAACTATTTTCTACCAAGCTAAAAGTCTTTTTCTTTTCTTTTGCCATGTTTTGTAACTTCCTGTCTTCTATTTCAGTGGTTCTAACCCAGAGCTGACTTTGTCCCCAGAGGACATTTGGCAATGTGTGGATACATTTTGTTACAACAGAAGAGGCTTGCAGTGCTATTGAAGTCTAGTGACAGAGGCCAAGGATGCTGCCAAATATCTTGCATTGCACCGGACATCCTCCCACAACAAAATATTATTCAGTGCAAGATGCCAATAAGGCTGAAGTTGAAAAACTCTGTTCTGCTTGACATCAAAAAACTGCTTCTGTCTCCAATTTTCTCTGGTATCCATTTCTTTTACCTGGAAAAATCCTTATCTGCTTTTGTTATTCCAACTACCACCTATATTCTGAACATTTTCAAATTTAGTGTTCGAGTAATAACATTGCTATTTTGTGTCTGAAGGCCCATTAGATATGTTAACTGAGTATGCAACAGGCAAAACTAAATTAACATTCCCTAAAACTACAAAGATTAAACTATCCTATTATAAAGATCCTGCAGTAGCCCTACATCTGGTTATAGCACCATCATCACAATATGATAAGACAATACAAAAACTGAGATGGGATTTAGTTCCCATATCCAATCCTCTATATTTCATTCACATGCCTTTTTCTGTTCCAAAGTCCCTTAAGGTCAGCTTCTCATCACTATAACAAAATACATGAGCTATAATTAACTTACACAAAGAATTGTACACATAATCTATATGCAATACTTACCAATAACAATCATAATTAACATAGAAAGATTTTATTTTGACAATTTCAGCCCATGACCGAGTGGTCGCTATGCCGAGGGCCCGTGGAGAAGCAGCACATCGTGGTAGGAGTACAGGGCAGTGTAAAACGGCTCACCTCATGACAAAGCAGCAAGGGAGAGAGAGAAAGCTGGGGTCCCGGCATTTCTTTTTGGAGACATGCAAACAATGATGGACGAACATCACTAGGGTCCATTTCTTAAACGTTCCACCACCTTTCAATAGCTCCTCTCTAGAACCCAAACTTTCAATATGTGAGACTTTGAAGGACACTTAAGAGCCAAATGATAGCGCCTCACTAATGCCTATTGGCCCCTCAAGCTTCAGATAAGATGTCACCCCTTCTTGGGACTCACTCTGCCCAAAGACAAGGCTGAATTGGCCATGCTCCGACAGATTCAACCATATATCTAGCGTAGCATTTGGAGTGTTGTTTGAGATAAGTACTATTACGGCCATTTAAAATAAATAAGCAAAGCAACATAAAAATTAGGTAAATTGTCTAAGTCATATCAGTGAATAAATAGTAGATTAGCAATTAACAGTCATGTATCTATCTCTACAACTCACTTCCTTAGCCACCAGCTACTATTTATTTCTTTAGGCTTATCTCTGCTATTTTACTATTCTAGTAATGCTGCAAATTACTTTAATATTAATAAAACTGATGAAATATTATGAATAAATTAATGCATAGGGCACATTAGTATTCTATATGGCTATGTTATATTATTATATCACATCACAATATTATTATATAATGTACATTAATAAAAATAACACATCCACTTTTATTTTTTTGTTGTTGTTTTTTTGATACCAAGGATCAAACTTGGGACCTTGTGCTTGCAAGACAGGTGCTGGAACCACTGAGCTAAATCTCTGGCCACACTTTACTGTTTTTTGAAGTATGAAAAGTATAAAATATATTTTTGAAAAGTAATTTTTTTTTCATATGCAAGATACCTAAATCTGTGTGATAAATACTGTCTCGGTCTCACTTTGTGGAGCTGCAAGGTGTCATGAAGTGAAACAAGTAAAGGACACATCAGTGAAAATAACTGCAGAATTTATAGGTTAAAGAGTGTTTTCCCAAAGTCCATTTTTCTGACCATGGATATCATTCCATAAGCTTAGACTTCAGCACATGCTAGTAAAAAGGGTGGAAAAGTAACTGCATCTTGTTTTATTAAAGAGCAAAGGAAATACAAGTTAGAGTCCAGAGTGTGCTACGAATATAAAACACACTGATGTCCTGAAAATACTCCTGACCCATAGAGTGCATCCTGGCTGAAGAAGGTGGGCTGGTGGAACCAACACAAGCGACAGCATTATGGAGGAGGAGCAAAGGGTGCTCACACGCTCTGGCAGTACATTCAAGGAAGCAACCAAAATCCTCATTCTCACACCTCAGGAAGGCCTGTGTTGGTTCCTTTTCAACACTGTTGATGCCACTCTTCAAAGATGACCTATTCCATATTAAAATAAATAAATATGTATTGACTCTTCACTAAGTGACATTAAAAATCAGTTTCCTGTTGTTTGATGAAAACATTGGGAAGCATGAGGAAAGATGTATTTCAGTTATTTGAGAAACAGTTGCTAATCTGTTTCCTTATAACCTGAAGTAGAAGTATCCGCCCATTAAATAAAATATTTCTATGATCTCTTTAACTTCTTAATAATTAGGTTGCTGTAAGGATTTGTCTCATCACTTACAATTTGTTTCTCTTTGTTTGTTCGCTGAAATGAGTGAGCCTAGTAACTGACTGACACAAATCATGCTGGACACTTTCTTTGGGGGACATCCAGTCACGAAGAAGACATGAAGTATCTCAATTAATGCCTGCTCCCTGGTCATGGAATAAAGGAGGACTGTTAGGGCCTGAAGTCAAGACAGGCTACATCCAGGAGAGTACAGAACTAGGAACTTGTTACAAATTCATGTCACCTGGTTTTATCAAATGATTCTCCATTTTTTCTTACTTTTCTTTAGTTTTTAAGTAAAAATTCCAAAGACAGATGATATAAGAGAAAGGAAGAAATACTGGCTAAAGGCAGGCTGGGTTCCTTCCCCTATCATTTTGAATAATTCTCAATCTCTAAATCGGCAAAATGGAAGATAAAACTTACTCTGCCAAGGATTTATGAATATTAATATATAACATATGCAGAGTGGCCCTCAATCTTGAGTCCTTACTAAACCAAAGATATTTCTTTTCCCAATGCAACTGTATTTCAGGATAAGCCAAGTAGAAAAATGTCAAAGTGGAAATATGTCTTTTACTGTAAAAAAGAAAAACTTTTGTTTTCTAAGTTTGTATATTTTGTCATGCTAACTCATTAGGATATTCTTACAAGCAGATGTAATAACAGAGTGCTAGACATATCGTAGCAACTTAATAATGACTTATGATTGACAAATATGAAATGAAGTAGAATTTGGATTCTGCCTTATATCCTTGGATTCCTTTTTCTATTATTTAGGGTAAGGGGACAGGCTGCAAAATCACAGGATACTCTGGGTCTTTTTTGAACTGCATTGTGTCAGGCTGGACTAAAATTGTTGTGGCATGAAAAATCTTCTTTCTACACTGCTAGATCTTATTTATTTAAAAAATGCTACAGTGCATTTTATGATTATAAAAATAATGCATTTAGTTGCAAAAAAATTAGATTTATAGAAGGCCTGAAAGAATAAAATCACTATAATCCCAAAACCCAGAAAAAATATTTGCTCATATGTGACTTTTTAAAATATTTTCATCTAATAAACGTATTTGTATATGCATCTGTATATTTATATATGTAAGCATAATATATGTTGCATATATACATGCATGTTAATATATGCATTTAATAGAAAAATTTGAAAATTTGTTTCATACTTTAAAATAATCTTAAGAATTTCCTAGAACATTAAATACATTTTAAAAAGATCATTTTTCTTGTTTTTATAGTATTTCACATTCTAGCTATTTCAGTTCATTTTTGTCTGATTAATTTGTACATTTTCTATTTTTAAAAAGTTATTTATACTGTAATTCATATCAATAAGCAAACATCTTTGTGCATATCCTTGAATCCTTTCCTAAAATATGTAGATTTCCTGGCTCAGAAGACAGAATTTTAAGATTCTTTTTGGTTTTTTGGGGTGTTGGGGTTCTAACCTAAAGCCTCAAGCATTCTAAGCAAGTGCTCTACTACAAAACTACAATCCCAGCCCAGGAATCATTTTTAACCAGGGATGCTACAATTTGCAAATAGGTCTGTAGCTTATTTAGTCTTTTAGCTGTTTCAATACAAAATACTTTGTAATAATATTGTCAAATGTATCCTATGTTTTAATTTAGTTTGCCTTTGGTTTTTACATTAATCTTCCTTGTCCTGTGTTTGTAGTTTTATAATTTGATTTATTATATAATGTTGGACTCTATGCACACTTTTGCATTACACCTGATGATGACTTTGGTATTGGTATGAAAGAGGGATGTGATTTCTTGTATTAAAGACCTGGTAAATTTCCTCAACACCAATAATGGTCCAAATTCTTTCTTCATAGAGTAAAATGATCACTTTATCATTTACTAAATTCTTGTTATGGTGCATCTTCTTTCTCATCATCCCATTGTGTTCTATTTATATATTGATTTATGAATTTATCTTTTCAGTCTTTTTGTTGTTCTTCATTTGCAACAGCCTTCCTATACAAAGAATAATCTGCTGATCAGTGGCATTGCCATTACAGGAATTTAGGAATACAGAAGCACAGGTCTACTTAGTCACAGTGTCTATTATTCACATGCACTTAAAAGTTTCAGAGGAACTTGGACACAATAGTTTGTTTAAGCATTTAGCCTGTTCTTTTGTCGACCCTATGAGGAGAGGAGAGGATGTTACAGTCAGAAGAAATGATATAAATGTTCTCAGTGGTTCATCTATAATTTGATTAAGGCCCTTATACAAACGAGAAAGGGCTGCCTTCACACATTCACACTGAAATTCTAGCAAGTCACCTTGTACCATCAGATCATTTTTTACATAAAATTTCCACCTCTATAAGACTTCCGGGTTTTTTCCACTTAAGTCCAATTTAAATGACAATCACTTAAAATGGAAAAAAATAAATTGAAGGAATCAAAATGGTTCTAACAGGAAGGTTTGCATGTAAAAAAATCTAGCTTTTTCTAAAAGAAAACAATTATGTTAAATTTTACATTTTCAATCCAGTCTATGAAATCAAAGCCGTTTAAGACTTACTGCACAATTTAATAGTTTTCCAGTGAACTAACCGTTTTGTCTCTTTCTACTGAAATGTAAGCATGAACACCACGCTAAGGTAACTAAGCCCTTATAAAAAAAAAAAAGAAAAAAAAGAAAAAACTTCTTGTCTTACCAACGCTGCTATTATCACATAGTGTGTTTCACATGATAAGCCATTCATTAAAGCATCACCTACTGTTTTTTTCCTCCTCAGAACCAGCTAGAACATGATCTGTCTCTGCATGAAGACATTGGACCTCTGACCTTTTCTGTAGCTATTCCAAGCAAGTATAATAAACAGAGTTCATTAGGTTTCTGTAAATCTCTGATGATGTTTACTGTGGAATCCAAGTGTTCATCTCAGGCAGAAAAATTAAGGTTGATTTTCAAATATTATGTGCAAACTCTAGCTACTAAGCATTCCATAATGAGCACTTTGGTAATTCAAAGCAAATTAGGGTTCCCACTAGGCAGAGATGACATGCACTGCAGTCAAAGAAATATAGTATGTTGTTAATGGAGAATATTCACTGAGAATTTTACATAAATCCAGAGAGCTCCACTCATTGTATTTTTGGGGGAAAAAACTTAGTACATTTCATTACTGGGATTTTGTGTCAGTTTTAAACTATCCTTCTCACATGTTCAAATACTAGTTTACAGAACAAGGCTAACGAGTTTCTGTGCCTTATCAATGGGTGTTTCCTTACAGTGATGCATTTGTGGGAAAACAGTTACTATCCCCAAGATATCACTGAAAGAACAGTTAAATGTACCCAATAACTGCCAGAGATTAATGCAGGGGTTGATTATAAATGAAGAATGAACTTTTTATTTTCACCCAAGCACAAAATCTAATCAGAATTGCACTAAACATTTATATGAAAGAACCGAGATGTTAGTTACTAACTTATGAAAGATAAATTATTCCCATTATTTATTTAATTACATAGTAATATAACATATTACAGAAAAGTTTAAAGATATAAATAAATACAAAGAAAAGCATGAAATTATCATGGTTCCTACCACACAGAGGTAATCAGCGTTAATAACTATGTTCTATGATATTTGTAAAAACATAAACACACCCACATATAAATATATGATACACAGAAATTATATTCATATATAACAGACATATATATGCATGTATGTATATATGCATATGTATGCATATAGATGTTAATAATTATAGTAATTTTTGTGAAGTTTAAAAATATCTTGTGTGGATTTACAGTGTGGGCAGATATGCAAAGACATATATATATATATATATACACATATATATATATATATTCCGTGTGTAGCATAATATTACTTAAAAATAATTTAACAAAAAATTCTATTATACCACCTGCACACATACATAATCATATGCATACACACATATTTCCATGTCAAGAGATCAATATCATTTTTAGTGATATTAACTTCGGTGTATTAACTTTCCTATGACTTGTTTCATTCCTTTTGAACATTTAGGTTGTTTTTAAGTTTTTCATTATTGTAAATAACATTTTAATGAAAATCATTTATATAACTGTCTGATTAGCTTCTGAAACAAAATGAAATTACTGGGCCAATGACTGTGTTCTTACGACTTTATGATAAATATTGCTGCTTTATCCTCTAGAATGTTTGTATTAATTTACCTTGCTCCTGGCAACATATTAGAGTAACCTTTCTTTTCCAAAACCAAAATAGATGGTATTGTAACAAATTGTTAATTTGATAAAGCAAAAGCCAAATATATTGCATGTTAAGTATCTGAATTTTTTCCGATGCTTTTTATTTCTATTATCATACTCATTTTGCCTTCTTTTAGCTGTAAGACTTCTTTATACTTTAAAGATAATGCCCAAGATATATTATACATGTGACAAATTTCCCTCTATTTTGTCGTTTGCCTCTCATTTTTTGGTGGGATTTTTGTTTTCTTTCATGCTTTGTCAATGAGAAAAATAAGAAATTTTATGTGGCCACATATATCAATTCATTTATTTGTGGTAAGCTTATTTTCTTGCTTCGTCTGGTCAGTGGTTTTTGAAGTTAGACTCTCATATCTAAATAAAAATTATTGTTATGTGAACAGTAAAGCCAGAATTCATTTTATTTGAGACAGTTAATCATTGTCTCACTACTATCTACTATACTACTAATTTAAAATCATATCATGATCTATCAGTTCAGATACATACTACATATACAATGTATTGTCCACACAAACAGGTGTTTGTTTTTCCACTGTATTCATTAACGCTCATTTTTATTAGTCTAGAATCAGTACTTCCTCATAGATTAATATTGCTATAATTTAGTATATATTGCAATAATTTGTAGTGAGTTTTCCCTACTTATTACCTTTCATCTTCAAAGTTTCATTGTTTTTATTACCTGCTTTTTTAACTTATAATTTAGGACAGCTCCCCTATGGTTATAAATTATTTTTAATTTGAAAGAAATTGCATTAAGTTAGGAAGGTTTAATATCATGGTCATTCCACACATTTAATTTACAATTTCTCAATAGAAGTGCAGGTTATCTCACATTGGCCTTGGAGCTTTGATCAGTTTTACTCATCTATATCTGTTACATAAAATATGGCAAAAATATACACACATTCATATTATTGGATTTCTTTTTTATTACTTGGTATACATTAACTATATTTTTGCAAACGTCTTTCATAATTCCTTGTATATAAAACACTCATCTTTAGAGCCAATCATTCACAGTGATTTATACAGATTTTCTAGTGACATTATTATAGGTTTAACTTCCAAGGAATTTTTATTCAGATCTGTCAAGAATATAATTTTTAAGATCCCATGAACCTTTATAAGCCAGTATTTAACCTATTCAGTTTATGGTAAATTCAATGTTCTCCCCATGTGTGATCTCATGGACATCATACTGTGCTCCTACCTCTCCTGTGGGATCTAGTGCTCCAATGACATCAGGGAGAGGGTGGCTCTTGATCTGTCTGAGACATCAATTTTCTGCTGACTCCTTCTGCAGGTTCCACTCTTCACTGGCATTCTGGTTTTCACCTCATGTTTACTTTGTGCTTAACCACTAGACATATACTGCAAATCCATATGTGTTTCATCTCGATAAACGTAGGGTGTCTCTGGGATAAAACTTTCAACACCTCTCAGTCCACCCCTCACTTCTGTAGAAGGACAAAAGGAAACTTGCCTGATTCTGTAGGGCTCTGTCATCAGATACTTTTACCCCCAGGACACCGCACTGTCATTCACACTCTTCTGCCCTCGTACTTCTGTGGTACAGGGCAAATCTGTCATTTTCACCATGTAGAATTGCACAAGTTTTATATCACAGTTATCATTATTAATTTCTATTCAGAGGAAGTTAATTTAATTATATTAAGTGTTTTAGATTATGAAAATTACTATAAAATATTTATTTGAATAAAATATGATCCTTCAAAAACAATTTCCCATTATAAAAAACTGGTTTTATAGGACTGCTTTCTCAAAGACAAGTAGGCATGTTTTGGTCAACTACCAAAAAATATGTTTCTTAGTATTTCTCTAGACTCTGTTATAACATGTTATACATTTTTGGCAATAAAGGTAAAGTCATATAAGGAGAGCATTTAATCTCCCCTTATTTGTTTTGTTCAAGTAAATGAACTGTTTTATTTGTAAACCACTATGTTGTATCCTAACCAATTCTTGTGATTATTAATAACAATAAAAGCATCATAAACTGTAATAGAAATATCTGAAGCTCTCTTCTTGAACATCTAGATGTGGGCTGAGGATTTAGTTCAGTAGTTCTGCTGCCTGCCTCGCAAGTGGAAAGACCCGAGTTCAATACCTGGTACCAGAAAAAAAAAAAAAAAGAATACATCTAGATGTTAACTTTACATATATATATATATACTTACTTAATATTTATTGCAAACCCATTAATTCACTTTTATTATTCTTAAAAGCAAACTGTGATACAGATAAGGAATTTGCCAAAGTTCACCCAGTGAGTGAGGTAAAGCATGGATATATCCTAGTAATAATTCATTTACTTCTGTCCTGAGATGTTCCATTTCATTAAGTTCTAGAATCAGATTATTTAGGTTCAAATTCTCTGCCTTCTGTGTAGTCTCAAAGAATGTAATTAGCCACCTTTCCTCAGTTTCCTCGTCTTTCTAGTTGCATAAATTGACATCCCTAATCTGAAAACATAACTTTGAAATGTCTAAAATCTGAAACTTTGTGAGTCCTATGAGGTCACTACAAGTGGAAAATAACAAACCATAAAATTTTGTTTTGTGCACAAAATTTTCATAAAATCATATATCAGCTTCACTCTATGTGTATAAGGTCCATTTAAAACACATGTGCTAGGATGGGAAGTCCCATTTGACCTAGCTATTCCCCTGCTGGGTATCTTCCCTTCAAAATTGAAAGAATCATATCACGGCGATATATGTGCACCCATGTTCATAGCAGCACAGTTTGTAATAGCTAAAACTTGGAAACAGCCCAAATGCCCATCAACTGGAGACTGGATAAAGAAAATGTGTTGTTTTTTTTTTATAAAATGGAGTATTACTCAGCCATAAAGAATGAGAAACTAGAGACATTTATAGCTAAGTGGATGCACATTGAGGCAATACTCTTAAGTGAAATAAATAGGACACACACGTGTAAATACTGAATAGTTTCTCTGGTGTGAGAAACTGAAAGTGTAAATAAGGACTAAAAGGTATAATAGATACTGTGAAATATGAAGAAAAGGGGCAAAGGGGAAGGGGAAGTAGGAGAGGTAGAGGAAAGGAAAGAAGGGAATGGAATTAATGTGAGAAAATGAAAAAGTGGAAACAAAGTCTTTGTAGATAGGGAGCGATGGAGGGGTTGAAGGGAGGGCAGGGGAATAGGGAAGAAATAAGAACCAAGAGAGAATATGTAAAGGTGCAAATTCAGTGATGAATCTCATTATATTGTATATGTAAAATGTACCAATAAAATTAATTTTTTAAAAACACATATGAATTTATGATTAGATTTGTGTCCCACTCCCAAGATATCTCATTATGTAAATGCAAATATTCCAATATCCAAAAAAAAATTCAAAATCTGAAACACTGATGTGCCAAAAATGTGGGGGAAAGTATACTCATTTTGTAATTTCAAACTTCTAGGGCTATGTGATTATTAAATTAATTAATATACATAAAATCTCTACTAGCACTTAGTAAATATGCAATGAATTTTATCTATTAGTATTATAATCACATAGGTGAAAATATAACTGTAACAATTATGCAAATTTCCATTATGAGTATATAATTATGTTTATTAATATTGCTGCTAAATCAACAATTTTGTAATCCTGTAGTTCAATCGTTTTTTCCTTGTGATGGGATTTTTACTGATACTTTCTATTGCAGTTTATTTTAATTCTGTAAGACAGATGTTAATCTTGGCAGACAGAAGTCATAGCAGAGTCCAGTTGTATGTTAGAAATGTTAATTGTCCATTTGTATGTTAGAATTTTTAAAGAGAGCTTTATAATGCACTTTCACATTCTTACAGCCATTTACCTATATATTCCCACAAGAAATGTTGCAATAAAATGTTTCATGAACATGTTCATTTAAAGTGAAAATGTACTTGAGACTTTGGGGCTTGAGAATTGCCTTTTATTTATTGGTCCAATAAAAAATATCTTATTATCTACTTCATCTACTTTTTCTGCAAGGTGCAATATTATTATGAATATATTCTATATGCATTTATGGATTTTATCAAATTCAACTTAAATAGCAATTTAATTCAAGAAATCTAGTTCAAATGGGATCAAAATAATGTATTTTATACTTCTAAAAATCTGCTTTATTTTATTTAGAAATAGTTGTGGCAGTTTTTAAATCTATGATATTTACTTGAAAACATTCTGTACAGATTTTAATGTGGGTGCTTATAAAAATTCATTTTTCTGTTTTCTTTATTTTCATATCACCATATCCTAATAGAACCCTATTTCTTATATCTCAATGATCTTTTATAAATGCAGATCTAATTTCAAGTTTGATTTTGTTTTAATCAATACAAACAGTCTTTCATTAAATAATCTAGATTAACCTCTTCATTTCTGCTTAAGGAATAATTTTGTTTATATGGGTAAAATACTGAGTTACTGTCTTGGAGAGTGTCAATTATAAGTGACACAAAACTTGGCTCTTATCTCTGCAGCTGCACTGACCTCTCATTATATAATAGAAGTTTGCATATGGCAGCAAGGAATTTAAAGGAGAGTTTTGTCAAAGGGGGCCAGGACCTCATTAAGGGCGGAGCTTCAAACATGGATGCTAACAGTTGCTCATTGATAACTTAAAGATGTGAACTCAGCATGCTATAAGGCAAATAGGGAATGAGGGAGATCTCTGGGATCAGAGAAGTGGATGCCTCATTTACACAGTTGCTATAAAACACATTTAGGTGTTGCCCATCAACAATGTATATTCAGTATTTCAAGCCCTTTTTTTCTTTTCTTTTCCTGAATATAAAGATGTACTTTAAATTTTTGAAATGTCTCAATTGTAAAATCTTGGGAATTCAAGATTCAATTCAACATTATTCCAACTTTGTGGGGCCAAATGTGCCTGTCAACCCTGCTTGGCACCAAGGCATTAGTTAGTACGTTTTGTTTTGAGGGAATCTCTCTTATGAAGTAAATTTACATACAGCCTGGGAGGAGGAAAAGCAAACCTTCCAAAATTTGTAATTGAAACTCCTTTCTGCTTACAGGTTCCTTTCCCCATAAATCAAATAATAATAATTTTTCTGAAGATTTCAAACATGGAAATCAATGAATTTTAAAAATTGGTATGTACATGATTTGAAACAATATTTTTGAGACATCCTGAAACTATCACTTTAATGAGAGTTAACCCCATTAAAGATTTCACTTGCTATTCATTTGTTATCAAAATAAAACAATTTATTTAGTTTAGGAAATAAAGAATTATTTCCTCTTCATAAGTTTATTTTTTAATCATTTTCTGATACACATCTATAGCAAAGCCTAATTAAGACAGATGCTAGGAAATGAAGAGGTAGGCTTTGTGGAGAAGGCAAAGGGTTTTGGGGATAAAGGGAGACAGGAAGATGGTGAGAGAAAGGGGGAGTAAAACTGCCTAAGATGCGATATGTACACTGTGTATGCCAATACCCCAACCCGTGATGAACGCATTCTCTATGTACTGCAAACACAGAATAATACAAAAATTTTAAATTTTAAGAAAAATTTAGATTGAAAATGCAACATATCCAACGCATAATTAAAGACTTCCATCAAATACATGTCAACCATAGTGAGAAGTCCCCAGACAACTAGACTACAGGTTCGAAGCTATAGGTGGTCATGTCTCTTTCTACTAGCACATAGTTTAGCCTGCAGTCACCACTCATAAAACTCTAAGGACAAGTAGGTGACAGAAGTCAGATAGGCCAACTTGTTGCTTTTTGGATTACTGTACATTATAGTTTTTAGATCTTGAGGCTAAGAATCCTGCCTGAATTTTCCTGGATCATTTAGCTCATATGTTTCACCCAGTTTTCTTATCATTTCTTTAAGCTTTTGAAAATGTCCATTTTATTTAATCTGTACATAGTAACCTAGTTTCTTTTAAAGCCAAAACTCTCCCTCATTTAAGAAAACCCTTTAATATGATGTTAGCTTACTGTTTTGTATACCATCAGAAAAGAAAAATAAAACTGTGACTGATACCGTGGGAACATTCCAATCATTAGTACTGTTGCCAGATTTTTCCATAGTTATTCAGTTGCTAAAGCTGAAAGTTATTCCTTTCCCTTCTGAGTGCATTTTTGGGACTAAAGTAGACTCTTTGACATAAATATTTGGTTTGTCTATTTAGTATTTATTTATTAAGTAAATGAAGCCAGTACATGCCTTAGTTTCCATGTCTCACAATTTAAAGAATATCACAGACAATAAATAATGACATATGTATGTAGCACTTTCAAAAATATTCATAACTATTTCCTTACTTTTATTCCCCAACATCTGTTGGCAAATGAGAAATTGTCACCATCACTTTTATGAAAGAAAACCGAGACACAGTAGTGTGAGGCACTGCACCAAAAGAAAGATTAAATGTCTCTTTAGCAGAAAATTAGCCACACATAGGCCCTAGAAAGAATCAAAATTCAAAAACAAACTTGGGAAAAATCACAAATCCTCTGAGTGAGATTACAACATCGTATGGTGTTAATACCTACCTGTAATTATGAAGGTTTGTTCATAGTTACTAGACCAGAGGTACAATTCTCCAGTAACTTCTCATTTCCTTTGTTGTGCCCTCTAGAATTAACACCCTCTCTCTTTTGCCTCTTAGGCAACTCTCAAAAATCACCATGTTTTTTTCCTTATATTCCATATTTTCTTTTTTCCATTAAGTTCTGCTAAGTGAAATAAATCAGATGCACAAGCTTAAATGTCACTTGATTTCACTTATATGAGAAACCCAAAATATAAAAAAAGAGCAAAACCAAAGATAAACCATAGGAAATAGAGAGATAGATTTTTTTTATAAAGAGGAAGAGGACTAAGAGTTGGAGGGAAAGAGAAGGGAGAACAGGTACTTAAAAAGTATTTAGGGTATGCTAGGTAATGCACCAACTTCCCACAAGAAATGTAATCCTTGTTGCTACAAACGTACTAATAACAACTAAATATTGGAATAAAAGGTCTGTATCACCATATTAAACTCATATTTGTCCATTTCTACCAATCACTTGTCAAGACCTCATGGTCTGTTTTACCCTATTTGTTGATGTATTCATTCACAAAAATACTTTTTGACATTATAGGAGTCACTAGAATTAATATGTGAATAATATCTATTATTCAGCTTGAAACAGTTATTTCTAATGATTAGACATACTATAAATAGTTGGTGATAATTCAGTATTAACCTCATGAACAATAGGAATAAAGGGAAGGGAGTAGTCTGCACATTAACAAATAAGAACATTTTACCAATAAATGAATTGTTTTTGGATTTTCCAGAATAATTACAGGTTAGAAGAAAAAGACAAGGAGTTTCCAGCAAAGAATAAGATAGTTTCATATAGTACAAAAATTGGAAAGAATGTGCAATATTTAGGTAATTGTAAGACTAGACTCATGCATGAGGAAACCATGTGAAGGGTGAAGCAGGAGTTCTATACCCTGGTAAGGTCACACTTTCTGCTATGGACAATGAGTAGGTGCTGGAAACGCTGAGACAAAGAAAGGGATCGTCTGTTCTGTATTATTTGGTAGAGATACTTTCTGGAAGTATTGAAAATAGAGAGGAAAAGGAGAAAGCAGCCCAGGGAACCACTTAGAAATATATTGTAAAACAATCATACACATCCACACCAGATAGATTTCAAAGGTCTTTTAGTGTAGTCGTATCTTTCCTTACAAGCCCAACTCTGTGGCCTCCCTTACTTCTGTATTGGACTTTCTGGGAAACTACAATTGGGAGTCTGTTAGCTACCCTTTTCTATGACTGTGCATGTTTGGAGAGAAATGTACAATGTACTTATCCTTGCCTTAAGTTAATGAAAAATAACTTAATATTTTCAGCCAATCAAGATATATATATATATATATTTCTCAACCCACTCTCCTGGATTGTTGCATCCTTTTTCTATTCAAAACCTAAAACCTCTTCTTAAATCCTTCATCCAGTTTTTCACTAAACTACTCACTGAATCAAGAAATCTAAAACAATAAGAAGGAAATTTCTAGTCTCCAATTACTATATCAATCCACCTTCCAGCAGCTAAAGTTTCCCTCCATTACTAATAACTGGTGCATGTGCAAGGACATTAACACATAGATTAATGGAGCCACATATATTCAGACAGACATAGTCATGGCTATGGGTACGAGTGGTGTTCTCATATAAATCCAACCCCCCCATTGTATGCAGTACTAGATCCAACCCTCTTTCACTCCCATATGTCATATCAATTATCCTTCTCTACAACATCATTTTACTTTTTACTTACTGTCATCATCTTAAAAACCTGCTTTTATTAATTCTGCCTTAATTTCTTTCTAAACCCTACTTCACTATTGCACTGTATTCCACACTTATTTACAGGAGCATTCCTCATAAGGACTGATCAAAGTTGCTATTTTCACTTTCTCTAGTCTCATCTTCTGCAAGGTCTGTTGTAATAAGATATTTATTACAAGTATTTTTGATGTTACATTCATCAGGGTTACCTATCACCTCCTCCTTGCTAGAACCAATAGCTGAACTTCATTTCTAACATGCTTGATATATGAGCCATTACTTCACTTCACTTCCAGGGTGCCATACTCCTTTGATCTTTTTCTCACCTCACTCTTGGTTTCTTCCCACTCTTGTTTACCAGTTTGTCTTCCTCTCCCAATACTATGATATTACATGGCATCGGGCTTGGCCATAGTACGTGTTTCTTCGACCCTTGAAGATTATTCAGTCTCATGGCTTAAATGTCATTGATAAGTTAATGATTCACAAGTGTTCCTTCTAAAACTAAGATTCCACATTTTAAAGAGTTTATTCCAATTTTGCAACCAAGGAATTTATAGACGTAAATTAGGCACAGTGCAAGATGATTAAAAACACAACAACATCCTCCACAGTCTCAATACATATGAAGCATTCTTATTACACCAATTTTTTTATGCCAAAGCTGTTATCGCATTATTTTCTCTCATCTAGAATCCAGCTAGGAAGAAGAAGAGGGATAGGCCAGAAGAAGGAAGAGTTAATTTGGGAGGGTTGGGCTAGAACAATTCTATTCATAAGATTAACTGTTTTCCTACTTTCAAAGACTTCCACAGAAAATAGATTTATAATTCTTTACAAACTTAAAAAAAAAAGAAAACCATTCTCACTAGATACTCATCTGCTGACAATCAGAAAAAAATAAATAGAATTAATTGATTGGTTGAGAATTCTTTGGTGAAACATTTATAAAGCATGAGAAATTTGCACAGTTGCTATTTAAACAAGCTGGATAATAACACTTTCTAAGAAAATAAATGAGGAAGAAAAAGCCTTTTTAACCCTGCGGCTGCATATACTTATAGAATCTCCAAACCGCAAATCAACTATGAATTACTCATTATTTCAGTATCCATATTTTCCAACCAATATTTTCTATTGCCAAAATGTCTTTTTCATACAGTTGAAGTTCAACTGTATTTTATACAGTTTTTCTGTCCACATAGATATCCATTGAAAAGTGATGACTATATAGAAATTTTAAAGAAATTTTTTTCTAATTTGGCTGACCAAGTTAACAGATGTCTCATATAATACTTTTTATACTAATTCCTCCTGATGCTAGCAACATTTCCAGTTAAAGACAAAATTACCCTCTGCCATTTCTCAGCTTGACAGAGCCACTAATCTTTTTTATACTCAGTTTCTGCAGTTGAGACATCTCAGAACTTCATAACCTCTTTTTCCTTATTGAGGAGTGCCTGATCTGTCATCTACTTTAAGTAACTAATTCATAAATTGTTGACTTGACCCATATTTTATTACAGAAGAGTGACAGTTCAAACTCAACCTGATGATCACTATGTAAAGTATAATTTATAATAAATTTACTGTGAACACAGATATGTAGAGAGAAGGACAGTTTTTAATTATTCAGGTGTTATTTTTCAAGTTTAGAGAGTATTATGTCTTCTTGTTCATCCTCTTAATGCCTGTTTGTTCATTTAAAAATATCATTAATGTAATGAACAAAAAAATGACAATGCTACCAGTTGCTTGCAAGTATTTACTCCAAGCTAATATAAAAACTTTGGAAAGGAAAGGGTTGAAGGGCCAGGGATTTAGCTCGGTGGTACCACTGCCTGCCTTGCAAATACAATGTCCCAAGTTCGATCCCTGGTACCAAAAAAAAAAAATTATTTGCTAAAGTTAAATTTTAGTACAATGAATCATATTTAGGGCAAAAATTAGTTGACTCATCTGAAAACTTATAACTCTCCTGAATCTAGGTCTGGTCCCTTCTTATATACATCCCTGGTTCTCATAAGGTCACATTTTAACAAAAACAACCCAAGAGAAAAGTTGTTAGATATGTGATCAACAAATTACTGTATTTTAAACACAATGCCAAGTTTTTAATTTCTCATATTTATCCACAGTATTTGGTTAATGATGGTTCAATTGATTACTTGATTCAATAGAAAATTTATTTGAGGGAGAAATAAAATAGAAAAGGCACAGGTATGTTCACATTTTTAATAAAGCAAGATATTATATAGGAAAGTATTCTGTTCTAATTATACCGAAATTATTATGGTATTCAACCATGGAGTTCACTGGTTCCCATGCTTGTGTACATGAGAAACAATTAATTATTAGTCTTTTGAAAAATCTAGATCTTGGGGCCAGGGATTTAGCTCAGTGGTTCTTCTGCCTGCCTCACAAGCGCAAGGACCCAAGTTCAAGCCCCGGTACCAAAAACAAAAAACAAAAAAAAGAAAAGAAAATCTAGCTCTGATTTTCATAAAGTTTGGACAAAAACAAAATGAAAAAAATGCAAAGAAAAAGACACATGATGAATAAATGAAAGCAATATATACCAATATCCTCAGTGTCAGGAAGTGAAAAGCAAACAACGAAAATCTCCAACAGATTGTCTGGGTCATGTTCCTCTGGGAAAAGTTTCCTGAGCATGTGTCTGTAATATTCCACCCTGGCCAGGATGGGACTCAACTCAGCATTACCTTTGACTCCAGCCATTGAGACAGGACCCTACTTACGCAAGGAACATTTGTAAAAAATTAAGGAACTACCTCAAAAAAATAACCAGTGAGGCAGTTGCCAACAAGGCCTCTGAACTTGGACTGTCTGGTTCATATGCTGGTTCCTCTATTAACTATTTGTGTGATCTTAAGCAATTTCCACACGTAAGAAATTGGATTAATAGTAGTAATATGTGTTTCCAATTCTTGGTGTTTATATAAGATCTAATTTATAATGTATTGTTCACCACTAAGAAATATTAATATTATTAATAGTTCATCTATTCTAAACAATAAATATCTGAAGTTCAACTCTTTGCCAGTGACCTCTATCCTTTAATCACAGGTATAGAATGTTCCATAAGACACAGGTCTTAACATCAAATGAGACAAGATGACCAGTAAATGGACAATTGCGATGAAGGAAATTTTTTGACAAAATGAAAACTATGACCCAGATACTATATTAAGGTCTGTGGATAGTCATCTGAAACATGGCACTGACCATGGAGGACATGGTGATGTCTAGTCTAACTCAAGCCTCAGCTCAGGACTTCTGCTTCCAAGATTACTGGCATTTACCTAAAATATGCTTAAGTCACACTGATGCCTTTCATCCTTCCAAACTTTTGCCAATTGTCTATTCCTTCATTTCTCTCAAAATCCTAATATCAGCAAAACAATATCCAATAGGGAGGAAAAAAATCAAAACAATCACTAATTTAAAGTACTTATGTTAGTTCCTTATTTCTCAGTAAAATATCCTTTATTGAGATTTTATATAAATAGATAGGAATATATACATGTGAATATATACATATGTGAAAATATATATTAATAATAGCTAAAATGTGAACCCAGCAACATCTGAAAGGAAATTCCAGGATATTACATAATTCACTCTCTAACTATAAAATTATTTTCTGTATATTTCTGACATCATTAGTATATTAACCATAAGTAAATTTTTATTAATGCAGAGTAAGTAAAACACCTCTATACCTCTCAAAACAATATTTGATGAAAAATGTGAAATATATATCCCTCCAACACCTGCTGAGTTCCAACTATAAAACAAAACCAGTAGTAGCAATTTTAGATTAGCATTCAACAATTACCTAACATTTATTAGTTCTTTTAAATGTTTTATTAGAATTTAAACAACCAATATTTGCTCATGTTTCATTAAATCCCATTTTCAATGTTCAGCTCAAACCTAATGATAAAGGATGGTCCTTTGAGCTTAGTGGTAATATCATCTAAGCCTGAAAATAACAGAAAAGACTTCAGAGTCAACATCTCTTTGGTCTAAGGTAACAAGAATACCTGAATAATTACTCAAAATTATAATACTAATAAAACATGAATAAAGAACCACTTATAGTTCATCTGGTATGAATTATTTTAAGCATGTCTAATAAAAGAAAGCTTTAAAAAAGCATTAGCAGAATTTATTTAATTGCAATGTGTGCAGGGCAGTGTTATATTACGTACCTGTGGCTTTTCAGAATCACACACAGTCTTGTGCTTAATGTGTATAATCAAACAAGAAAATAATAAAACTGGAAACTATTCTTCAATGGTAAATTTTAGCCCACTGAGCTGTCAATTGTGGATGGATTCATGATTGATCAGAATAATACACAATGGTATGGTGTAATTCTTTAGCGTGAAGTTGTAAAATGGAGTATTGCTTCTGTTATTTTATCCAGTTTGCTTTTATATGACAGGGTTTATTGTGCGTTATGTTGTAGCTCATTCCTCTGTTCACAATGCCTACTGATGTGTAATTATGACTTGTCTGAACTGTAAGAAGGAGCAGTAAGTGAAGGGAAGTCTGCAAGCACGCTTGATTTATGAGTCCTGATACTATATTACAGTCCTAATCTGCCTGCTTAACTTAGCTTCAGGCTAACTTACTGTATAACATGCTTAAGATTAGCACTGCAGCAAGTTGTGGAAGATTTACTCTGAAGGAGCTGCTCGACTTTTTCTTTAATGATTTAGTATTTATTTCAGTTACAGGTAGGGCAATAAATTATTTCTTTTACAAAGACCTCATGTCAGAGAACAACCATTATGGAGGCATTTTATGTGGTAACAAAGTATGGTATATGGAGTGTTTTCTTCATATTAAATATTATAATGTTACTGTTTGTTTTATGATAAAATCAGCCATATTCTTCTTCTCCTTTTTCTCTTTATACAGTAGCTTTTGCTTGGTGCTACAATTATACTATGGGAATATCTATTTTGATTTTTTTTTGCAAGAGTAGCCAAAAATAGAAATTACTATAGATGAGCAAATGAAAGCAAACCCATAAAGCAATGGCCTCAGTGTCAGCTAGCAAAGATGTAAGCAAATTTGCCTTTTTAAATCACTATTCACAAAGACAGATACAGCTGAAGTTAACCATCATTGTACCATTATTGAATTTTAGCGTATACAATTCACATGCTTTTAGTAAATTAAAGTTATAAATTACCCTTTGTTTCCTCAGATACAATCCAAATCATCAATAAGAAAAATACTCTCTTCTAAACCTTCTTTGTGATCAGGTTTTGCTAAATGTCTTGGGAGGGGAAACCAACTTGAAAAATCATCTGTAGCTCATGTTTTGCATGAAATAAACAGCTTTGACTGTGCATAAGGACATGCAAGCATCTCTGAGTCATTGCCAAAATATCTTTAAACAATATCAATGAGATGGGTGTTCTGGAATTTTTTCAAACTTTATCAATTATAGCATTTATATTTTTTGTTAGTTCTTTTTTTTAGCCTTCATTCTATTTCCCTGTATTTCAGTTTCTCCTAGATATTGCTTCCACAGCAAGCAAAATATTGTTTTTAAGATTCAATGAAGATAAATATTAATTATTAACTGACAACTTCATAATAAATAACAAACTCCCAAGACCATGTAGGATTAAACTGAGAGTGGACAACAGAAGAGCTTAGATTGTAAACACAAGTATCCTGAAGCTTATAAAACTTTGGAAATGTTTGTCAGTATAGTGATCTTTTATAATGTACAATACATTCTATTACATTCTTGATTTGCAAGAAATCCTTTGACAATCTATTTTGGTCATTTTGTGATGAATAATTAGTTTATTTCTTTTATTAACACAAAATCCCTTATTTTGGACTTGTGAAGGTTAAAATCCTTGCTAGAACCCGTTACTTGCCATAATACTATTCAATAAATGTGTGACTGAGAAGGGGGATTTTTCTCATTTGGGCATCACTGCACACAAAATCTGCCAGATTGTGCAGATGATATTTACAGAACTAAAGGTCTGAGTAATGGGAGATAGCCCTAAATATGCACTTCCTCTACCAATTATCAAATTAAGTTTGATTCTTAGCCATTTGAATGGATTATAGCTGGAACCAAAGTAGTTTATATGCACTGTGAATTCAAGTCTACTTCTTTTAATTTGGTACTTGTACACTATTTTTTAATGGTTTAACTATCAACGGAAAAGGAGGGATCAAGCAACGTGCTAGTAGAATGAGCCCATAGACCATGTGTTGTTCTTGCTACACCAAATATTTCAAGACTGGCATACACAGTTCATACTCAGAATAGATACCAAATTTCCCCTATGTAGACATCCTAATCAGTGAGAACATCATTCTCTTGAATGTATGAATCTAAAAGCACAGTTAGTTATTTCTGATGGTAAAATCATGAGCTAAAACAAAAGTTCCTGGTAAGAGCGTATTTTCAATAATATCTTTCCCTTCTCATATCCAATGAAACTACACATAGACAGTTTCAGGGACCATGTATTTATCCACAACTCAGCAAATACTTTTACTCAAAATAGTCACATTTGGAGCTCCAAAAATTATTAATATTTTTTGACTCTACTGAGCTAAAATCTCCAAATATACTCTTTGTACCTAAGATCTTAGAAACGACCTTCACTCAAATTTTCTATTGGTAAAATGCATAATAAAATGCATAATAAAATTAAAACTGTTCAACAGATTTTTATTCATGAAATCTCCTACAATGTGCAAGCTTTTAAGTTCTTACATCAATAGGCAAAGTTCACTTCATGCAATGAAAAATTTAGTAATTTCCAGGATTTTTTCTTCCAAAGTAATTAAGATATGCCATGCTTTTCTCTGGTCAAATTTCTAAATATACAAATTTAAAATATCAATTGGCCTGAAAGACAGAAAGGCCTCCTCTGGTGATAATCACATTATCCTGAAATAAATGAATCACCGACCTTCAAAAAGTCATCTTATGCAGCTGCCTCGTTATCAACCATTGCTTCTTTCTCTACAGAAGAGGATTGGATTGGATATCAGAAAACCTGGATTCAGTTTCCTTCTCCATTCCTTATTTCTTATTTGATATATCCTTATGCATTTTTATCCTTCAAAAGAGTTATAATTGCATTAAGCAGAGGGCATTGCAAAAGTTAAAGCAAAAAATATGTAACAGAATTATATAAATTTATACCTACTACATATAAAATTTACATATATATAAACTTATTATCATCATCAACATGATCATTACCTCAGCCCTTGCCCATTTTATCATCATCTAATTGATCTTTCCCTATCAGATTTTTCCTTTAAATAATGTTGCCATTACAGCAGTAACCCAGTTTCCCAAACCATAATATTTGTGTGGCCACAGCATGTGTGTAACTATCTTGTATATGGACTTCGATGTCTCCCAGTAAACTTCCAAAATGTATTTATCTTCCAACACATTTAATCTTTCCTTTCTTGTACTGCAACAAGGTATCATGCATGCTATGATCCCTTCTTTAAGAATCTGTTTGATTCAACTCCTTTACAAGAGAATTTAAAATCTATCTCCTTTGGGAAATCTTTCCCAATTAATAGAGATTTGTTATGCCATTTGAATCATCCTGTGCCACATAATCAAACCTAAGCCCTGTGTATAAACAACTATAGCAGTGTAGCTTATGAATCCAATATTATTTATGTTCCTCCTGACTCAATTTGTTATTTTATGTGTGTTATATTTATGCTTGCAATTTTGCTAAGTCTTAAAGGCTAAAGAACTAAGACCAACCATGCTTTGGGAACATGGCACATTACAGTGGAGCTGTGCTTTTGCAGTAGACCTTGTTTAGTTTTCTGAAAATTATTTGATGGCAAGATACATTTATTGAAATGAAATCAGATAGGAAATATATATTGATGTCCTTTTAGAGTTGACTCTTGAAAATAAAGAAAAAATAATATTTTGATATCAGAAACATCATTTAACCAATATGTTACCAAGGTAAAATATATAAAAAGCTACAGTCAGTCAATTTTAATTTTACTTTTCAATTAACAATTGAAAATAACATAAAATGAACTGAAACATATGTTCCAGAACACAAAATAAAAACCAGGCTATTCCAGAAAGAAAATGAATTAAAAATCTAGTCATATACATAATAAACACAATACCATAATGGAATATATAAATCACTGTTTTATACAGAAGTAAAAGAATCAAGGCTTTATACTCAGGAAATATATAACTTTTATAGTAAATTATATGTTTGTCATGTGGTTTTTACCAAGGATGATGATAATTACCTTCATTGTTGATCCCAAATTGATACTGTTCTTAGTGGTTTGCATCAAAATAGATATTCATATGCCTGCCAATCCAATTCTCAGTGTCTTCAAGAGGGCTGTTTCTTGCCTCTATCGCTAGGGTTCTGGGCACTTCACCTGTGTCTTGGACTTTCACTGCTCTAAAACAATCAACAATTACAGTCAGGAAAAGAAAGAAAATGATATTATTTAGCAGAGATATTTTGTTTATCTGTTTTAACTTTTTAATTCCCAAGTACTTGTGTCCTCCTTCTGCTGTCTTATGCTTGAATTGGGAGAAAATCTTTTGTAGATTAGATGGTGTGTATGTTATTGTGTGTGTGTGTGTGTATTTGTACAATTAAAACTCTGAAAATACGCATGGCGTCTTGTACAATTACAATCAATAAGCCATGTAAAAAATATATTGTACATAGTTGGTCCAGAGAATAATTTTGTTCGATAAATTAAATCAATTATTTAATCTTAACATTTTTTCCTACTCTTTATCATATTGATCTTGTTCCACACTGACTGTGAGAAATACAGACAGATAGAAGTTTTTCAGTTTCATATACATAAATGTTGTATGGTTCCTCAAATACAGAATACTCTTCAAAATGAAAAATCCAATAGAATATTTTCCATTTTCTCATTTTAATCTATTTAAGAAAACATTAAAAACCCAAACTATTTCAGAAAAGTTTTTTATTTAACTAAACATTCATATATCTTAAAAACAGTATGCCTATCTTCTTATACTTATGTATGTATGAGTTGTGCTTTGCAAAAACTCTACTTATTTTATCATATGCCTTAGCATTATCTTTAACCAAGAAGAGAAATATTTTTCTATGGCAACTCTGATTGCTTGGTTTTAGCAATAAGCACTCTGAAAGAATCTTTATGCATTATGCCATCCAAAATCTTCCCAAAGTCTCCCTTGATCAAAATATAATGCTGCTTAGATATGTTAGGCAGCATGTACTCTACCTATTTGCATCATGTCAAATGAACTGGATCATTCCAATATGGTGTCACATGTGCATGGAACCCTTTAGCATTTTGTAACAGGTGTTCGGCAAATGTACTTGACAGAGATATTGACAGTAAGGTCATCTGTAAGCATGAAGACAGAAAATAGCAATATTAGTATATAGTCATTAGTGGCACAAAAGAAAGCAGCAATATATAGGAGGAATGGATTACCATCTCCCCTCAAAACACACACACACACACACCCCTACATATTTTAAGACATTTATTTCACTCCACAGCCCTCTTTCTCTTTTACTCTCCTGTCACTGTCTCACCTCTCCTTGTCTTGCTGTCTCTCTCTATCTCTGCTGTCCCTGTCTGTCTGTCTGTCTGTCTCTCTCTCTCTCTTTGAAATATAAAAAAGATGAGCTTGGAAGTGTCATTACATGACAAAAATTCAAAAGAAATGTGGTCAGCATTGTGAAATATTTATTCCTTAATATGGTCAGTATGCATTTATATCTACTAGACATGTTAGAACATTCCACTTGATATTGTGAATATTGGTGTACCATGTCTCCCCCACTAGTTATAATTTATTTTATTCTGGATTCTTCACAAGTCCTAAAATGGTGCCATTGAACATATTACACGTTTGATTAATACTTTTTGTGGAAGAATCTTAAATTGTAATTCTAAGACCAGTTAGTCTGTCTAGAAAAGACTAATTGATTAAGGATTTCATGATGAATATGTTCAAAGGAAATATATTTAGTGCATATTTTCAGAGGAAATATCTAAATTGTGAAATAATTTTGGGACAGTAAGCATAGAATATCAGTATGTAAGTTGTATTGCATTAGTGAAGAATTAGCAGATATGGAACTAATAAATTCCAGAATTTATGTCTTAAAATTTTTGCCATTATGTAAAATTTTAAATGGTCATAAAATGAAAAGTAATTGTGGACTTATTAAAAATGTTACATCTATTGTGCACAAATGCATTTTAAAGTGTGGTTGTAAAATATAACAAAATAATTTCATAAAATAATTATAACTATGTATATACAAACATCTTTCGGATTATTCCAAATAAACTTCAGAAATGTTTTCCAATTCTCAGTGAGGCAAGCATTTCAATTTTCTGCAGTATTAGCAGGGGTAACTAATGATGGCTAATTTTTGCCTGTAGTATTTCCTTCAATCTGCTTGTGCACTTTCAGTTTCTCTGGCGGCAGCAGCATTTGTATATTTTCTGGTCACTAAGCACTCAAGTACAATTGTAAGTGATCAGTTTGCAATTGGCCAACAAGGAGAAAATATAAAAAGTATATTTACACACATTTATAAATAAAAGTCCAACAAAATATTGAATGCTTTAGGTGCATGCAATTCTTTTCTGCCTAAATATGTAATTGTATTTTAAAGGGCTAGAGGGATATAAGAGATAGGATTTTTTTTTTTAGGCTAAGAGGATAAAGCCATGTATTCTGAAGTAGTTTTACTGTATTCTGTAGTGTTTGAGATGCTCCGTGCTTACTCCATTTCCCACTTATATTCTCTTATTTTAATAAAAAGTGCTACTTTAAATTATAATAAAATCCAAGATAATGTCTTCTTATTACCTATTTTACAAATCAAATATTTCAAATTATACATATCAGAGATTAGAATAATCTTTCCAAAACCTAACATCCCTGTAATAAATTTATCATGACATAACAGAGATGATTTTAGAGTACAATATTAATGAGAATGAGTCTAACATTTACAACTTATAGAAATTAAATGTTGACACAGAGAATATTTAGTAAAATTAAAACTATGTTATATTTTAAATTCAAGGAAAGGTAATATAGATGAAATGAATGACACTATTATCCTAAATTAAATTATTGCCCAGAAAACTTTGTAGTGCCTTGGTTAAGCTATAAATGCATAGTCATTTATAGACAGAGTCATATGAAAGGGCAGCTTTAGAAAGCACCATTTCAAGGATGCAAATCTCTGCTTCCCCACGAATGATTGTTATAATACCACATAGTCTGTGCAGAAAATCTACATTCCCTTTTGCAGAATTGTAACCCAGGATCCTCAAAACTTACAGTGTTGTAAGGCAATGAGTGACCATGTTATGATCAAAATGAATAAAAGAATGAATGTGAGAATAAGAAATCTTCAGCCCTGGATAATTCATAGATCAGCTTTTTTCTATGCTCCTTAACACTTTATAAAAAATGATAGTCCATGTCTACGTTTAGACCATGCACATGTGTTTGTTACTTCTATTTAAATTTTGCTTAACTGATAAATTGTGGAAATGTGTTATTCAGCTGAGAGGAACTCTAAACACATTGGTTTTTGTTAAAACTGGGGTGCCAAATTAGTTTTAAAAATATCTTACATTATGGCTTAATTTTATGTTTTCTTTGAAGCCCAATTGTGTTGGCTGTCATTCAATAGGCTACAGAAATCTGATGATGAATACAAGAATATTACAAATGAAGGAAACTGCCAACTAAAAGGAAACACAGTGGTTATTTTTACCTAAGCAGGGTATAAATGTCCTCTGCTTCAGCTTCCTATGCTAGAATCACTCATTCTAATCCAAAAATTCTTCCAATTTCTCTGAAAGGTTCTGTCTTAGTATGGTATTCTCGGGACAATAAAAATGCTGAAAATATTAATGTAACAGACAAAACAGAGCCTCAGAGAGGATAGAATGCCCCATTATTTAGAAACAAGAGTCCCTTCCAGGTAGTAAACCAAGCATGACTTGGCCAACAGAAGGTACATTTAGAAGAAAATACGTGTGTCACTTTCTTTTTTGTGTGGAATATTGGTTATTTTTATTTTACTTTTATCATTAAGTCTATTGATACAATTTAGATATACATAATGATCATATTCATTGTATGGAATTTGTCTGTACATGATACCTGTCATACCTTGAAGGAAGACTCAGGGAAGCCCCTGATACTTTCTTGAGTCAGGTACTGCCCTGCATCTGGCTTCAAGGTCTACAGGTGGCATATGGTCACGTATAGATTTGATCCATCATGTGCTCCTACTCACTGAGGTTTTCTGCACACAGAGAGTGAACAACATTACAAGGTGGCCCTAGAACAAAAAAGTAACGTCTTCACAGTTGTTCATCAATTTCTGCCCCTTAAGTAATATTCTTTGTGGTGTTAAATTATGAATTCTAAAAGAAAATTGGGGAAACTTCACTGATTGATGTTAGAATCATAAATGTAACTCAGAAAAGAAAAAGAAAATGGGTCTTGGTAGAAGGAAAAGTTCTGAAGGTAAAAAAGATATGAGCGAAAATAAGGGGAATAAAATTGAAAAATCATTAAGTCTCAACAAGAAGCAAGTAGCATTATCAGAATAGAATAATTTTCTAGAGATTATTTGCAAGTGTGATTGGAATGTAGGGCAGCCATAGATATACATTATAATAATTCAGACCTGACAGTATTAGAGATTGTATCCAATACTGGACCCAGTAAGAGTATAAGCGAAATGTGAGAATACAGAACCCTGGACCTCAAGCTATTTTGAAAATGGCTGAAATGTCTGTCAATGGATACAGCCGTATATTCTCTTTGGGATCTCACAGGAGGAGAGTAATGAACTTTAAATCTAACTTCACTGTCACTGTCTTCCCTGTCCTTAATCTCATAAGACTACTTCCCCTTAGTTCCACCCAAAAGATCCACATCTCCAGACCTTCAGCTTTGCAGGTTTACAGCAGGCTAAATGTGGTTGCAGTGAATCTGAAGCCCAGACAGATTTGCAAATCTGTCTTCATAATTTTTTTACTATTAGGACAAAATACCTGATATCTACAATTTAAAAGGATAGAGATTTATTTTGGTACACCATTTTAATCTATAATCAGATGGCTTCAAGGCAGAAATAGGATGGCAGAATGGCATGAGGGAAGAAAATGTGCTCTACCCATGGCAGTAAAGAAGCAGAGAACAAAGAGAAGAGCCAGGAACAAGCACACACCCTTTGAGGTCATGTCCCCAGTGACCCACCTCCAACCAAGCTCCACCAACTAACAGCACATTCAACTACTGAACCCATCAATGGATGGTTCCACTGATGAGTATAGCTCTTCCATAATCCAATCAACTTCCCAACATAAAAGAACTTGTACCTGAAGAACTTTTGGTTAACATTAAAACACTGCATTCTGCCCCTTGTCCCCAAAAGATCCATATCTATCTCATTACACAAAATGCATTTATTCAATTTCTAAGAGTCACCAAAGTTTTAACATTTTCAGCATTGTCTTAAAGTCCAAGTCCAACATCTTCTCTGAGAATCAAGGGAAACTCTTAGATGTGAGCACCCATAAAAAAAATGAAAAATACAGTGAAACACTTTCAACATACAATGGCACACAATAAGCATCCCCATTCAAAAACAAAGGAGTAGAAGGATGTAAAAGAATGACCCAAAGCAAGGCTGAAACTCAGCAAGGCAAACTAAGTCCTGTAGCTCCATAGTGAATTCCAAAGAGTATGGTTTATCTCATCCCTATGAGCTTGCTGGTTGCAGTCCATGTGGACTGTCTCTTTGGCTAGCTCCACTCATATCCTACAGCTTTCCTAAGCAGATATTCCATATTCCTGGCATTTCTGGCTTCCTTGGGGATTTGCTGTACTTTCTACTTCACTCTCACAACTTCAATTACTGCTCTCTTACAGGCAAACTGCCTGTAACTTCAAACTTCCTTTGAAATCTTGATGAAAGCCTCATTGACCCCACAATGACCCCATTCTGCAAAACCATCATCACATGGATGATGCCAAGATCTCCCACCAGCCTAAACAGAGGCCTGGGCCTCTTGGACCATGACTGCAGCAGCCTTCGGGTACCAGAGCACTGTGAAATGAATCCTGGAAAATCAATTCTCTAAGTATTCCTCTTTGACCAGGGAGCCTATAGGATCTGTTCTCAAATGAACCCCTTCCAGTTTTGCACCCCTTGATCTGTGAAGAGTGGGGCCTTGTTAATCCAGAAATGTTTTGAAGCTGTATTTCCTCCTACCTGATGTAAACCATGTGGCTTCCCTTTATGTAATCTTTTTAGCAACCTGATTCTCATTATAAATCCAACTAAAATTAACCAAAAGTACTCATGCCACAGCCTGAATGTTGGGCTGCCTTGAAATTTCCTCTGTCATATTAATTGGTGTGCCATCTTTAATCTCAGTTTCTCACAAAAACTGAGGACAAGGGCAAATTGAGACAAATTTTCTCTCAGGATGCAACACACATGGCCTCTAGTCCAACTTTCCATTGAGTCTGGATGTCCAGCTGAAACTTCCTGAGCTTTGTCTTTTACTGTCTAAATTGGTGTCAACATTCTAGTCTTCTAAGCTCTAACTAGAATCTCCCATGAAACTTGGCTTACAGAATTTTAGAGATTCTCTAGCTAACATCTCCAAATCTTTCTGAACTATTTCATAAAGAAGATTTTTTTCTTTATTTTCTTTTGTACCAGGGATCGAACACAGGTCCTTGTGCTTGCGCAGCAAGCAGTGAAACCACTGAGCTAAACCCCCGGCCAAAGATGTTTTTTTTTTAATAAAATGGAGTACTACTCAGCCACAAAGAACGAGAAACTAGAGACATTTATAGCTAAATG
>NW_004624732.1:45136827-45149304 GCF_000247695.1 Heterocephalus glaber | reverse complement strand
TTATTTTCATGTATGGAAAAAAAGGGTTGAGGTTAATTTTTTATATATGGATACCAGGTGTTCTAGTGCCGTTTGCTGAAAAGACTATCTCTTCCTTGGCTCTTGAATTGAGTTTATATTCTATAAAATGCTAATGTTAAATAATCTTTCAGAACATATTTTATTCAGTTAAATCTAGAGTCTTAGATCCATTCATTTTACTTGAATTTTCTGCTACTCGATCAATCTCACATCTGCCCATAAGGCTATAGCTATCTATGTGACAAAAATCCAATGTAAGGAAAGGAAGTGATAAAAAAAGTTTGCAAATTAGAACAAGAGATCTTTTTACCACCTTTAGTTAATGCTAATGCATTTCTTACAATTCAGATCATTAAAATTCTTCACAATGTTTTTGGAGCCAACAGTTGTGAGCATACTGTCAGCATTGCAAGCAAACATTCAATGTGAGGTTCTATTTTAATAAAAATCTTGGTATGCTCTTTAGCATATACATGCTACATAAAAGAAATAGGCTTTAAAAAAAAAGAAATAGGCTTTACTAGAGTTCCTTTCTTCTTTCATTTACAAGGAACAAGATTACCAATGTATGATGAAGTTAAATACTCTCCTATTTATTTCACATGGGAATTTACAGAAAACATAGGATGGGCCTCAAAAATAACTAGTGTTTATAGTACCTGGAAAGTTTGTGATAAAATTACAGATTGTAATTAAAATTATAGATTGTTAATTAACAAAGTTGTTATAACACTGAGTTTGTATTTTAGTTTTTACGTACATACCAAAAAAGAAGCTGTATATATGATAACCATGAGATTGATATTTGTACCTATAACTTAACAGACCTGAATGTTAGTCTTTTTTTTCCCTCCACATGCAATATTTTAAATGCTTATTACAACATGTATCTAGAAAGTTTGGGGAATAGAATGATATCATTAGCAACTGAGAAATATTACACAGATATTTTATTAGTCACTGTAAGGAAACTGAGGGAACAATTTGTCCTTCATTATTACATAAATGCTATCCATCTACAAACATTTGTTGAATAAATAACTTCAAGTGATTACACTTATAACTAAAATGTAATAAGTAAATATTAATATTTATCTCATAATTCAGAAGATTCTAATAAATTTTGATATTAGCCAATTATATTCAATTTGAATAGATTATTTAATACCTTAAGAAAGCCATTGAATAAATCAGACACACAAGTTTAAATATCACATGGTATCTCTAAAATGAGAATCCCAAAATATAAATAAGGAGCAAAATAAAAGGAAATAGATAGATGTTTCACAAATTAGAGCAGATCAAGAGATACAGGGAAGGAGACTGAGAGAAGAGAAAGCAATTAAAAAAAGAATTTGGGATGTGATAGGTACATGCACCAGTTCTCAAGGAATGTAACTGTTATGTGCTGCAAACACGTACAAATAAAGAAATAATAATAAAGTCATTTCAAAACTATCCTTGACATCAACTTGCTTATTTGCTGTTCACTTCTCTTTAAAGAACAGGTAATTTAAAAATACATAACAGATTTTTTTGAATAATGAAGGAAACGGTAGATATTTTTATTTTGAATTTTCACTTCTATAAACTTTGCCCCCAACACAAACTAAAATACCCTCAAAGATGTTATCCAAGGCTTTTAGATCACATCACTGAGGAGCCTACAGAAAGGGCATGGGAAGCTGAGGAGAGCTGGGGCCTGGGAAGAGAGGTGCACGTCTTTGTCCTGATGCTCACTAATCATGGGTGTCTTTGTACCTTTACATTCGTCAACCACAACGCTGGAAAGTCACCCTCATCCTTTGCCCATTTGATTCCAGATGGTTCTATATAATGAAAAGATATGTATGTGAAAGGCACCTTTCCATTTAATGCTATTGTGCTCTTGACAAAGCCATGTTTTATTCATATTTTCACAAGCCAGTTTTCTTACTTAGAAGCTGTTGTGGACATTACAGAAAGGCCTAAACTGGAATTATTCAATTATAAAAGGAAATTGCCATAAAAATGGCAATTGAGAAAGGAAAACAGATATGTGTAGGCTTCCTCAGATACCCATACACATAGAGTACCCAGGCAAAGGCCAGAGGAACAGTTCAGCTTTCCTGGACCAAGTGTATTACACCATAAGAAGATAAACTTGGCCATAAGCAACATTTTCTGTGACAAATAAAGCCCACCTTGAATTATTTGAAAAAAAAAATCAATTGTTAACATACCTTTTTAAAGATCTGTGTTAAATATTTTAAATAAAAAGATCCAGTCTTTACACAGTTGGCATCACTAAAAAAGGTTTTCCTTAGGAAAAGTGCAAATGGTAGCAGTAACCATATCTGTTGTCTCTCAGGTAAATGCCAGTAATCATTTAAAAGCAACATTCTAGTTGCTAGCAAAATTCTAATCCATGCTGGATTACACAGCAACTATTTCTTTGGATAAAATTACAATTTGGGTTGTGGAGGCAGAACTAAGAATTAAAAGAACCATATAATATGAAGTTATATAAACCTAGCATCCCAGACAGATTGGCTGACTATGGCATAATTTTAATGCAATGCAATTGCTACATGCATTCCATTTTGCAAATGCTTTAAATATAAAAAATAACTTTTAGCAGTAAAATACAGCAGATCTCACAACATATGGTAAGTTCTTCCTTTCAGTAGTCAGTAACTTTAAGGATTAATCAAATACAATCATTCTCACAAAAAAATTTAGATATGAAATTTGTCCATCTTCTTGTATGTGAGCTTAGCTCAGAAGCTAAATCTACTCACAATTAAATTTGCATACACCAATATCTCAGTAAAGTCTAAGTAGCAAAATGCACTTGAGTTTGAAGTTTAATTCTACAGGTGATGAAGTTATAAGACATGGTAATACTCTTACGCTACTAATAATCACTATATTGAAATCAAAGCTCAGACGTATTTAATAGAAATGTTTCCTGAATCTTAGGTATATTATTTTTTCAGGCTATTTGGTCTATTTGGAAATTTTAAATTTGTCACCACTATATTTATCAAATGGATTGTCACATTTCTGGTCTACACATAAAATATGTGTATTGGTAGCCATATTTGGAAATTGTTGTTATTTTTCACTGAGCATTGTATACTTATGAGAGTAATGTAAATTTTTCTTCATAGTTCTTATCTTTTTCTTCTAACCTACCCCTGGCCTTGGTATTGATCAATTCCTTTTAGTGTGATTTCAGAATTTTGAATGGCTTGGTATATTGATAAGTAAATTTTTCAGAATTTTTTCATCTAGATCAATGAAGTAGAGAACGTTATTTTGTTCCAACAGATTTACATTGAAAAGGATACTGATTTAACATTCATTTTTCTAAGAGTATAACTTAGGGGAATATACATTTCATCAATACTACAAATTATTTTTACCTTAACAAATATCTTCTCAATATCTATGTAGTCTTGTCATCTTGAAGCTTTTACTACCATTATTTGTACTGCTTTTAGAAGCAGAGAATACTGGCAAAAACATTTGATTGCTATTTCATGGGTAACAAACTTAAATGTCAACAGGGGTGAAACAGGTAATGTAAGAGATGAACAAAAAAGGCTCCCTGAAAAACAATAAAAAATAATGGGACTGCGAACTGGACACAGTAAGATTCATCCAGAGATATCAGCTGCTACTCATCCCTGTCTCCTCAGTGTCACCTAAACACAACATGTCTACGGGCCAACTTCATCCTGAAAGCTACCAGTCTGCACCCTTGTTTTAGAAATCAGTTTGTCAAGCATTAAGTAACATAATCTCTACCGAGCAACACAAACTCTACTAAGCTATTTTTTTGCTCTGAAGTTGAAGAGGAAGAAAACAAAGTATTGTTCTCAGAGGTGTTTTCATGAATGCACAACTTGAGTAATCCCTAGGAGCCACACACTTAGAAGACTCCTCTTCTTTGCTTTTCATTCTGTTGTTGCCATCTGAAATTCTTAACTGTTTGAACAAGTGATCCCCACCACTCTGTTTTGCACAGAGTATAGTAAATCAAGTAGTCTTGATTTGTTCAAAGTAACATTTGAAGCATTTTTCTCCCAAATGAGTTAATATGCTTCTCTGGAGACTTAACTGCTAGGGAGTGTCAGAAATGGAAGGGTTGGTATGGCGTTAGTTTACTCAATTTGACTCCTGTAAATACAGGGATGTGTAGATGTGAATAAAGAAACCAGCTCTGACTCTTGCTTACTACTCTCATAAATACCAGTCTGTAAAGAGAAGGCCATCTGACCTGATCTCATCAAAGAGACCAAGGTAGAAATTCAAGAGGACTCACTTCAAAATTACCTGTTTGATTTATTAAAATAAAAGATTTTTGGTTTCCCAAAGAAAGACAAAATGCCTTTCTTTCTTTGAATGAAGTATAAACATAAAAAAGGTTTTTCAAAATAGCCCACCAACTAATTATTCTGACAAACTTGGTGTCCTCCCTCTTTGAGTTGTATTTGTATGTGAAATAAAGTATCATTTCAATTTTTCATCAGAGTTGGCCAACACCAATGATTCATGCTCAGTATCTGGTTTTAGAGTCATCTCTCTTCAATTTTGTGTAAAGTACTGCACAGACTTCTCCAGTATTCACTAAAAAGCCATCTAATGATTTTGTAGATCCCTAGATACCTGTAATCCACCTATTTCTAGCCCACAGAAAAAAGTATGAGCATTTAACTTTAAATGTTGGGAGCCAAAGTCATAGCTGGATTAATTTATTTTTCCTCCCCTTCAATGTTTTAGATTTATACACACTTTCCTGTTGTATTTGGTGTTGGCTTTGCTGTTGTGCAGGTATGACTAAGTACTGTCTAGTTCTGTGGCATCAGGCATCATTTGTCTTGGGTTCTACAGGCTGGCTGCATACATGACAGCACACAGTGACAGTAATTTGCACTGATCTACCCCCACTGCTAGTCCCGCTGCCACAAATAGCAATTGATTATTATGCTGCCGTGTTATTGACTGTCACTATGAACACAAGCTTTATTTCATTTTTAAAGTAACATGCTGCAGATTTGTTTAGTATAAAAGCAAAACAGGGAAATATTCATTTCTAAGAATTATATGCAGTCACAGTTGTAACTTTAAATTCTGGTCATAAAACATTTACTTTACCTTAAATCATCATGAACAAAAACTTTATTGTGGTATTTATTCTATTGCAATGTAAATAAGTGACTTCCAAAAGCCATAAGAAAATCAGTATAAAACTGAAATATTTTTCTAGCCTCAATTTCAAGAGAGATGTGCATAAAAGATAAGGAGATACTTTTCCTTCTCTGTTGCTTTTCTTCCTCCTTTTTTTAAATGCTTTTCTCTGTTTAAAAAGAATAATCCTATTTCACACACATATTTTGACCTGCTAAGTTTCTAAATTCTCAGCTATTTTAGAGTTCTCCAAGCACATCTCTTTCACTCACTGCCTACTGAACTGGCCAGGAAGGCTTCTTGTGTTTAGAACTGCAACTATGTAGATTTGTGGCGTTCATGAGTATCACAGTTATATACTGCTGATGGATAGATCTTAATTTATAAACGTGTGCCTTTCTAAACTGCAAATTTGACTTTCCAAGCCTTTAGGGGACAGCATTACCAGGTAGCAAAATTGATTTATTTTCCTCTGTGATGCCGTTAGGACTCCAATATGCTTGGTTATCCCAGAAAGTATGTTATCCTTATCTCAAACTAGATATTTGAGTTATATAAAAAATTGAGTTTAGGAAACAAAGATAAAAACAGACTAGATAAAACCTCAAAGACCCTAAGTGCCTAGTCTCTAGCAGCCGTCAGCCTTCCTAGGAAGACACTAGGCAAACAGAGCTTGGGCTAGAATAGAATGTTGAGCACTTCAACATTACTAAATAGGGGAACCAGCGGTGAATTCTAACATTTGGGAACAATACAAGAGGTGTTGCAGTAACATTTTATCATTTAATTTGGACTTGTTAACTTTTTCATAGAATGTTATTTTATAACAAAAACAAAGACTTTTTCATCTAATCCAGGTAACATTAAAAATATTTAAAGTCACTCTATTTGCTGTCCTGAAGCACACTGGAAAAAGTAAAATCTATCTATGGGCAGAAAGCAAGTTTTTTCTTACACTTCGAGATCACCCAGAATCCAAAAACACAAGTTTTTAAAGTATATTGTTGATATAATTGTCACTATCAGTAGATAGATAATTTAACTTTGTGTTAGCAAAAAAAAGAAAAGGTTGTAGAGGAATTATAAAACAGAAGCAGAGAAAGCTAGTCCTGTGCTTTGTTTGAGATTCAAGATAGTTTATGTTGGGAAGTACAAAATCTATTAACCACCATTCTTTGTATTACCAAGCGGTTCCTCTTTCTCCGTCTTGCTCTGAAGAATGAACAAAAGCTTGAGGTGTTCATTTCAATATCAGCACAAAGAACTTGCTTTCAAAGAAAAATATTAACAGAAATACAGTCTGCAGTATCTTAACTAGCCCAAAGGTCTTCACCTTGGGTAGCAATGTGACTATAACATGATGTAATTTAAAGGTTTAAGAAAGCAGAGCCTTTCCTTGGAACTGTTTTGAAGGGTTGGCTGGCAATTAGTCTGTTTTCTTTTTCCTTTTTTTTCGGTACTGGGGATTCAACACAGGATCTTGACACTGAGCAATCTCCTCATCCCTTTATTCTGCACTACTAGGGATTATACCCTAGGCCTTCACACTGGGGTATATCCCCAGACATTTCTATTCCATTTTTATTTTTGAGGCTGTGTCTCCTAAGTTTCCAAGGCTGGGCTTGAACTTGTGATCCTCCTACCTTAGTCTCCAAGTTAGTAATTTCCTTAAAATGCTTTACAGATGATTATTGAAAAGCTGACCAAATGCTCTACAGTCTAGTTTTAGAACATTTTCTTTTCAGGCTTTATGGTCTGTTTCCTATTGTGTCAAGCAGAAAGCCACCTTGGCCTATAGAAAAGGCAGAGAACACAGTCATAAGATCTTAGGACTCTTCCTATTGCCTAAGCAGCTTTGCTCTTCGATAGTTCAAGTTCTCTTTATCTCACACTCAAAAACTAAGTATTATTATATTTTTTGATAGTGTTTTTCCCATGACAAGATGAAATTTCACAAGGCCTGCAGGAAAAACTCAGTATCTTCCTTGAAAATTAAAATATGCGGGCCGGGGATTTAGCTCACTGGTTCCAATGCCTGCCTCGCGAGTGCAAAGTCCTGAGTTTAATCCCCGGTACAGTAAAAAAAAAAAGAAAATTAAAATATGCATCTCTTATTCAGATTAACATAGAGATCTAAAACAGGACTAAGATTTATGAAAGGTATTATAAATACTGTTCATGTTAGTTATTTTCCTCTCATTGCTGAGACAAATTACCTGATATCCAAAGTTGAAAGAGAAAAGGTTTATTTAGATTACAGCTCATAGGGGTTTCAGTCCACAATCAGCTGGCTCTAAGACAGGGATGACAAAAAGGCCTCGCAGAGGAGAAACAACATGGTGCATACAAGGTAGCTAAGGCAACAAGAGAGCCTTCACTGTGTCTATCTGCCTCTTTAATCCCAGACTACTGGGACAAGGACAGTAGTAAACCACTCACTCACATGTAGAGGTTTAGTAATCACACCCCTTAACCCTAGCATCACTCATTCCAGATTCAGGCACCTCTGTCCGAAGGAGGCTTTGGGGGAACATCCAGACCCAAACCCTAAGACTGCTACTATTATTACAGGACATTTCTATTTATAAATAATGGCAGAAACATTGGTAGATGAGAGATGGGACCAATAAACCAAGTAGATTTTTCTTTTAGTACACAAAGGCATGTGTTGCTTTCAAAATCCAAACAATAACCTGTCAGATTTTTTTGTTGTTGTTGATCAAAGATGAGAGAAAAAAATGATGTATCTTTGAATGAAAACTAAAAGAAAAAACAATCTGTGCTAAACAATGTCCCAAACCCTGTCCCAAACCTCTTTACAAGTAGACAGAGTGCAATTCATAAGTGAGTAATAAAAATTGTGGTGTATTTTGAGTATGCTAAAGCTGTCAAGTATTATTAAAAGGTATTTCCATCAACTATTTTAAAAGTTAGAACTATAGTATCAATGATCTGAGGCCATTTTTTTAAAAACATTGTGTTATTAAAATAGTACAATATACAGAAAAGTTATTGTGCAAATATATATAACTTCTATAAAGAAAATGAGGTAATATTCATTTCACAGTTACGACATATTTCATATTTTCAATGTTAAACAGCTATGTGTTTATCAATTAGCATTGTTTCTCTATCTCTCTCAGACTCTCTGTAATGTAATTCCATCAAATAGTCATTTGTTTTTTTTATAGTAATAATCCCTCTGCATTCCTTCCTTTCATCTGCATCCTTGTATGCTATTTGTTGTTTGGCTAAATCCCTATTATAGAGTCCTATGAGTTCCAAGAGTCTGATGAATAATTGGAAATGTTTTATCCCTGAGCTTCAAAAAAGTGCTACACATAATTATAAGCAAACATCTTCTGTAGTGTCCCATATCAATCCAATCCTGCTTTATGCTATTTGTGCTTTAGATAGAGAAGGAAACAGCCAGATCTTGGGTAGCAGCTCTTGCAGAATAAAGGGGACAGATGTTTTGGTTTCCATTGCTTTTTCTTCTGTCTTCTCTGTTCTTTCTGGCAGCCTGAGATACTCACTTCAATACGTTCCACAGTTAGTCAAGCTTGTAATTTCACAAGGTACAGTTAATTATTGATCAATCAAAATGAACTTCATAATCCTTTTGGCAACTCATGCTGTACTTGAACTTCTCTCTTGCCTATAAAATAGCTTAATGGTCTGCAGTATAATGAACGTGAAGGATATGAACTAATGTTCAAAGAGCAGGCAAATCCTACCTTTCCTTCTAGTGCCAAGTTGGGATTATTCTTCACAATGTACTATATACTCATTTTTTTTCAGCCCATCAGCTGAACATAAAAGGCTTTTCTCAACCCCATCCAGATTCAAAATGCAGAGCTTTCATACCTTCTCTAAGAACTTTTATTCTATGTACAGTATTTAAAATTTTAAAGATATATTCTTAATTACTTCTACATAAATCAATTTCATCAGATAATAAAGTAGTTGTCATAAGCCCTGCAGCTATGTTTTTGGTACATCTGTGTACTAGTTTTCCTGAACAGGGAATTTGACTATAGAAGAAATGAAGAGGGTTGCATGTCAAGGTCTAATGACTTCTCCCAGTGAAAATAAGCAATGGGAATAAAGGTCTCCAAACCATTGGAGCTTACATATGATGTGTATGCAGAAAGATGTTATCATTTATTGTTAGCAACCTATTCAACGATCATTTATTGAGAATCTACTATGAATCTTACACTTGGTCTGAGGGACATGAAGGGTAGATGGAAATTGATGTATTCGAGGCTAGAAACTAAGTTTTGTAATTGTATAATGGATGGCATTTTCATTTGAGGGATTTAGGGAGAAGAGAAACTGAGGGAGAAAAGTTAATTATTACTGTATGAATAACCAAGATCACTTAGGCTGCTATTCAAATGGTATCTTTCTCTAAAGAACAAATTTATTCTATGATACAAGTAACCACCAAGTGCTGAACACCCCTTGTGTTTGAGATGGTGTGCTTGCCACCACACAGTGATTTCTACAGGGTTAACCCACAAGCTCTATGGGTTCCTTTAGTTTCCCAAATTGGTTTCCACCTGAGTGAGCTCAATCTTAGGGCTGCCTAATCTTGCTTGTGATGAGATCTCTGTGTGCACTTTTGCCTTTTTACAAATAGAACAATGTAAGCAGAAACTGAAAAGATTTAAAATAACTGGAGGGAACTTTTCATTCAAGTAGAAGAAGAGGCGAGCCAAGGTGCATACAACATAACCATATCTCTAGAAGACATTGTAAAGAGCCATAGAGAGGCAACAGAAAAAACCTTCAAACATAAATACCATTGTAATTAGTCATATCAGAAAGTTTCCTGATTTTATGGTTTATTGAGTTGAGCTTTTTAGGATGGGTCATTTTTATCAAGTACAGATAAATTGGAGAAGACTAAATGGTAAACAAGAAGAAAGGAACTTGGAAGCAAATACTCAGTGACAGGAAATGTAGAGATACATATTTAGTGTTCATTTGCTTTGTCTCTTTGTGTACCATGACCGCTAACCTACTCCTAGAAACACCAGTGCATTTGATACATACATAATGAAGATGAGCTTGAGAACGAACATGTCAAAGCAGGAACCAACTGCCCCCCCAGAAATGGTCCTAGCTATCTCTGTAAGTAGCCATCTTCTTTCCACTGAAGATTAGGTTCCACATGTGCTTTTTTCTCCAGCCAAATTGTCCTTTGCTGGCCTCTGCTGTCCATGGCTCTGGAAGGGTGCTGCTGCCTCAGAGATATCCGCTAGACCTAGGGGAAAGATCAGTTCCTCCCAGGGCCATGTGCCCTTTCGTGAGGTGGGCAGCCTTCCACTGATTTCTTCTTTGTGCTGGTGCACAAGTTAATCTGCAGCTCCTCCTAACTTGTCACACGTTCAAGGATGGCAAGGAAGATCAACATCGAGCCACCACCACTCATTGGTGGCCTTGCTTAGAGTTGCATTTTGGACACTATGCTAAGTAGAACTAGCTTACTTGTGGCTCAGTCTTTCTCCAGTTAAAAAAAAAAACTCAGTACAGCTCCATGACCAGAAGATTTCTAGTATGTCTGAACCATGGATTCTGGACTAGCCTATTGAGAGGAGACACATTTTTCTCTCTCAAATCCTGGGCATTAACACAGCTTTACCTCTTCCCAAGATGTCTGACTGTCAGCATCAGCAGGCTTCTCTTCATCATACCAACAGTGATGTTTTGTGCTAATAAAGAAACTGGGATACAGGATAAGTGATCAACCAGAAACAGATCTTCTAGGAAGCTGAATAGCTCCTACCTAGGCTCTGTTCTAATTCTGGGTATGTAACTTTGTATTTTTATTTTTTTCCTATGGAGAGACTCAATAATAGTATTAGCTTAGGCACCACACAATCTGAATCTGACCTTGCTTCCAACACCAAGATATTAGAATTTTCATCTTCAACCACACCACTCATGGGCCAAGCTCCTAACATAAGCCTAGTTGCTTTTCTAGGTGCCACCTCCATCTCGTTTACTTTCTGATTTTCTTTGTCAGTGATTGATTCTCATGACTTGTAGTATTTGATCAACAAGTACGTAGGCTTGTACAAACATGCAGATGTGCACACACACATTTCACTTCTTACACAATCTTTTGATTTATAGCATGGACTGTCTAAATATGCGGGGGAAACATTCTCAAGAAAAAATCACAACTGGCATAGGAATAATTCAAGTTAGATAATATTTTTGCTATCAGGTAAGTATTTGTGAAGATAGAGATTATTTTACATGTTCCTAAGTTAATTACCCATTTAGACAAATATCTTTAAAGAAAGTTAATAACTAGTAATGCTGGTAAGTTTTAGATATTAAATAGAAAATTTCTACATTCACACTTCAAACCACTTGAATTCCAAGCAACCCGCTTGTTCCTTTTGTATGAAAAAGATTAGTAGGGAAAGATGTAGCCAAAGAGACACTTACCTGACAGCAATACACATCTGGAGTTTATTTTGTTTGTTTCATTCTGTCTTTAGGAATTTGGAAAGCAGAGAATAAACCTGTTCAGAAACAAGCTTTAGCAATATTGACCACAAGCATGGCTCATGTCAGGAGAAAAGCAAGAAGAGAAACCTCAGGGTTTGTAGTGCAGACCCCAGTGAGCTCTGCAAAGACAAGGTTCCATAGGGTCAGGCATTAAGTACTTCTTACCTAGTCACAGAAGCAGCATCACAGTGATAACTCAGGCCATAGGCCACATGAAAGTGTGCTCGGGGTGCATACTTAGATGCTTCTTATGAAAATAACGTCTTCCCCACTGGAGATCCTCAGTCCCTCTTATGAATTCTGGGGAGAAATATTTCTCTGAAGCCTTTACATATTGAATGATATAAAAAGCAAATAAAATATTAATTTTAGCCAGTTTTACCAATTAAAATTTTAATAGAATAATCAAAATCCTTAAGGCTAATTTGGGAGACTATAGGTCTCACCTGTCTCCAATAAAATTGGTCTCCAAGTACCACTGAGAGTATGGATGACATAGAGTGTTTGCAGTCAATACCTCTTAGTACTGTGCAAAAGCCTTGAGCTACAAACCCAAACACACCGGCCTATGACTCCTGAGTTGACTAAATTTTGAGCTTAAGTCTCTTCATCTGTAACTGTCCTCCAAGAGTTGTTAGAATAATGAATAAAAATTTTACATTTAGCTGGGAATATCGCTCTGTGGTAGAACACTTCCCTAGCATCCATAGGCCTTTGGATCAATCACCAGAACCACAATAAATAAATAAATTA
>NW_004624732.1:45096625-45136403 GCF_000247695.1 Heterocephalus glaber | reverse complement strand
AAAAAAAAAAAAAAAGAGTATATTAGTCAGATTTCCCATCCCTGAGACACAATACCCAAGAACCACAATTTAAAGGAGAAGAGGTTTAATGCGGCTCACAGTTTCAAATGATTCAGTTCATGGTTAACTGGACTAAAAGGAGAAACATAATAGCAGAAGGGTATTGTAGAGCAAATCTTACTTCATTGTGGGCTGGGGCCACAACGGGAGAACAGGAACAGAGAAGAAAGAGGTCAAGAACCAGATATAGATCCTAGGGTCACACCTTCATCACCTTCACAGACACATCCAAATGTGTGCTTTACTAATGTGTTAGGCATTTCTTAGTTCAATCAAATTCATATATCAAGATTAATGGTCACAATCACCCCTTGTCAACATCACACCCAATTATTTTTCCTTAAACCACAGTTAATCTCAGAATAAAAAGAATAATAAGTTAACAATTCCACTTCACATGAAATAACTATTTCGTATAACCAAAAAGTCAATACCCCTCCTCCAAAGTTTCAAAAGTTCCTCTTTTTCTTATAGTGTTGGCTATCAAATCCAGGGTCTCATACATGGGGAGCAAGCATTCTACCATGACAGCACACCCTCAGCCCCAAGAGAGAGACTTTTTTAACAGGCCATCTTACCATGTCCCCAAGGAATGTGCAACAAAATGTACAGACTTACATTTTCAGCAAATTAAATTTCCTAGTATTGAGAACATTATAGAGAATTGTACATGGAATGACAGTCAATCATAATAACATTAGAAATTGAATGTAAAGGATATGCACAAAACACAATTAATACTCGAGAATGGGATATGATTTTTCAGAGAAACTGACATCTTCACCAAATTCTCCAACATAAGACCAGTTCAATTGATATTGAAAATGTCCTCAAAAAGAAGGGTCTACACATTTTTTTTTTCCTGTAAAGGGCCAGATAGCAAATGTTTTATATTTTCAGTTCCATGTTTCCTTTTTCACTATATCTGTCTTTCATTTAATGGCAAAATAACAATAGACAATAAATAAATGGGTTTGGCTGTGTTCCAATAAAAGTTTATTCACACATCCATCAGCAGAACTTAGCTCACGGCCCTCATTTGGCCAACCACTTTTCTATAGTAACACAGGACGAAAGGAAGACGCTGTTAGGATGAAAGAGCTTGCTAGGAAAGATGAAATTACAGAAAGTATTGCCATGAAGAGGAAAGTAATAGTAAAGAGTGGATTTCAAGTCCTAAACCATTTTTCTACACAACATTATGGCAAAAAGCTTTCATCTTCGGAGATGACACTAGATAATTTGTTTTACTGGGAATTTATGTTTTACATGATAGAATATATTATTTCCAAAACCGAGGGTTTGATACTTAGTATATTCTGACTTTACTGAAATTGCATCTATTTCAAGTGCTATACTGACCAGCAACTGACCCCCTCACCCCTGAAAATCTCAGGTTTCAGAGAATAGATAAATAAAATTTTATCCCAGCTCCTCCCCCAGACACCATTAAAATACTACCACAAACATATGAACCTAGTATAAAGAGACACATTTGTGTTTAATGCTACTTAGTTTGTGTTATTTAAACCTGGAGTCGGAGCCCTGTGGATTCCTGCTGAAACAACTTCGGCAAATAGAAAAATAAACTTTGCCTCAGTGGAAGATTAGTCAGGGAGACCCAGTGGAGGTTTCACAGCAGTAAAATCCATGCAAAATGAATTTGGACAAGAATAGTCTATTTAAAATATCAATTTGCCCAAATAATATATTTATAGACTATTATTACATCTAGGGAGAAAAACCCAGTAGATCGGAACTGTAAAATTTCACTGATAAAAATGATCCATTCTCAAACGTCAACCAACATTAAAAGGAAGAATTTGACACTTTTAAATAAAAAATGATGAGCAAATTACACAAGAAATCTATGGAGACCCCTTCAGATCTTTTTCCGTGCTCTATCCTGCTCTAAAACATGCAATAATCTTTTTTCAATTGGAGTGGTTTAATCTATGTATATAAGGGGACTTAGATGCAGTGCCTTCTCTCTTTCTTGGAGACCTGAGTGCAGAGCTTTTTTCAGATATTGATTGTGAAAGTGATATCACACCAGAAGGTACATTGATATGGTGTTGAGTAAAAGAAAACGGCCAAGAATCCTTAGAGTCTAATCAAAGCTCTGTCCAAGCCCCACACTCTGATGAAATCCAATCAATAGAGACTATTAAATGACACATACCGAGTCATCAATATTAAATACACTCCATTTCCTGTGTAAGAGCTGGGCAACACAAAGTGGGGATGATAAAGCTTGAACCCACAGGTTTATTTACAGAATCTGAGGTATATTTCTATCAGAATATGAATGTCTGGCTCAGTCCTAGTTTCTCTGACAAATGAAGGTGCCACCTATGCATTTACTTTTCACATCATGTTGAACAGACTTTGAAGGCACCATATATTGAGAGTTTGCTGCACACCAGTCAATGTGATAAGTCTTCACAATTATTATCTCATCTACAGATATTATCTCATTATCTGTTTTAAGGTTGAGGAAATGAAGATTAAGCTATGTTCAATAATATGAAAGGGGGACAGTCTTAAGAAAATAAGTAAAGACATTTTGAGACAAAGCTTAGTCTACTAGATACAGTGCTTCTGGATTTTAGCTAAGTCAAACTTTAATGGCTTAGTAACAGAAACAACTAGCTAAACAGCAATAATAACAAAAACTATGCTACCAATTTAATTACGCTTTATAAAGTAAATGGAATGTGCACATTCTTCATCTTTTTAGATATTATACAAGACATATAATGGACATCATGTGCCGGTTACAATTTTAAAAGCTTTATAGATGTCGATGTGGTTAATACTCAGAACAACGCTTCCAGGTAGGTTACCTGGTATGATTATATTATCATCATTTGATAGATGAATAACAAAGTGAGAAGTTAAGCAACTTTCATAAAATCATCCAGCTGTGTACATGAATCAGCCTGTTTTTGAACCCAAGCATCTGGCTGTAGAGTACTCGCAGTACTACAGTCTGCTGTCCCTCCCTGTGTAAACTGTAGTTCCTACAGGGAGGTTGTATAAAAAATTAGACATTTTAGGATGTTCATAGCATATACCAAAAGCTTTGTACGCTATTGAAAATGTATTTTAGGAATATAATAAACTTATAGAAAATATTTCCCCTGATGTAATTCACTTCTAAATTTACTTTGAAGAAAGGACAAGAACAGGTATGGTCACAAACTTAATTCACAGCAATTCCTAAATAGCTGGCAGACAGTTATGAACTTTGACATTGACTCGCCACTGTTGACATTTTGGGCACAAGAGCGAATATCAGGAAATTCTTTGCCAGAATTCAATATATCAAGGAGTATAGTTCAGGTCAGGGGCATCCATTAAGAAAATATTTATTGGCTGATTATTCCTAGAGCCATATATTTTCTGTGATTTTTCAGAGCAAGATTAAAAATAACAAAATGTCCGCTGTTTATCTTACTATCTTAATTACAGTAAAAGTTAAAGTCCTTTCCTGCTTTTGCTTCACAAGTATCATAGCTATCAGCCTCACCTATGTCATAGTTACTATTTTTATCTGCCCCTGCTTTTGTGTTTCTTTTCCTCCTGTAGGTAATCTCACCAATTTCCTTTGTCTACTTACCTAAAATAACAAATGTCAAAGCTTGGAAACTGGTAATTTCACAGTTTTAGACAATCTCCTCTTAACCACATTTTAGTACACCTTTGAAGCGCTCGAAGTTCAAAGGCTTTGGGACAACTATTGCTTTGCCTGTTACTATGAGTCATTTGAAGTAATTGGTCTTGTCTGATGTATGTTTTGAACTGAGGAAGTTAAGTTTTACTACCACAATCAGATACAGGTTTTCAGCTGAGGAAGTGGAGTTTTCCTTGCAGATATAGATTCATGCTTGATAAGGCAGAAAACAGACAGATGTGCCTTTATGCACCAGGGAAGAGGTGTGGAGAAAGAACAAATAAAACAGTTGAGAAAATTCCATGAAGTTACAGTGAAGTGATTTTGGAAGCAGTCCCAGTTAGAAATTTCTCACAAGCAAGTGACTCATAATTTAAATGCAAGCTTTTAGACTTTAATTTTGATACCAACCTAAATCTCCCTATTATCTTCATCAAGTTAAAAGTGGATGAGTGATTTATACACAAGTCAATTAGTTAAAGTAAATCATTTTAAAAGAATATTAAATACTAGGCTTCCTACGCTTATAAATATGGTTCCTGAGATAAAGTCATTTTTTACTCAGTTAGCTTTTTGGTTTATAATGAGGACCATTGTTTCAGAGTCTATTTCATGAATAACAACAAACAAAAATGTGCAACTCCAGAGAAGACACTGAGAAATGTTATTTTTTGTTGCACCTCCTCCAGTAAATTTTGTTTATGGGTTTCCATGTGTCTATATATATGTAAATAAAAGAATATTACCAAAATAAAATAAAATCAATGCTATGCACCCACAGAACCACATGTGTGCATGCACACACACATACAGACACACAGACATGCACGCACACACACACACACACACACACACCATTCCCTAGAGGAAATATTCCTTACTTTCTCAAATAGTTCTACTGAAACAGTAAACAAATATTTATTAAATGTTTATAATGGTCAGACATTAGGCTAGAAATCAGAATACATAGACTAAGATACAAATCTTTTCTCAAAGAATTTATAATCTAGGAAGTAAAAAGACAAAATGGCACAAGTAAAACTCATCAAAGAAATGTATGGGACAAGAAAGACCACATTACATTATCCCAAAGAGGCTAGTTAACTCTTTGTGTCTGGATAAAGTCGGTGTCTGGGTGTGGACACTGTTGAAAAAGGAAAAACCTGAGGCAAGGTACAGAAACCTGAAAGAGTATAGTCTATTTCTAAATCACCCACAGATAGTCTGGCTAGATGTTTGGGAAGAATGAGTGGAAAGAGTGAAAAGAGGAAAAAAAAAAAAAGGAACATTGCCAAGATAAAAAATGGGCTTGTTGGGAAACAAACAATGCCATCATAGATCAGGAAGAGAAGGCAGAGACTTGAGCAAGGTCCTTGGCCAGGGTAGAGAATCAAGGAGGCAAACGGGCCTAATTTTTCTGGGTAGATGGTAGTAAAATGCTTGTGGAAGAAAAAAGGTAGATGAAGGAATCTTTACATGACTTCTATCCCTTTGAGATGTTGTTCGTGTTGTTTATGTACATTCGTTATGTCATAATTTGATTAGGGTCTAGCACTTATTCTCAGATGAAAAGCTCTTCTGTGTATCCCCAGGACAATCGAACTGTCAGCTCAGAATGAGGTGAGTAACTGACAATGACAACAAAATAATAAAGATGAATCTTCTTTCTAAGGTAAAAGTTTGAAGTTTCCAGTTTTGATGACATGGAATATTTTTAAACTACTTCCTTGACTCAGAGTTCTAGGATTTCATACATATAAAACTAAGTATATTCAGAAAAAAAAGCAATAGTTTAACATTCTCTTTTTCACTCTCACCTTAACAGGAATACAGTGTTTGAGAAATGGTCTTAAAACAGATAAAGAAAAGAGTTGAAAAAGTATCAGAAAAAAATCTATAGCAAAGATTGCCACCTGAAAGAACTAAATGCAAAAGAAAATGTGGAAAATTTTGTTAAGAACAGTTTAAAGTTGAGGAGAAAAGGATAGTATAGAAAAGTGTACAGTTCTCAAGCAATGGAAAAAATGTCAACTTATAAAGATAGTCCCATCTTCTCTTCATCTTGTTCTTAGCCAAGCTTGGACAAGAAGATTATATTAATTTTTATATATATATATGAAGTCATAAGTGTGCAATCCAGTGATTTTTGACAAATATTTATAACCATGTGTCAAGCATACTGGCCATTTCTGTTTCCATCATGCCAGGAAGTCTCTTCATGCTTCCTAATGGTAATTCCACAGCCTCCTGAGAAAGTCACGTTTTCCTGTACTTGAACCTTTCTTGTACTTAAACACATTGCACATTATGGATGCTTTTGTGTCTGTATTCTTCCATTCAACTGTTCTTTTTAATCCCTTAGTATTCTTTTTCATAATCCAGTGGCTTATTCTTGCATAATTCTGAGTGGTATTCCACCATAGAAATATATCAGAATTTCTCTGATTTTCATTTGAGGATGCTTCAGTTTGGGATACTGCAAATTGCTATCATCATTTGGTACACATCTACTTGTGGGCATATGAATGCAGCAAATCATCATGAAGATTATACACCATTACCAAGAAGGATTCATCCCAAGGATACAGGGATGGTTCAACATACACAAAAAAATGAAATGCAATACACCATGTTAACAAAGCCAAGGACAAAAACCACAAGATCGTCTCAATACATGCTGAAGAAGTGTTTGACAAAATCCAACACTCATTCATGATAAAAACACTACAGAAAATTGGAATAGATCATCTTTATTTCATTGCGATAAAAGCCATCTATGACAAGCCAACAGCCAACATCATACTAAATGGACAAAAAAGGAAAGCTTTTACTCTCAAATAAAGAATAAGACAAGGATGTTCACTGTGACCACTCTTATTCAATATATTTCTGGAAACATTAGCCAGAGCAATTAGACAAGAGAAAGAAATAAGAAAATAAGGATAGGAAAGGAAGAAATTAAATTATAATTATTTGCTGATGACATCATATTTTACATAGAAGACTCCAAAAACTCCACAAAAAACCTTATAGATTTAAGAACCAAATTCAGTAGCATATGTGGATACAAAGTCAACGCTCAAAAATCAGTAGCATTCCTCTACAAAAATAACAAACTCACTGAAAGAGAAATTATAGGAACAATATCTTTTACGATAGCATCCAAAAAAAGGAAATACCTGAGAATCAATTCAATGAAGGAAGCAAAAGACTTTTACATTGAAAACTATAGTACTCTGAAAAAAGGAGATCAAAGAGAATATCAAAAGATTGAAAGATATTGCTTGTTCTTTGCTAGGAAAACTAATACAGTGAATATGGCCATACTTTCAAAATTGTTAAACAGATGTAATGTTTCCCCAATCAAAATAATAATAGCATATCTCACAGAAACAATCACTTGAAAACAATCATAAAATTAATTTGGAACTAGAAGAGACTTAGAATAGCAAAAGCAATTCTGAACAACAAAGGCAAGGCCAGAGGCATCACAATCCCTGACTTGAAATTATATTACAAAACTACTATAGTAAAACAGCATGGTACTGGCCAAAAAAAACCCCCAAAACAATAAACAGACCTGAGGATCAATGGAACAGATTAGAAGATGCAGAAACAACTCCAAACATACTCAGCCACCTCATATTTGACAAAGAAGCCAAACATCTTCACTGGAAGAACGATAGCCTCTTTAATAAGTGGTGCTTAAAAAGTGGCTTTTCACATGGTGAAGTTTAAAACTAAATGCATATCTTTCCCCATGCACTTAACTAAAATCAAAATGAATCAAAGATCTAAATATTAAAATAGAAACACTGATTATGCTGAAAGATAGAAAAGGTAGAACTCTTAAAGATACTGGTGTAGGCAAAGACTTTATCAACAAAACCACAATAGCACAGGAAATATTACAAAGAATCAACAACTGGGATCTCATCTTATTAAAAAGCACAGCCAAAGAAACCACCAACAAAATGAAGAGAAAACCCACACTATGGGAAAAAATTTTGTCAGCTGTTCTTCTGACAAAGGACTAATACCTAGAATATAAATAAAGAACAACAAAAAAATTGGACCACTCAAATTTAAAGACCCCATTCAAAAATAGGCATCTGAAATGAATAGGCTCCTCTGATGAAGTAGAAATGACAAATAAGTACGTGAAAAAGTTCAACATTATTGGTCATTCAAGAAATGCAAATTAACACAAAGCTGAGATTCCATCTCACAACAGAAATAATGGCTATTATCAAAAATAAAATTTAAAAAAACAATATCACATGCTGGTGGGTCTGTGGGGGAAAAAGCAACCCTTCTCCACTGTTGGTGGGAGTGTAGATGGGGGCAAGCATTGTGGAAATCAATGTGGAGATTCTGCAAAAAATTTAAAGCTAGAGATTCCATTCAACCCAGGTATTCTCCTTCTTGGTATGTTCCTGAAAGAATTAGAAGCATCATACCACAGAGATACACACACACACACATGTTTATAGCTTATATATATTTTACATATATTTTGTAAGAGCTGAATGTTGGAAACAACCCAAATGCCTATCAACTGATGAATGGATAAAGATGTTTGTCTAAGACAATGGAGTACTACTCTGCCATAGAGAAGGATAAGCTAGAGACATTTCTATCTAAATGGATGTGCCCTGAGACCACAATCTTAAGTGAAATAAATTGGACACACATGTTCAAATATAACCTGGTTTCTCTGGTGTGAAAAACCAAAAGTGTAATCAAGGACCAAAGTGTATAATAGATATTGGGAAATGGGAAGAAAATGTTCAAATTAGATGGGGACAAGGGGAAAGAGGAGGGGGAGAGGAAAGAAAGAACAATAAAAAAGAAGGAAAAAATGGAAACAAAGTTTTTGTAAATAAAGAGCGGTTGAAGGGAAGGGAGTGGAATGGGAAAAAAAGAAGAAGCAAGATATATCATATACAAGTACAAATTCCCTATGTTGGATGTAACAACAAAATGAAAAGAGAAAAGAAAAAGTCTTATCCTGTTTCCGAATATTCCATTTGTGTATTTCTCTATAACTCATTCTTGGTCTAGCTCACTTGAAAGCAAGCTTCTAGAGAACAAGAATTTTGTCTTATTCAACATTGTATTGATAATGTTTAGTATAGAGTCTGGCATGTATTAGAAATTTTAGTTTTTTATATTAAGAAGCAAAAATTAATATAGTTCATGGGCTTTTCCTAAAATATAAAGTTGCAAACTTACATAAATGTCACTTTTCTGTATATATTTACCTGAAAGAGTACGGGCTTTGGAATGACAGACTAGAATTCATATCTACTTCTGCTAATTATTAACCACATAATCTAGGGGGCATTAGTAATACAAAAACTTTTGTCTCATTTGATAAACTGAAAGATGATATTTACCTCACGGAGTAAGTATCATCATCCAGCACAATAAAATGTATAGAGATTAACTCAGTGTTCACCACACAAGCTTCAGACAATATATTTTACTTTTGTTTTCATTCCTCTCCCACGTCCTGGGACTTCCTTCACTTCCTTACAAACATGGCCTATCATGTCACATCATATTAGAAAAAACAGCCACAGAAATCAATCTGCCTACTTTCTTTAACTTCTGATTTTTTTCTTTCTTTTTTTTTTTTTTTTTTGGTACCGGGGATCGAACTCGGGACCTTGAGCTTGCAAGGCAGGCTCCAAATCCGCCTACTTTCAATACTCTAAGCCACATTTTAAACCTCAACCTTTCAACACCCAGAAACTTCTTTGTGCAGAAGAAAAAAAAAGAGAAAAGAGGAGAAATAGAATGTACAGAAGAAGGTGAAGAAGAAAAGAAAAAAAGACCAAAGAATAAAATAAGTGAACAGATTTGCCTTTTGAGCAAATAGTAACAGATCACACTGGTTTTCACCTGGTATTCACTGGGGATGCACAGTCTATAGACTCAGACCTGATTCTTGTCGACTGCTTTGGGACAGATGCCAAGTGCTGTGTGCTACTGCAACATAAGAACATTCCTCAAAAATTAGCAAGTCTTCTCCAAGTGCGTTGGCCACCATGTCCAATTCACAGATGTTCATATGACAATCCAACAGTCTCTTACCTTTTCTTTTTTATCTTTTGAAGTGGTAGGATATGTGAATATTTGAAAGCAAAGTAAGCCAATATTTAGCACTATACAGAGTTTGGTTATATTCCAAAATTTTCCTACTTGTAAAAATAATTTAAAGACAGACCCTGAGGAAGATATTCACATAGAAAAAGACTGAGGTTTTTCTGGAAACAAATTTCAAATTTTTAAGGAGGCTTAAGTTGGACTTTTAAAAAAAATTTTGCTACAATCAATTCTTTTGCCATACTGGGGAATGATTTCAGGGCCGTTGCACTGAACTACACCCCCAACACTATTTTTTTGAGTTGAAGTCTCACTGAGTTCCCCAGCTGGATTCAAACTTGTATTCCTCCAACCACAGCCTTCCAGAGTGCTGGCATTACAAATGATTGTCACTTCCCCAGAATGCTGGGCTTACAGAAGTGTGCTACTATGCTCACCTTGCTACAGTATCCAACGTGAGTCCAGCCTTTCCCTGGAACTCTCTTTAAATATAAACGACACATTTTGATAACTTTGGTGATTAGAAGCAGGTTAACAAACCTACTGGATCTTGAACATTCCCATTTAATGGAATAGAGTTTCAGCCTTGGGTGAGGCCCACTTGCCATCTTGTCTCCCTGGTGCTTCCACATTCTCATCAGCTTGCTTACACTGGAAGCATCATAAAGTTGTGTATCCTAAAACTTAAGACCCTCCAGTAGGAATTGCCAGATCATGGCATGGATCCTGAGTATATGAGGTCGCAGATAAAAATAAGGATCCAATATGCCAAGTTAAATTAGATAATAGAGAGAGCAATCAAAATATATGGTGAAAGTTTAAATTTAAAAAAGCGAATTCCAGTAAAAGGCATATTACTGTTAATCACCCTCAAGATACTTGCCATGTAGCATTGTTCTGGCTGCTTTCTGAAGTAGTTTTAAAAGTCCTCTTTCATGAGTGTTTTTAGGAGATATGATCAAAAATATAGTGAATGCCGCTAATGAATAACTTCTAACAGAAAGACAGGCTTGTAGAAATACGGTGTGTCTTCATCTATGACATTCACCAGATCTGGCAGTGGAGGATACCTGGCTCTTCCCTAAAGTCAAAATAATCATGACAGATAAACATTTTAAGTGAGTTCAGGACATCAGGTCAGCTAGGACAGCCCCCACAAGAAAAAGAACTTCCATAACTGGCTTAGAAAGTGGCAAGAAAAATGGTATAATCTTGTTTGAAACAAGAAGCAAAGAAAATTACATATTTTGAGGGGTTAATGTTACTGTGTTTTTTATTGTATTACTTTTCAAATAATAAACATTCTCCATAATTTTCAATCCCAACTTGATTTTTTTCCTTTACACGCACTTCATTTGAACTATTTACTATTCATACTTTGCTTCAAAAATGAATAAAATTGTTACCAGTTAATTAGCTGAGATATCTCAAAATTTCTTTTGAGTGACAGCTTTTAACCAGGGAATTTCTTAAGAATGGTCCTGTGAGTGCAAATCAGATTCAGTGAGCTATTCACCTAAATCCTGACAATTCAGAAAGTACATGTGTCCTTAAGCTTAGCATCCATGGAAATACCAGCAGCTACAGTGCAGCTTGGTGAAATAGATTTGAAAAATAGAGTTTTGTCATCTCAAAGATGAGGGTAATTAGGGGCCACAATCCTTATCTAGCAGCCTTATTAGCACAGGCTCTTTCTGTGGTCCCTCTGAGGATTCCCTTGTATGACCTACCACAAGCATCTAATTCTTTTCTTTTGGGACTTTATCTCTACCTACATGACTCCAACATCATCGCCTTTTGCCTCCACTGAAGTTTAACCTTCAAGTGATTGGCCATGCTATATTTTTAGGAATGGCGCAACTCAAAAATCAAAGAACAATAGGATAATTTTCTCCATTTAACGGAAAACTTGGACAATCCATCACATTTTTCTTTCTATCATGGATTAATTTTTTAATACTGATCCTAATGGGTGCCCTTTAATATTAGTGTAGATCTAGCGTGTTCATAAATTTGTGATAATTCTTTTAAGTGAAGGCTCCAAGATCCTGTGGCTTGGCCATCAGGATGTGGAAAAAGGGAAAACACTAACAGGAACACTGAAATGCTATTTGCAAAGGAATTTTGTAGGGAATGCATGGCCTATTTCATTTTTACCCAGCCATGGCCTTTATAAATCCTGTTACTGCCTTACCAAATCAGGTTCGTTTTTAAGACTGTTTCGTTTAACTTGAACCCCAGCTGGGTTTCCCACTTTATTTATTTAAGAGACAGAAAAAGAATCACGGATCCTTGGATTTTTTCCCCACACATTTAGCTAGATTTCAGTTTGAGTCTAAACAAGACCCTGACCTGAGAAGGTTCCCATAGTCTGTTCCTCCTTGCTGTGTTCCCTCTCCTTGGCATTTCCAAAGAGCCACTCACTGGCTGGGATCCGCAGGATTTCACTCTACAAAATTCTGGCAGAGATTTATTTTAATGCATTTAATGTAATCATTTTAATGCACCTAATCTAAGGAAGGGAGAGATATTTGCTAGAATGAATCTCAGATTGTGGTGGCCTTCTGTAAGTTTGCCAGAGCATCAGAGCATTTAGAAAGGATGATCTTTAATGTTCTGCATCCTCTGAAGATAAAACAAAATGATAACCTTATTTTTTAATGTCCTCCCAATTTCTTCCTCCACTTTGAAAAATCATGACTCTTTCCAAGTTGAAGACAGCTTTTCAGAGAAAAAAAAGAAATCTAGTGACTAAAAATTGTTTTTATTTTGTTTTTTGAGACAGAGTAGTTCAGGCTATATAGTTCAGGCTAGGTCCCTGTGTAGTTCAGGCTAGTCTTGAACTCACTATAGAGGCCAGGGTGGCCTCAAACTTGCAGCAATCTTTGTGCCTCAGCCTCAAAAGTTCTGGGATTACAGGCATGTGCTACCACAGCTAAAAATTGTTCTTCTGCATGGGGTTTCAAAATAGTGCACATGTACAGAGAGAAATACCAAGTTATTTCATTCTCACTTATCTTTGGTTTTATGAACCCATCTCCAGAATTCCCTTGCACCCATTTTACAGCTTCTCACATCAGAATTGCATTAGCAATATTTTTAAACTATTAATATATTAAAAATAACTCAAAAGTATGCATTTTTAAGAAGTAGGAACTTTAATTGCCTTCCAAAAATAAAAGAATTCCTAGTTTTATCTTATGTAAGATGTACTCACAATAGAATAGAGTACGAGAAATCATTTATATATAACTCCGGCAATTGATGAATCCATTAAAATATTAATATCATTTTGTTACTGCTATTCCCATACATTCATTAAGCCTTTCCAATATGCCTAATATCTTGTCAAACACTTTATATGTATGATCTCATTTAATATTTAAAATAATTCTATAACATTTAAAATAGTGTATGAATGAAAATGCATCTATAATGGCCAGTTAGTGACTATTTAGGCTGTGCCCGCCACACAAGTTCTCTCTTGCTTAATCTTCTTTGCTTTTATTGTTGTTAATATATTTTTTAAGACAGTAGAAATTGAACACAATTTCTATTTCCGGTTCTATCCCCCAAACAGGCTGCAGATTAGATCTAATTTGGGGGTATCATTTGCTGATTCCTAGTTTAATAAAAGCATAGTCTCATTTCCTTTGACAGAGGAGGAAACTGAGACATAGAGAAGTGAGTAAATAAGCAAAAGTTACACATTGAGTGCCAGAATAATTCAGCTAGGTTGGTACTGTCGAGAATAATTGCTGTTAAATCTGAAAATCTGTGTAAATAGGAGAAAACTGCAGAGCAGTTCTAGTAAATGTTACAGTTTACTACAACTAGAAATTTCACCACAATGTTGACCACTTTATAAATATTTTATTAGGCATACTAGTAGGTATACATTATTTCCATCTATGCTACTGGCACATATAATATGAAATTAAGACTAGGTAATGGTCACAAGCAATTAGAATGACTTTACTTGTTTTGACTTTTAGAATTTCATGATATTTTCTTGCTTATCTAAGAATCATAACTTAATTCTGATTTTGTTCCCTTGTTTGTTTAAACATCTTTCTTCTTTAGACACAATTAAAACAAACATACATTAAAATTTTCAAAGTACAACCTTATTTTGCTCAAAAGGAAAACATATTGGGCTTAAGATTATTTATTTTAGCCCTGAATCTAGAACTCAGTGACAGTCGTTCTAAATTCTTAGTGATTATCCAAACTTAAAAAAATCTACTAAATTTAATATTTATTAAATAAAACTTGATCATTCTTTTCTGTTTGAAGATATTTAATAATTTTGATAAAACAATTGAAATCAAAGTACTTGAGGTTAAAAAAAATCACTAAAAGGATATACATTATTTGTAGCGTTTACTTGCACCAGACTTCTTTTCTTCTTAGAAGTAAAATTATACTGACCATTAAAGAAATGAACCGGGCTGGGGGGATTTAGCTCATTGGTTCCACCGCCTGCCTCACAAGCTAAGGATCCGAGTTTGATCCCCGGTACCAAAAAAAACAAAAGAAATGAACCAAAGTCTCTATTGAAACTTTTGAGTGCTTATTCTTCATTATTCAGTATTTTATTGCAAATTTTTCAAGGTAATAATCGTAACTCAGAACATAGCAAGCATCAGCTGACAACTCTAAGAAACTCATAAATGCTAGACATATCTAAACTTAGGAATAGAAATATCCACTAATAAAAAATCCTTCTCGGTAGTCTTTGCAATGTGTTTTTAAGATAGCTAAATTTAAACTCAAATGACCATTAAAATTGATGGAGTAAAATATTTTGAACAGTATGTTAAATATATAATTTCCCCAATAGACTGAAGCAATACATTTATTCTCTTGGGTGCCTAATAAACAGTTTTATAAAACTGTCTTTATATTCATCTAAAAGTCTGAGGCGAAGTCAGTAAATAGTATACAAGATATAACTCTCTTGGTTGATTTTTTAAAATTCATTCTTTGGAAAAAAAAAAATAAGTGAAAGCAACCTTACTAATGTACATAAACAAACTGGCTGCAACCAAGAAAACACAGGAAATTGGACACACTACAGATGCAGAAAGAATTTCAGATTTCGATCACAGCTCATTTTTCTGCCTGTCACAACGTGGTTTATTGTCAAACACAGGACAGCCCGGGGTTCTGAGGAGAACAGATGGCAGCTGGGTTAGGCCAGACAGGAGAGAAAAGGAAGGTGTGACCACCCAGGAAGTGCTGGTAAATTATTCAGTTTGCTCTCCTCACCTTCAGATGAAGAAAAGTGCACTGGAAGGTGCATGCCAATGCCAATGGTCAGCGCTGCAGCTATGTGGAGGAGAGGAGTTTCCAATCCAATGGAACAAAGCACGGTGTAGAAGACAGAAGCGCATTGGAAGGTTCGCATAGGAAGTTAGGAGATGGTAATGCATCCTTGCAACAATGCCCTGGGACCAGCAGTGTTCTTGAAATAAAAACAAAAACCAGTTAAATTCAAAGCCATTTTCTTCTTTCTTTTTTTTTTTTTTTCTTAAAAAAAACTTCCTGTGCTTAGAAGATGGGTGAGATGCAGAACTTCCAAAATGAGAGCATAAGAGCCCAGGATTCACCTCAATGGTACTGTGCCTGCCTTCCAAGCACGAGGTCCTGAGTTTGATTCCCAGTACCAAGAAAAAAAAAAGAATAGATATATTCCTTTTAAGTGGCTAATCTTGTTTCTCATTGTGGAATGATTAAGAAAAAATAGACCTCAGAGAAGGAGGAAGAACAGTACATAAATATAAGACCTGTGAACTTCTGGGAAATGGTAACTAAGGAGATTACAGAATCACTTAAACCATTATTTTTGAATGCCTCAACAAATTATATTAGCATTATCAAAATCCTGGCTATTTTATTTGTGAACAAAAATTATAGGGAAATAATAATAATACTTTTTGAAAAGAATTACCTTCACTCTTCCTACCAAACACAAAATTGTTGGATATGTGGTGGGCACCCAGTACTCTCCATCTTATCTTATACAACAGCACACACTTTGCATCAGATCAGTTGTCTTAAGAGTACTGCCTAACATTTTAACAGAAATTTTAAAATATTCTCACAGTACCTAAGTCAGTGTTTTGCACAAAATAAGTTGGTACAGTATCTACAAAAGAAATGAGAAGGTCATGAAGTTGGAGTTCCTAATTCTTACAGCCACTTGTTTCCAGTTTTTATGTATAGCTCCACTCACCACCACTTGCTTTTGTGCATTCCACTAAGTGGAAGGTTGACAGGGATGGGGTGGAAAGGGAAACTGTTCTTGGTACAAGGAATAACGTAAAAAAGCTCAAAGAGGAAGGGAGAAAGAGCGAGAACAAGTGATAATATGGGAAGAGTTTCAAGAACTGAAAATAATTCAGTGGTTGACGATCTTGTGGAGGGATAGAGGGAGACAACAAAATTTAGGCTGTGCAGCTTCGCAGTGACAATTTGTGAGGCCCTTATACACAGCAATGAAGGGCTGAGAGCGGGCTTTCCTAGCAGGACAACAGGGAGCCATTAAAGTGCTTTAAGCAAAGATCAGAGGTGAGGTCGGGGATGTTCTTTCTGGTTTCAGTGGGAGCAGAGATCGGTGAGGAGCTAGTGTTGAGGCCAAGAGGTGAGTTTGGAGGCTTTTTCAGAATCCAGATGGGAAATGATGGTGAATTGCATCAAGACAGTAGGAGAATGATGTGAAATGAGATAAGACCAAGAGATTGGAGTGGATGTGGGGAGAAGAGGGTGAAAAAGAAAAAAGGATGTTGTTCATCTTTCTGGTTTCAAGTAGAAATCCCAGTAACTAGTGTAACTTTGGGGGAAGGATGTTTTATATCTTTACAATTGTGTCTTCAGCTTTGGATCTGAAGTTATGCTTTCCAGGATCTGCCACCCACCCTCACCCTGTTCATTAGTTAATAGAGGATTCTGCATAGAGATCAGTTATTTGTATTTGAAGTGTGCAAAATACAAAATGCCCTAAATTATCACAAACAGTAACTTAATTGGTATCAATTAAGACCTTGAATTATTCCATACCTAAAATTAATCTTGTTCCTTCAGAAAATATTTCAGAAGCAATATGCAAACATTTGCCACTTTATGAGCTTGTAAATTATTGAAATATTTACAATGAATTGTCTTTTCTACATTACACCTTCAACCAAGGAAATCCTTTCTTTATCTGATATTCTGTGATAATAAATGTGTTTAAATATATGTAATAAACTTACACGGAAAACCTGCGTATATAGATCTATATAAAATTCATAGCTTTCTTAACTTGCAACTTCATTATTTTTGTAGTGGTTCCAAACTTTCTATTCACTGTATAGAAGACTTCCTGCAAAACCCAAAATCTATTGTGCATTTTTTCACCAGACTGCAGGAGCGCAAAAGTGTACACTGTTTCCTTCAAAACTGGAATCATCGTTCACAGATGTAGATGTGTACTTGTTATGCCAAGATGAGACAGATGTGGCTCTATTCACTCAGGGACAGGTGCTACGGAAAAAGAGATAAAACATTTGTGGAAAGTGTAAGCAACTGCATCGCTGTTGCTAAATAAATAAACGCTCTGCCAAAAAAAACCAAAAAAAAACAAAACAACAAACCTTTTCTTGCTTATTTCTCCTTATTTCATCTGAACATTTATTTTAAGACCTAAAATAAATAAATAGAACTAAACCCTACCTAGTTTTATTTTATTATATTGATCAAAAATGTACAGTACATACATATGTTTGAAAAGGTTCTAAATTCTAAAGAATGAGAAGTACAGATGGCCCTTTATGCCACTTTATATCCATATTAATTAATTTAAAGAAACTTTAGTCTCTAACACACATATACCACAATTTGACACAATTTGAAGAGAGATCATGTTCATAATATTTTAGAAAAGGAAACAAGATGAAAGAGGTTCATGAGAGTTCTAGCAGTTTGGAAATGAAAACAAATTGATACAATATTTTGAGAAATAGTTTGGTGACCTACAGACTGAGAACAGTACCAGGGGTAGAAATCTGCAGCTGCTAGACTAGAGCAAAGAAACAAAAGATGATTTTGACTTTAAATTTTCATTTTTAAATCTGACTCCAAAAGTAGGATCGGGTGGGAATCAGCAGCTGGGAGAGGGAAGGCGAGTGGAAGAGATGATTTTGATTTTAAATGTATTTAATCACAAAGCAGAGTGGAGAGAGGAGAGAAATCTGCAGCTGGGCTGAGGAAGGCGGGGAGCTGGGTTGGAATATTGTCTTCATTTTAAGAACACAGCTTTGGGTTTACTGGGACCCAGGGGGAAAAGAAAACTTGTGAATACACAGATTCTGCAGCTTGAAGGGGTTGCAAATGGAAAATTCTGCCTGCCAGTGTTGACATAAAAAATAATCGTACCAACAGTAAGAAGAGTTAGCTAATAGGGTGAAATTCATTGCAAGATGGAAAATAGCACCAGAAGTCTGAGAAAAGTGTCATCCATAGGGTTATCTAAAATTTAAAAATAAAACATTATGATTATCTGATAATTATGTCTATTATAAAAATATTTTAGGATCTTTCCTTAAGAATTAATAAAAAAATATGCCGGTCATTGAAATGATAGTGAATGTAATTCATCTTTTTTTGTTGTCGATTTTGAAAAAAATTTCAGAGGTTGCAGAATCCAGAGCATTACCTCAGAAGTAAAGTTGGTATGTGGTAAATGTTTGTAGAATGGCTATGGAAATTACTCAATAAATAATCATTAATCTGTGTCTTGGATGTGAAATTTCTATACACATATGAGTCTATAGTATTCTCTGAAAGTTGTTTTGCTTATTGGCTTATTTTCTTATTTGTCTCACAAAATGCTGTCGAAGAAAATACAATTGAACTTTCTTTTTTCTTTTGTATTCTGAATAAATGTGACTTCCATATGTGAATCTGCCACAAAACATTGGTGACATTTAATATACTAGATGTATATATAGTGATGATGCCAACAGCAGGGGAAAATGTTCACCAAATAATTAATTGCAGCTCTTTCTCTTCTTTCATTGGGAAAGCTAATTGTTTTTGTTAGCTTATTATAAAATTTGACGTGATTACAAGTCTCAGATCTTCCACAGCATTATCTGGATAGATTATTAGTACTATCTTTTTAGAATGGGAAGCTAAATGCAGACACTAAACCCACAGAGCCATTTACATCTAAATATAAGCTCCAGCTATAATATCAACTAAGGAATTACTTGCTTTTAATGTGAAAATGTAAGTAGAAAATAAATTCCACACTGCCACATTCATTTTGTTAGGGCTTATTTCAATTTTTTTTTTGGTCTTTTTATTCCCCAAAAAGGTATGGAATGTACATAGATCACAATATTACACAGGCATATATAGAAAGTATCCATATATAGATATAGAAAATTGATATATAGAAATGCATGAAAATATAATGAAAAATGATTTATTTTTAGGCCAAATTCCTATATCCATACTGATAAGCCCCTGAATACAATACATAGTTCATCAAACACCAATCCTATCTTATTTCTTGCCAAATAAAAATTTCAATTTGGAACCATGTTAAAAGACTGAATATTCACAAAATTATCCACCTTATGAAATAGGTGGTGATGGATTGCAGGTTAGGAAGAGTATTGCACAAGAATCTGTCTTTAATTTTTTTTAAGTCAATTTTAATCACGAGGTGGGAGATTTATTTTTGCTTTTCAAAGATTGACCAATGAATTTAATTTAATACAAAGTTTTCCTTTTTCAGGAAGAATAGTCAAAGCTTTAACTGGTTTGAATCCAAATAGAGATTTTACTGTGTCTGAATGCCAAAAAACAATTATTAAGGACATAAAATTTATCTTCAGACCCATCCAGAAGCAATGAGTAGCAATGGGTATCCATTGTTCAGTGTCATTCTGCGTACTTGTAGCAACTCTCTAAGTGGAAACATACTATTTTACCTTCTTTATTTTTTCTTACAATTTCTGTCAATACAAATCCGGAAAGTAGGTTTTATTTTTCCCTTCCAATACAGCTGGAAAAGCAAGTATATAAAAAATACTGTTACTTCCTTACATTTATATTTTGTACAACCCAGCATTGATTTGCTCCTTATTTAAGCAACATTTTCTTGATAAATTAAAAAAGCAGCAATAGCCATTACTGCAGGCTATATACAGCCTCTAATATCACTTAAGCATATTACAGAATATAATATCTGGTACTTAACGACTAACTTGCATATGAAAGCTCACATAATGTCTCATAAAACCCTTAAAATGGCTTCAGTTTAAGAGTCTCTTTAAAAAAAAAAACACCTTCAGGGAATATTGTAAATGAAGTAGCACTCCAGCCTTGGAAAAAAAATTCACACACTTGCAGAAATTTTTAATATAAATTGAACACATTAAAAATTAATTTTGCATGACCATTTCGCATTGCGGTGCCAATGCATAGTTAAGATAAGGCCTTAACTCTTCTTTGTTTAAAGTAACACTGAAGCTCTTTGCTTTCTCTTTCCGTTTTCATCTGTATGTAATTATTATTTTCATTAATCAGAAAATGGACCCCCATTTTCCTATTCTGACAATCTCAGCTAGAGTTGAAGGAAACCCTACCTGAGTCACCAGGGTAACTTAACCATAAACTTCTTGGAAACTCATTAAAGAAAGGTGTGAGCTGACAATTAACTAAGGCAGTTTGCATCCTTCTACCCTTTTTTTTAAACTGAGTGGCTTCAGAGAAAAGCTTACTCATTGGAAAAGTCGGGTTACACCAAGGAGACCTGCCCTGGTTTGGTCATCATTCTGTTCTTCCCAGATTTCCGATTTGACTATGTTCATTTTCTTTCAATCAGATCAACCATCTCTTTGAAGATCCGTGGGACTTTTAGCACTAGCATCACAGAAGTAGCACAGGGCATGTGTTCTGCTAAATTATTCTTTGATGAAAATAAAAAGGGACAAAAATAACAAGCAATTGTACTTTTTGTATATGTGCAGCTATTTTTATTAGTCTCATGGCTTCAATTTCACAATAACAAAATTCCCAAAGTGGGCATCAGTTGCAATGAGACAGTGATGAATGTCTTTCTCGTCTGAGAGCTGGCATGGCATGGATCTGACACACTGCAGTTTCTATGCTTCTGACAGGAGCAGCCAGTGTATGGTGCTAGTGGGAGCTTATAGGCGGTCACTGGAGTGATTCACAGATTACATCTTAAGTGATCAATTTTTAAAAGGTGAGGAAGGAGCTGACCTAAGAAAATGCCCTAGACCTTTCGTCAAAAGTGCTCTATGAATCTGGCAAATAAACAAAGAAATACAGAAAGCAGGAACATACATTCAGTGTTTGAATCAGATATTTTATTATGCAAATCTTAAAAGCTGAAAATAAAATGAGAGATCTCAGGCTTAGTACAGAATCTATTGTTTATCTTACTCCAATGAAGATAAAGAGTTTTGTGTCATGGGATAAGTCCAATAATTCTATTTTGTTAGTTTTCTTAGGCTTCCAGAAAACCATTTGAAATATTACAGCATGCATTCCCTGGTTTTACTAATTCTTAAATTTCTGTTAGTACAACTTAAGGTACACAATAACACAGACCCCAAAGCCCTTGGGATGGCATGCAGAGCTGACCACCAGGAAAGTATTAGACTCTGGTGATGTCTTATCTTGAGGAAATCATTTGAACTCTAAAGAAATAGTGAAGCCAGTGTGTCTTGGAAAGAATTGTCTATCTGCTTTCAAAAATATACATACCTTCTAACATACTCACCATAGCGATTATGTTACACAACAAGCCTCAGCTACTGTGGACTTGTTTCTAATAATCCACCTTCTGCTCTTCCACTGAAATATTTCCAGTCAGACTTTCAACCATTGACAGCAAAATCAGAAATAACTCCCGTATTATAACTTCATTCATGTCAGTCTAGTATGTTTCTTTTTTTTTTTTTAGGAAGGTTTTTACTAGGGTAAATACCAGCAAGAGCTAAATACTTTATAGCAGTGATGTTGAACATTTTAGAGCTTTCAATGATACAATCAGCTCACTGTAGCACACATGTCATAGGTTCCCACAACTGCTTTATACTCTCATAAGTGAACACAGCATAATAGAGATCCTGAAATACAGCAAACTTACATGTGTGCAACAGCAAGGACAACAATCTATAGAGAAGCATGTCTTTGGGATTTTAGTAATTCTCAAAAAAACAAACATGAAAGGTTTCACTCTCTGTTTCTCTCTCTGTCTCTCTTTCTCATCAGTGATATTCCATGTAAGTATAAATTTGAAAGAGTTATGTGAAATTATTTCTACATTTCTACACTTGATCTTAGCCCAAAGGCCAAGAAGCAATTTTTCTACATTTCTAAAGAATAGCTTTTAATGGTGAACTAATAGTAAAACGTTCAGCTGATAGAGGAGGTAATAGATATATAACCATTTATAAGAATGAAATTAAAGGGCTGGGGATTTACCTCAGTGGTTCTGGTGCCTGCCTTGCAAGTGCAAGGTCCTGAGTTCGATCTGCAGTACCAATAAATAAATAAATAAATAGATAGATAAATAAATAAATAAAATTAAAGGCGAACTTTTATTTGTTATTTTATAATGTAAAACTATAAGGAATTGAAAAGAAAATAAATACTCAAAGCATAACTGGATATTAATACACAGAATAGTTATTTTCACATAATATTGGGATTAAGAAGATAATCACTTGTAATTATTTCTGATATCTCAATAAGTAGTTGCAGCAGACATCAAGCCAGTAAGGCAAAGATATGATCTCAAATTTCTAAAAATTTTTCCCTACCCTGTAACTTCTAGAATCGTGAAAATTAGGGAAAATAATGGTAAGATAAGCATGATTGAGTACTACTACCAAATTTCTAAAAGCTTACATATATAAACTTTTGAACAATAAAAATAATAAAAATTTTATGTAACAGAAATTTTTAATCATTAAAACAAACTATAAAATTAAATGTGACATATATATAGGAATATTACAATATGGCTCAGCAACACTCTGTCTTAAAAAAAAATACCTGTAGTATTCCTTCCTCATGGAGAATATCCGTGTGCTTCTCTTCAAAATTGTGAAGAAATTTGGTTCTCGATGATACTATACAATTGGGTGTGAAGATCTGGAAGTGATGAGGAAGAGCAAACATACAGAGTTCAGTTTCTTAGTGTCTTCCTCCTCAATTTTCTCTGACTCACAATCGATAAAGATTTATGAGTTGAGTTGTAAGCCTCAAAATTCATTTGTGGAAGTCCTAACACTTAGCACCTCACAATGTGACTGTATGGAAATAGGGTTGTTGGAGACATAATTTATGAAGGTTAGGGCATCTTGGAGTAAAATGAACCCCTGTTCCAATATAACTGGTATTTTTATAAAAAGTGTAATTTGGACACATACATATACAGATAGAATCCGTGTGAACGGGGAAGGCCAAGAAGGAGGTGGTGGTTGTACAAGTGAAGGAATAGAGAGGATTGTTAGCAAACCACCAGAGGCTAGGGGAACGGCATGGAGCAGGCTATTCTGCATAGCTCTCAGGAGTTAACATTGATCTCAGACTCTAGCCTCCGAGACTGTGAGACAATCAATTCATGTTGCTTTAACCTACCCCATTTGTGTTACAGCAGCTCTATAAAACTAATACAGAAAATTATCATGGGCGTTCTGATCTAGATCAGAATATTTCACTAAAGCATCCTGTGTTCAAAGGGGTGGGGTGGGGAGCATTTGGATAGCGATTGGATCACACAAGAAGATAGATACTCATTAGTGGATTAATGTACTGAATGTGTTGTTAGGAGATAGAGGCTAGTCAGAAAAAGCAGGTAACTGGGGTTGTGACCTAAAATGTTATAATCTTGTCTCTGGCTCCTCCCTCCTTTCTTTGCATCCTGGCCTCCAGTAGGTGAACAAGTTTCATCTTCTACAACCCTATGCCATGACTTTCTGCTGTGGATCCAGATAACCACAGACTGAAAATGTGAGTCAAAATAAACCTCTCAAGCTCTAAACTGTGGGTGTCAGTTACTGTATTCAGTGAGGAGATAGTTTCTTTGTTCACTCTCCAATGAGTCATAAAACATAAGAGCAGAGTGTACCAACAACATAAGGGTTTGTGAAGGACTTCCTTCCTCAGCTTTTGAGTGATCTGTATTAACAGTATAGTAGAAATCCAAAAAAAAAAAATTTAAAAATTAATTTGGGATAAGGAAAGAAACTATGTAATAAAACAGTATAAATATCAACAAATGAAATATTGAGACCATTGTTTGATTGAGTGATTGCTTTTCCTAGTGCTTTCCTGGTAGTTGGGACAAAGATGATTATAAACAGAACAGGAAGAAGAAAGAAGTAGGAGTCCAAATTCTATACCTATCAAGGACAAAATAATTATTTGGGTACCAATAAATACTTGTTAGGTGAATGAATGAAGAAACAAATGAAATCTAGCAAGGTTTCCGACAAGAGGCAAAACTTTAAATATATGTATATGTCATGAGTCGATAAGAGCTTACTTTATAAAAAACTAAAATAAAGTAAAAATAACATTTTGAACAAATATGACGTTTGTAGTAAAACTCTAAGTAGGAAAAAACAAATATTTAAAAGAACTTCACAAATTTTAGAAGCCTATGGCAATACACAAATTATGAACCCCATTATTAATATTTACATTGTTTTGTGGCCTAGTTGTATATTGTTAATTGTTTTTAAATTTTCAACCCATAGAAGACCTAATAATTTTGAAACTTGGATAGATTCTCAGTACTAAGGTAATATGATTCTGGCAGAATGTTTGTCTTTATGCTTTCTCTGGAAGGAAAAATGTAGATAATACCAGAAATGGTGGTGTCATTTGGTTTTTCCTCCAAGGCTTAGCTGATGATCAGTTTCTCTATAAAGGTATATTACTTATATATGGCACACATGTACACATACTAACATATGCATCTACTTATAGAGACCTGGGTAATATGCCAGAGCAGTCTAGCCCCAAGTGAATGCCAATAGGACCATTCTGGAGGGCTTTCTTCACCCCAAGGGCCAGCCGAGAAAGAATAACATTGAGCTATCTTACTCTTCTTACTCCAGCACACCATGGCAAAGAATGCATATAGTTATTAACAGAATCAACATTCAGCTTCTCTTCTTACCTTCCTCCCTTAAGGCCATTACAGATAAAGGAAAGGAATATAAATCAACACTTCTCTTCAATTATTTAATGGTACATAGGGAGTTCTTTGAAGAGCAATGTTGTAAGTGGGCTGAGTAGGATAGCAGTCATGACGTAGATATCTATAACTACACACTCGAATTGTGTCATGTTCCATACTCCACAGAAGCCTGCAGGAAATTTAATCAGAGAGATAAGCCAGGAAACAGCAATAGTGCCTCCATATCACATAAAACATTCATTATCATAAATAAATGATATATGTTGTAAATATTACTGCTTAGTAACTAATGGCCAACATGCAGGGGAAGTCTATGATCTACATAAGATTTTTGGAATTCAATGTAAAATGCACACTAGAGTATTTCTTTGCTTTAAAATTTGAAAAGCCTGTGATCATTAGGCAGAAACATCAAAATGTATGAACTTAGAACGAAAGCCAAAGAATATCATTCTACCTCATACTTTATTTTGATTAATATAGTGTTATCTCACCATTAAAGATAGACTTTCAAGTTACACAAAATGGAAGAAGATGAAAAGAATGCTTCAAAGACAAAATAAAATACCTTAGAGAAAAACGTATTTCATGTAATGGCTAAATTGAGGTGTCAACTTGACTAGGCTACTGGGTGCCAAGATATTTGGTTAAGAACTATTTGGGATGTGTCTGTGAGAATGTTTCTGCCTGAGATTAAGAATTGAGTCAGTATGCTGAGTAAAGTAAGTTGCCCCCCTCTTATTGTAGGTAGGCTCCAATTAATCCATTGGAAACCTAAATGAAATGTAAAATTAAATGAGAAAAAATTTGCCCTCTCTGCCAGAATGTGACTGTGCTGCATCACTGGTCATTTTCTTCAGTCTCACACTCCTAGGTCTCCAGCTTGCTAACTGCATGTCTTGAGACTTATCCTCTGCAAACTTGTGAGCCAATTTCGTATAATAAGTGAAACATACATCTCATTTTATAATACATACAATATATAGTTTATTGTTCCGTTTCTGTAGAGAACCTAGAGTAGCAGAGCTGATAAATACTGTGTAATATGTAAACACATATCTGTGGTTATCTATCCCTGAAGCTGGCAGCTCACTGACAGAACAATGCACCCTTCTTCCTCTCTTCATTCACAGAAGATTTGTTTCTATTTTTTTCTTAAATTCTCTTTTTTTTCCTTTTTCCTTCCCTCCCTTCTGTGTCCTGCCTCTCTCGTTCCCCTTTCCATTTGAACATGTTCTTCCTACTTCCCAATATCGATTCTTCATTAGGCTTACCCATTGAGTTTCTCACACCAGAGAAACAATGTGATATTTAATCTTGTGTGTTCAATTTATGTCACATAAAATTATGGTCTTGAGGTATATCTATTTACCTATAAATGGCCCAGATTTATTCTTCTTTATGGCAGACGAGTAGTCCATTGTATATAAATACCACATTTTCTTTTTTTGATTCATTTCTTTATGAGCATGTGGGCTGTTTCCAAGATTTAGATATCATAAATTGTGCTGCTATCAGTGAGGGTATACATATATCACTGTGATATGATGCTTTTAACCCTTTTGAGAAGATACTTAGAAGGGGAACAGATGGGTCAAATAGAACCTCTAGTTTTAGTTTTCTAAGGAATATCTATACTGATTTCCATAGTGGTTGTACCAATTTATATTCCCACCAGCAGTGGAGAAGGGTTCCCTTCTCTCCACAGCCTTGCCAGTATTTGTTATCGGTTGATTTCTCCATTCTTTCTGGAGCTAGATGGAATCTCATTGTTGTTTTAATTTGCATTTTTAGAATGACCAGTGATGTTGAACATTTCTTTCATATATTTATTTGCTGTTTCTACTTCTTCATCTCAGAAATGTCTATTTATTTCAGATGCCCATTTTTGGATTGGGTCTTTGAATTTGGGGGGTCTCATTCCTCGGTGTTTTTTATATATTCCAGATGTTAGTCCTTTGTCTGAAAAGTAGCTGGTAAAAATTTTTTCCCATTTTATGTGTTGTCTCTTCACTCTGTTGGTGGTTTCTTTTCTGTGCAAAAGCTTTTTAATTTGATGTGATCCTAGTTGTGATTCTTTGTAATATTTCCTATGTGGTTGGGGTTTGTTCATAAAGTCTTTGCCTACTCCTATGTCTTCAAGAGCTTTACCTATTTTATCTTCCAGAAGATTGTTTGTTTTAATATTTAGATCTTTGACCTCTTTTGAGTTTAGTTTAGTGCATGGAGAAAGATATGGGTCTAGTTTCAATTTTCAGTATGTAGAATTCAGTTTTCTCAGGACCATTTATTAAAGAGGGTATTTTTCTTACAATGAAAATGTTTGGCTCCTCTGCCAATGATAAGGTAGCTGAGTGTGCTTGGAGTTGTTTCTGCATCTTCTGTTCCTTTGATACTTATGTCTGAAGGGTACTCTATAGAGTGGATATTCATTTCTTCTCATTGAAAGCTGAAAGCTGATTTGCTTGGTAGAAAGTAGAATCAGAACTAATAAAATCCTTCCTATATGTTCCTAAGAGACTCAAAGTTTGGGAGTTGGGTTTAGAGAAATGTAAAATATGATGCAAAATATTAATAAATTCTAATAACATTTCCAAAAAGAAGGCAGTCATTCCTAAAATGTATTTTGTCCTCCCTTTTTTGTTAAATTCAATATACTCTTTTTCTACTAGTGATTGTCAACCTATTACAATAACATGAACAACTTTAAAAATTTTGAGATACTAGGGGAGGGCTATGGTTTGTGTAGTTTTCAAAAAGGCATCTGGTACTTCCAGTGTTCAGGCAGAAATGAGAACATTTGTACCAAAATATTGGTTTCTGAATAAGGCTGATGACCAGAAACGCTCAGCAACACATCAACGTATGGAGACCTTTTACCCTGACCCTTGTTCCTATTAACTTGAACTAGAATTTTCAAAGTATCTCATAGTTGTGTTACTTAACAGCTTCTCTATTATTTTGATGAATCACCAGCTTTTAAAACCATTGACTACATATTATAATTCAAACAATATTAAAATAATGAAAGGGAATTCTACTAAAATTATCTATTAATATTTCATCAGAATGAGACATCATCTCAGCTAAATTTCATGGTCAAGTTGTATACATACTTACGTGTCCACTCAAAAAACATAATGTTACTGTATCTGCTAAACTATTGCACCAGCTTCAGCAGCCCCATCTCTGGAGATGCTCTGTCCAGCCTCACATGGTGATCACTCTTTTCTATGTCTCTTCTCTCTTCTTACCTAATTCTATGAAAAGCTTATTGCTCTGGGTTTCTTACATAGGTAATCTTTGTAGGTTCTGAAGTGAATGCTGTGCATGCATCCCCACAATAATTTATATCAGAGTTCAGTTTCCACAGACAGAAAATGGGCAATGAGACATCTGTTTTTTCTATTTTAAACAGGAGTGTTCTAAGAGATGGGATCTTTTTCTTCTGATATTAAATTGTTACTCATAAAATTGAACCCTGGAACTTTCAAGGCTGGAGGATGGGTGGAAAATAAGGCAATGGAGAAGATCTCTCAAGTCTCTCATGGACCCTGCACCCTTCGCTTTCCAAACCACACACAAAAAAGGATAGAGGGGATATGAGTGACTTAGATTGGAAGATGTACTATTCAGCTTTCCAATCACTGATATGCAATATCTAACACCCACAATTTAAAGGAAGAGAGATCATTTTGGATCATGGTTTCACAGGAATGAGCGCACAGTCAACAAGCTCAAGGCAGAAACATCATGGTGGAAGGGCATGGCAGATCTAAGATTGTTAGATCATGACAGCCAGGAAGCAGAACAAGGGAAAAAGGTTAAAGAGAAAGTGGCAAACCAGATATAGTACCCAATATCACCTCTTCATGACTCACCCAGAAACATCTGGAAATGTGCCCTACCAATCCACTGAGTGGCTCCCAAGCCAATCAAGTTGACATTATGAAGCTTATCCCCACAGAAGTGTTCTAACTTTTTCTCAAACACAACTGGAAATAATATATCTTAAAATTAGTACCCTGGATTGAGTAGGACATGAGTTCATGAATGAATTTCTCAACATAGCCATCAAGGAGCCAGTTCACCAGAAGAAACAATATTCACATAAAGAACTGATATTTTTTGTGATATATGTTTATAATTTTACTGTTTATACATGTATAACATTAGCTTTAGCCAAAAAGTCCATTTAGAAATATTGCTTTTTGCCCATAGTCATATCGATTGACACAGTTTTACTTATTCCCTGTGTAATTTTTTCAGAGTGAAAGAGAATAAAAGATACAAATGTAGGTTGAAAGAAGATGAAGAAATTCAATTTTTTACTCTCCTTGATAACTTGAAAACTGTGGGTCGGATCCTTGCTTAGATCTGCATATAGAAATGTTAGTCTTTTAGGAAATGTTGGTGAAGCAAGGTTTATTTGTTCTGAATTTACCTAGCCTATTTCATCCCCTTTCAAGCCTGAGGACACCAAGATATTAGTAACTAATTAGTGTTTTCAGGGATACTAAACTGCCAGCTTTTACAAGACCCACATACACACCCCCTGGAATGACATCTGGAAGTCTCCAAACCTGCATTCACCTTAGGTTCCAAGAATAGTACCTTCTTGCAGACGACCCCACGATGAGATCACCCCTCCCAAGCAAGAGCAATCATCTCATGGGAACTGAATTGCCCCTCAAGCCACAAGGATTCGTCGAGAATTATGAAAGAGTGACCAGAACTGAGATAATGATTATCCAGACTCTGGCCCACTCAGCTCATCCATAAAAGCTGGGTTTGTGCTTTTGTGAGCAGACTTGTGTAAACCCCTCCATCAGAGTATAAACTCTCCAGTTACGCAAACTGGACTCTTTGTCCTATTCTCTTACTAATTCTACTTAAGAAACCTATCTGTTCTTTTCAGTGACATGTCCTGCAAGTTTTTCTGTTATTTGAAGTGAAGAAGCTACTCAGCAGGCTGAGGTGAGGTCCTGATTTCCTCTTTGGGGGATGTCCTCAGACCTTGTCCTGGGACAGTTAACAGTGTTTTCTTCACAAATAGAACCACTTTGTACGTAAACTAAGTGTTTCAATACTTCCCATCCACACTGGCATCTCACTTATTGAAGCAACAGCATTTTTAAATCTAATACTGTTACTGGATATTTACATTAAAAATTAGAACCCATTGAAGAAACATTAGGACAGATGGTATTGTGTATCCTCTAGGTGAGAGATCTTAGAAAAATAAAAAGAGCCAGGCCTCATTCTCTGAAATTCTGATTAGGTCTCTGTCTTTCAGGTGAAAATGAGAGCTAGAACTAAAATGGACATAGACCTATAATAAAATGCTCAGTAACAAGCCAGAGTTCTCTGAAAGTAAGATTCCCAATGGCCTTAAGTTTTAAGTAAGTGAGAAAACTTCCATGTGGACCCAGTTCAATAAAAGGATTCTAAGAAAACACCGATTTTCTGAGCTTATAATTAATTCATTAAATATATGGAACCATACAGAAACTTGCATTTCAGTCACCTGATTAAAAAAAAGTCCCAAAGGTCTTTTATTTTGCCATAAAACAGGAAAATTGAAACTAGTGGTTCTTGAAGTGAGATGCCTGAGATAATAATCAACCTAGACTCTGGTTTTAGCATTAGCTGGGAATTTTTCACAAAAGAAAATTCCCAGGTACCCTCTAGACCTATAGAATCAGAATCTGTGATGAGAAGGTGCAGCCATTTATGTTTTAACAAGACCTCCAGGTGGTTCTGATGCCTGATTTTGAGAAATATAATTATGAACCATTCAGAGCTCATAGCCCTTTCCTTAGTTTAACAGAAATGTAGCAGAAGAGAAAGGCACAGATCCTCTTTTTCATGAGGAACATATTTTAACATTCAAAAACTCTGACAAGTTTTCTTCTTCCTTCATCAGACAAGATCAGAGAGGTGTGTGAGGTGAGATCACTACACGTCTGTGGAAAAGTAAGGAACAACTTCAAGACAAGGTTTCTGGAGGGGCTGTCTACTCTTGCTACAGGTGCATTCAATATACAAGGACCCATCAGATTTCTTTGCCTCATCTAAATTTGCTTTCTGCAAATTAAGCTTTCTTTTCCCTTTGTTTAATTTGCAGTGAAAAGGGACAGCTGGTAGATAAAATTAATATGAAAAATTTTTATATATTTAATGTCCTTGATTTAAGTCATTCATTCCTGTGAAGTATTTTTTCTTCATTTAAAAAAATCCATTTTCTCCTCTTAATTTCAATCTCTCCTTTGAAATAATTTCTCAAAATTTACTTAGAGTAAATGCCTTGTTGAGCATAAAAATGGTGAGAAGCAGGCCAGGGATTTAGTTCAGTGGTTTCGCCGCCTGCTGCTCAAGGGCAAGGACCGGAGTGTGATCCCCGGTACCAAAAAAAAAAAAAAGGGTGAGAAGCTTCCCAACTTCCCCGGGTAGAGAGATTACCCAGATGACTTCCAAAAGAGGCTGGCTTTTCACTAATTTCTGCTGTATAATTCCAATCATTTTGAGGTTATGGTTTAATACACTCAGTTTATTTTTTGTTGTTTCTGCATGTTGCCTCATTTTTAGGAAAAAAGAAAAGAAAAAATCACATTCCTGGAATATTGTGCTTGCACCTCCTTCTCTCCTAATTCCATTCTTTGACCCACCCCCATTCTCAGTCCTTCCCTTAGGTAGCCTTAATAGCAGCTCTATTCTACGTCTAGGTGTATAATTGAAACTGACCAATCAGATCCCTGCCTCTTCCTACCGACCATACTGCTTAGAGCCAAAAACAAAAACTTTACAGACCAAACAGAAACAGGGAGATTAGATTTCCAGATTTTTCCTTGTTTGCTTGTTTGCAACTTTAGAGGAAAGGGTCTTTTTCTGCCAGTTGGGATTTCTGAGAGTATGGAGTATGAGCTGCTAACAGTCATCTAACCATCTATCTGGAAGATTTACCAACAATGGAAACAATACAGAAGGAAGCAAAAATAAAGAGAGAAAACTTCTAAGAAGGGGAAAAATTTAAGTTACACAGCCAATCATGCCAGAACTTTTTAGGTAAAGGAGTGAATAGTAAATAAGTCAATGATTTTCATTTTTTTAAGTAAATTTACATTGCGTTTTTATTCATGTATAATCTAATCTGAAAGAGTTTATTAAAAAGGAGAGAAGAGAAATCTGGGTTTTTTGACCTTCTCAAATGGATAGAATAGTTATTTTTCTTGAGATTTTTTGAGGAAAATGAAGACAGACAGAAGGGCAGATTATGTGGGTGTGGAGGGAGTGGAACATCTACGTGTAGTTTTGAGCATTTTTACTTAACTGTGTTTGTGAAATACTTTCAAAGAAATATCTTGTAAGTGATTATATAGGTTTGTATCTTGTTCAAGAAGTCGAGACTACACAAGGATATTGGAGAATCATTGGGACATATATGGTAGCTGGACTGAAAAAACATCAAAGACAGTATTGAACCTTACCTTCATAACGGTAAATTATAGATCATTTTTTTCAAGGATCTTCTTTGGGATGGAAATTGTTAGATAGATTTATCTAAATGTTTTTAGATAATGAAATAAGATGATTATTTGACTCATAGCCCTATTATAAGTTTAACAGTACTATTGACATTTTTGCTTTTGCTGGCGAAAATTGTTGCTGTTTTAATTGAATATTACTTATTAGGAGGTGGGAATAGTGTCCAAGCAGATGGTTGTCAGTAAACTGATGACTACAATTATGGATCAGTGTCCAAATACAATACTCAAAACTTGATACACTGCATAGTTTTGTGAATGTGACTGCCAGAATAAATCTGGCCTGGAAAATAATTTTGAGGATTTTCCCCACTTGCTTAACTTTTCTTCACCATTTTCAGCCAAAAATATCCTTGAAAAGCTGAGGTTATGCATGTAAGGACAATTATGGTATTCATTTAATACATTAAACATTTTCTTGAACTTTCTTAAACTTATTGAGGAGAAAGAGTACTCCAATACCAGGCATATGTAAACTCCATCCACTTCATCCAATGTATTTCTTTTCTTCCAGAAGAAATTCTGAAACCATTGTATCATAAAGTCCTTATGGTATCTGTAATGGTCAAGTCAAAAAATGTATTCTCATTTTTATTGGTTCCTCTTCATTTGATATTTTCTTTGTTCAGTGACAAAAGTGGCCAACAAAGTGTTCCATACCTGTCCCTTCTTCCCTAATTATAAATCATTTAAGAAGATAAATGTTTGTCTTTAATCAGCAAAAAAAAAATCACTGTATCTCCAGTTTTTCTGGTAAAACAGGTGAAAACACAATGAATTGGTGACAGAGAACTGCACCCTGCCTATTTTCTGACAAGAATAATCTCTAATACATTGCTGTCTTGCATCTGTCAAATGCTGGATATATATGAAATTTTACCTGAAAGACAAGCAGTCCTTCTAAAGCCTGTAAAATTTACTCAGGATTAAATTAACCCAATAGAGTTACATTCATATATAATACTCCTCCACCCATGCCTTTACATAGTAGTATTTTCTTGGATGATTTCATTGGACAAGATCACAGGAAACTATTGGAAATAGCCTGGTGAAACTGAAGGCTGTCATTGTGATAAAGGAGACAGGATGATTTTCATCCTGTTACACAGTGTCCTTTTTATTAAGGACTCTAGGGGGAAAAAAACAAAACAAAACTATTTTCAGGCTTGAACATGAGCAAAAGTCATTCTCCTGACCATTTGGCTTGTTTTTATCTTTATCTTAAGGACCATCTCATTTTGGTTTTAAGCAGAACTAATATATTGTTTAAGATACCTGGCAGCAAAGAGGTCAAGAGAAGGTCGGGCTGTCTCTTCTGCAGTGAATTTGCAACATTCATTCATTATCTCCTACAGCCTCATTAAAACAGCTTTAATGTGGTCACCATTTGATGGCAGACATAAGCTTTAATCTTATGAATATCAAACCCACCTGGGTTACATTTCCTGTTATGGACAGTTAACAGAATCAGGTTAGTAAGCTATTTTAACTCCTTAATCTACAGAACATACTTGTATAGGAATCAGGCTCACTAGAAATCTGAATTTAAACTTAAATGGTCTAGATTGAATCTTAATTTATTAGTTTCTGTTCTCAAATCTGAGGTTGCTTAAACACTTTTAATCATCTCTTTAATTTTGTACCTTTTCCCCACTTTGTTTTTTCTCTGATCTATTATTTTTCAGATTACTCTTTAGGCCTGGATCTGCCCTATTTTTCTTTCTCATATGACCTAGATTCAAATTTACACACTGTGAAATAGCTAATAAATCCCCATTAAGGTTGTAAAAGGTGAAGGTTCAACCAGGGTATAAGTCATCAAATTCTCATATAAAACTGAATGATCCTTGGTATTAATAGCTTGGCAAAAGTGTGTTAACAAGTACTTGGAATTTTTATGAAAAAAAAAAAGATTTTAAGTCATTTGGCTAAAGACAACCCACTTACTCTAGAACAACTTGAATATTTCTACAATTTACACATCACATAGGACAAATCTTCCCTCTCCCAATTAACCTTGCAGTATAGTCTTTTTTTTTGGATGCCTGTCCATATTTCTAACTTTATTTTTACTTGTTGTGTGTGTTCCTTTGTGTATATTTTTGAGAATGGATATCAAAAGGGAAAGTTTCCATTCGTGTTTGGGCTAATGGAGTCTAGGGAAAATGGGACATAAAGCCCCACGAGAAGGGTTTTTTCCCCCCTTTCTTTTTTTTCCTCTCCACAAGCAATAGAGTATTACAATGATTTACAGAGACACGTTGAAAGTAAATTATGTTGTAAACGCCTATCCCTTGGGCCAGCTAAGAATCACAGGAAAAAAATGCAAAAAAGTTTGAAATTCCCAACAGCAAAGGTTGACAAGAAAATATGGTTTTGTTTTTCTATGAGTAAAAGTAGCTTTTATGTTGTGTTTTCCCATGAGAAATTATAAACTTTCAAAGGAATTTTAGTCTCTTGCATGCACATATAACAGCAATTTATCTGGGACTGCCCCAGTGAAAACACTCTTAAGACTTTAAAGCTGTTAGAACTGGGGCTGAATTTCTGCAAGACCACTACTTTTCTTTGTCCTTGCTGTCTCTTCTTGTCAAAACATTTACTGAGACTTAGAAGAGTGGCAAGTTTGTAACATGTCAGTAATATGAAAATGTATTTGTGCAGCCCATGTGGCTGCAATTTTTGAGTATATTCATCACTTATTTAATAAATAATGAATTTTTTTTTTTGGTACCAGGGATTGAACTCAGGACCTCACTTTTGTGAGTCAGGTGGCAGAACCACTGAGCTAAATCCCCAGTCCTTAATAATGAAATCTTAACAGTAGCTACAGTTACACAGAAGGACATGGCAACAAATTAAATGAGAACTTGTCAATTTAAGAAACCTTAAGTGTCACTGAGGTAGTCCTGCCTCTTTTGTAGCCTCCTTGGGGCTCAAGCAGGTCCTGCCACCCAAGACCCTTGTCCTCTCCCTTCTCCTTCACCAAATGAGCCACAATTACTGAAACTCTACAGCTCAGTGGACAGCTTAAAAATCACTCAAATCTATTTGAGAAATGAAGTTGTTTTACTCCCAAGATATAAAAATCTATATTTATTTAAGTCTCATATTTTTTCTGCTTGTCTTAATTAGCAGCAATTCAGAATTATTTGTAATAAATGCTCATTTGTGTTTCTTATGGCACAAGAGAAATAAGTAATGGATGTACCAAAATGCTACCCAGCAGCTAAAATTCTCAGAGTTGAACTCTTCAGCAGTGTTGTTAAGTACTGGCTAATTTTCATCTAGACATTCTTGTTTTCACACTGTATCCCTACCTCCTCTCATAATCTCTCCTTTGCTGGAGACCGAAGTTTCCTCTGGTGTTTACAAACTCTCTCTTGTCACAATAGCAGATAGTTTGTTTCTCCCTTGGCAGGAAGATTTATCCAACCAATGTTATTTCAGAGGCTATGAAAACACAGAATAATTCTCTTCTCTCTACCTGTCATTTCAGCATTTGGAAGGAAACCCCAGTGTGTATAAGCAGCATGAACGCCCTTCGTCTCCAATCCATCTGACAGAGCATTCCTTTTCTCAATAACTTCATCTCCTTCAGACGTCACAATTTTTCTAAATTTTCTACAAACATTGCCACAAAACCTTAGGAAAGCTATAAACTTTATAAAAAGCATATGCACTATACTGAATCGGTAGAGCTACAGATTCATTTATTATCTATCCATACCACTTCAGTGGTGAATAGAATGAATGCTAAGCCAGCGTCATCCTCATTTTCTCACGCTCTTCTAGACACATACAGAAACTCTGCTACTAAGGCATTGTTTCTTTTGCCAGCCTTTCATTTCCTCTGCCTGTGATAGACATACCCTTATTCATGGATTAACAAGTACCAAGATCATGTCACTTCCTGACCTAAATGATAATATACCTTTGCTCCTAGAGATATATTTAGACAAAAGAAAAATATCCACGAAATGCAATGGATGGAGTTGTTGGCTAAACAGAGCTCCTTAATTAAAAGATCACAGGGACTGCTTCATGGTAAAGAGAAACTTTAATGCCAGTTTTTCATTTAAAAGACAGCAGAGAAAGAAATTATGAACTCCTTTCTGTCATGCAATTTAGATTCACTCCAATGTGACCAATTTTTCCTCAAGTGTACAACTATTTTTAAAGCATGCAATGTGTACAGAGTCATTAAAATCATCATGAGAATGAATGTCTAATCAATAATAAACAAACTCTTAATTTCCTCATGACTGATCAACAAAGGGAAATATTTTTAAGCATAAAATTCCATAATATTTGATCATAACTAATCCAGATCTACTAAGTGTGTGCCCAAAGAAAAACTGCCTAGAATGATAGTGGAAGGGGAGAGAGGGTCAGAGAAAGGGAAAGAGGGGGAAGAAAAGTAGCAAAATTGAGAGAAACAAGTGTATATCCAGTCCTTGTCCTGGGTCCCCCAACAGAACTTCAAGAACTCAACCTTGGTAGTGATAGAGATGTCTTTTATACTAATGATGTGAGGGGGTGAGGTAGTTTTGTTATATATGGCTTTAAAAAATCAACCATATGATTGAAGGATTGGAATTTTGGATTGGTTCAATGAGAGGGGAGGCAAGGAAATTTGAGACAGTTCAATCGGGTGGCCAATGATTTAGTCAGTCAAGCTTCTTTACTGAAACCCCAATAAAAATTCTGGACTGTGAAGCTCAGAAAAATTTTCTCAATGGCAAATGTGTTGGTAAACTGGAATGCTAATATGTCCAGATTGTCCTAGGAGAGGGCATAAAATCTCATTAGGAGTTCCCCACTCTTGGAGGCTGAGGCAGGAGGATAACCAGTTTGAATATAATCTAGACAATTGTAGTGACAAGATTCTGTCTCAAATATAAAAAATAGCAAAGGGCTAGTGATGAGCCTCAATACAAAGGCCTTGAGTTTGATCTCTAGTACTCTCCGAAATTTTTTTTTCACTCAGAACTCTGTATTTGGTTGCTTCTAATCTGTGACCTTTATAATACTACCCTCAGTTTTCGCTGAGTTTCTGTGAATTCTGTGAGTTGTCCTACTATATCATCAAATGTAAGGGTATTGTGGGAATCTCAATTTAAATGAGGTCAGCTGATTATGATGTCTCTTATCCAGTCTGCAGCTTTCATCTTCTTGCTTATCTGCCTTCTTAGAGAATCTTGTCTGAGATGTTAGTCACTGCATAAAACACTGAACTCAATGCCTGAACTCGGACTGTACAGTTCTTACTCACAGACTGTAAATTTATGATTTAGCAGCTGTAGAGTATTTATATTTTCATTTCTAATCTTCATTTTATCAAGTGTCTTTAGCATTTGGGAAACCAGCTCAGCACTGTTTACTTTGTTCCTAACCTGGAAATATCCAAATGCTTCCTTTGGTCTTCACGCCTTGGCTCCATATACATAAGTGAGGCCCTGGAAAACCACCTGCTGTATCTTGTCCATCTTGAAGCTACCCATTCAGGAAAAAACAGATCATTTCAGATCAGCCATCAATATTATTATTTTATGGTTTACAAACTGTATTGTAATATGCTTAAAATGTACGTGAAGATCATAATGTTATAATTTCAGTAGTCATTCCTCCTCTGTTCTCTCAATCCGTAAGGTATTTAATATTCTGTGGTCATAGTTAAAATCTGCATTTGTCCCCTCAGTAGGAAACTCCAATGGACCTAGATATTGAAATGAAATAAGACAACTAGATTTCTTGCTACCACGTCTCAAAAAATCTTTCCTCTTATGATATTAATTTTATTCTTTGCTGGTTAAATTCTCACTGATCCTTTTGATTATATTAGGAGAGGTAAGATAATACTTATTTTTTTCCATTAAGTTTATTGATACATTTTAGGTATACAATACAGTTACATTCATCATTGAGATCTTGTACCTTTACATGATGTATTTTGGCTCTTATTTTTTCCTCATTCCCCTGCCCTCCCTTCACCCCCTCCATCTTTCCCTATTTACAAAAATTTGTTTCCATTTTTTTCCTTTTCTCATATTTTTTTCTTTTCCCTTCTTTCCTTTCCCCTACCCTTCCCAGTTCCCTTACTCCTTCAGACCTTTCCTTCCTATTTCACAATATCAGTTATACATTTTGATCCTTACTTACAGCTAAGTTGATGCACATTGAGGCCATACTCTTAAGTGAAATAAATAGGACACACATGTGTAAATACCGAATAGTTTCTCTGGTATAAAAAGATAATACTTATTTTTATCTGTATATGCTAGTATCCCATTTCCTCTCAGAGATCCTTTTCCTAATTCACATTCTTACTCCAAAAAGGGTTCTTTTCCCTTCAAAGATTTTTTTAGACTGCAAAACATTCTGTATATTACCCAGATAAAATTATTTTTACATGTGTAGCTAAACTTTGATATATATCTGTGATTATTTCTTAGAATCAACTCTTGCTATATTGTATATCAAATAGTTTTTTGTTCTTTTAATATCTGTGAGATCTATAGAGATGATACTTCTTTCATTCTTGATGTTTGTAATTTAGATCCTCTCTATTTTCTTAGCATGACTAAAGGTTAATTGATTTGTATTGGTCTCTTCAGAGAACCAACTTTTGATTTCATTTTTCTCTATTGATTTCTTGTTTTCAGATTTATTGATTTCTGTTCTAATTATCTTCTGCTCATTTTGAACTTAATTTGTTCTCTTTCTAGTTCTGTAGGGTGAAAATTTTCCTAAAATGTAAAGTTGTTTTCTAATATATGTATGTAACACTGCAATTTCCCTCTAAGTGCTGCCTTGCTGCATCCCACAAACTTTAATGAATTTGATCTCACTTTTAACTAGTTCAAGTATTTTGTATAATTTAAAAAAATATTTTACCTTTTTCTTTTTTAAGGCTGGTGATTGGCACTTTTTTGACTTTCTTTGCTTAGTACATGTTTGCAATACATAATATTTACATTCACAATATTTAATGTTTACATTCACTGTAGGGAATTGGTACATGTACATAACATCCTAACCCTAACCCTATCCTCCTTTTATTTTTTCAGCATCATATTAATTTCTTTAAAGACCTCATAAAGTTAATTACCATATATACAGATTGAAAACCAGACTAATAGGCCAAGG
>NW_004624732.1:45069840-45081885 GCF_000247695.1 Heterocephalus glaber | reverse complement strand
TTGTTTTCATTTGCATCTCTCGAATGACCAGTGATGTTGAACATTTTTTCAAAATTCTGTAAAATCTGTGGTAATGTCCTCTAAAGTTTGATATTGTAATTAAAACAATGTATAATTGGTATTGTGGAATAGGAAGAAAAGGTCTAAAAGAGTTGGCAGAAATGGGAGGGGTAGGGGAAAGGAAAGAAGGGAAAAGAAAATATGTGAGAAAAGGAAAAAAATGGTAACAAATTCTTTGCAAATAGGGAAGGGTGGAGGGGGAAGGGAGGGCAGGAGAAGGGGAAAAATAAGAACCAAGATACATTATGTAAAGATACAAGATCCCAGTGATGGATGTAACTGCATTTTATACCTAAAATGTACCAATAAACTTAATGAAAAAAAGAAAGAATGAATTATAAATCTAAAAACAGAATTACAAATCTTAAAATATTAATCAGTAATATACCGTAGCACTTTGTAATTCACTAATCATATTCACATATATTATGTGCTTACTTCCAAAGAATTTTGGAGATTCAGAATAGTTAAGTGAATTACTCAAAGTTGTCCATTGGTTATTGATTTTTATTTTATCACATTCCCTCAAAAACAAAATCTAGACTTGGTTGTAACCTTAAAGTCCATTTCTTTAAGAATTTCATTTTACAAATGAAAACATAGAAACATACTGATAATTATAATAAAAGTTCTGGCTTATTAGATTTCCCTACCACATCACTTTTAATTCACTTATAATGGTATGATGAATTCAGTTAAAATGATATTTTTTGGCACAGGAGGTTGAATTCAAGGTTTTCACACTGGACCACATCCTCACACCTTTTTGATTTTTTGAACTGTGAGATAGGTTCTCACTAAATCTAGAATTCTGGTATTATAGGTATGAACATGCACAGGTAATAGATATTTTAAAGCAATATCACCAAAACATGTGAAACAAAATCTTCACTAATCTTTAAAAAGTTACATTAGATGTGAGAATTATCTACTGTAGTACAGATATTACCTAATTTGCAACTGTGATCATACTGATACATATTTCTATCAAAATGCTAATCACCAAATCCTAAAAGTTCAAATGTTTTTCAACCCTGTAGGTTCCCTGAACCCTCATGTGATGCTAATATGGGTCTGCACAAGCAGTTGTGTCACAATAACCATAATGAAATCTCCCTAGCAGTGACATGTGACCTCAAAAATATTACAAATGGTCCTTAGACACTGTTATATGTATAACTGTGAGGTATTGTGATTGACAGTTTTCATAAATTATGTGAGAACATTTTTCCTCTCTCAGTGTTACATATTACCACAAAGCACAATTGAGTATTGTCATGTTTAGGTAACGTACTGTTAAGTTTGGTACACACAATACAATTCACTCTTAACACCATCTCCAACAAGTTTTGTTTCCTCTACATACCTAAGATAGAGCACAGCCATTACTCTTGTGGTGATTTACAATCTAGACCCTATTGATTCTAGATGTTTGAAAAACATAAATGCCAATCTAGAATGACATACATTGAATAAAAGCCTGTTCCTCACCTTCAGCAAGATTTGTGATATTTACTGGCTAACCAAACACTAACAGTGGGATTGGACCCAAATAGTCTTTCAAGCCTGGAGGGATGACAATTGGCAGTGGTTAGTGTGGTACCAAAGCATGTACAATATTTGCAATGTCATAGAACAGGGTCGTTTCCAAAGGGGAAGGACAGCATCACTCCTCAATGGAGATGGGGAGATGATGTGGGCATACTTCAACCTACTGAGTATAGAAGGTAACCCAGAAATGTCATAAAATCCCTCTTTGATCTGTTGTCACTACTGTTGGTTGCAAGGGAAATTAACATATTTAATTAAATGTCTGACCAAAGCAGCTGTTACCTTATATAAAACCTTGAACATTTATGCCTGGATTATCCCACTATGTATCTGAATGTGCCAGTGACATAAGACTGATGATATTTTTATACCTCATGGCACAGCATGACTCCTCTTACAATCAGCTCAAGTCAAGATCTTCTTTAAATTCTTCATGGAGAATAATGATGCCCTGGCCCAGATTGTTGAATAATGAACTAAGTCAGGCCAGCCATCAGGAAGCTCCATGTGCAACAGAACATACTGGCCAATCCAATTGCTGCCAACTTCCAAAAAGGCCCCTGCTATATCAGAATTGGTAAAGTCAATCATACTTCTTTCCTTCTCATCATCAGTGTGCTATTTTATTCACAATTCAATTCTGGTGCTTTTGAAAGATTTAATTTACATTCTATATCTTTTTCAAAAAAAATCCTTGGTTGCAATATTTGCAAGTGGAAAGAAATGCTATTGAGTCAGAAGTAACTTTCATTAGTTGGCAAACTTTTTGGTCTGAACCTATTATGAAGATCTTACAAAATAAATTTAATGCATCTAATTTCATATGGTAGATGGATTGGTTTGAAGGATTTCAGAGAGGAGGGGTGAGGGAAAATAGAAGGTGGTTTTTGACCATTGAAAAATGTTTCCTTTACTTGGTTTGTTATTTCACCCACTTTGTAAGAATGTAAGAATCAAGCATTTTCTATTTTGTATGGCTGGAGCTGTAAAGTGATGAGTTTATCTCTAGCAAAGATGGAGGCCAGAATTTTCAATACCTTTCTCAGGGGTAATGTGGCAACACCAGTTATCTTGATTGCCTCTGCTGCTCTTTTCTGAACGAATTTACTTCACCATTGAATATGTCTTCCCCATCATACCTTTAATAGTGGATACACTTAATATTTTCTTTTGTGCCATTTCTGAAATTCTTGGAAAGTCTTGCAAACTCTGCAGTTTTGGCTAGTACCATATGTAACTTACAAACACTTTGCTAGTTCAGCAAGTGAAGGGCTCAAAGTCCTGATTAGACAGTGAGGCCTCATAAGACTATAGGAAAAAGTGTTAACCAGTGAAGAGTTGGCTTCAATTTGCGATTATTGTATTTTAAACTGCAACTAATAAGATGTGCAATAATTAGTATAAAATAACTTGATTTATATTATTATAAAAATTACAAATAATATTACAAATAATATTTCTAAAATATAAAACTAGAAGAAAATGATGAAAAATATGAGAATGACATTTACTTCTTTATTAGTGAGCATATTCTGTATTGTATATACATTTGCTTATATAAAGACACACTTTTGTTGTATATATCTCATTGAAATACACAGGGTTAAAGAAAAGCTAATTGGTGATTGGATACTTTTTTTTACTGAGTCATTGTAAAATGAATAGAAATAGACAAATGTGGACATATATATGTATATATGTAAACATGCATATGTAATTGTACATTTGTAGCAATAGTTATAAGACAAAGGCAAAAATATTTTTCAAAAATACATTACTAAAGCAAAGGGGACAACATCACATGTAAAGAAAGAAAGAGCAACTTCAACATTACACTCTAAATGTTAGAAAGAAGTCCTAGAGGCCTATCTCATTATTAAACTCAATTAAGAATAAAATATTCAACCAATTAGGTAATAGTTTCCCTATTCTGCTATAAAACTGATTTTATTGTTTTTCTCTCACCAAGAAAATCCTAAATGCTGCATTCAGATAAGATTCATCTGATCCATTACTTTTATTCAATAAATATGTGCCAATCATTTCATTTGGACCCAAGAAGAAAGGGAAGAGTGAATAAGAGAGGTATTTTGTGTGCCCCTGTGTTGCTTATGGAAGCAATGGCAACAACTGGAGTTTCTGCAATACGGATTTTTAAAATTTAAGAAAAGAAATTATACATATATATTGTTCTATATAAATAATATGAATATAGTAAGAATTAAGAAATTATAGATAATACTGTGGTTTCAATAATTCCCGACTTCTTTCTTCCATTCATTAAGGTGCACATTTGTGCACATTCTCTCATGCATGCCTTATAATACACCTGTGAGATACTTAACTAATCTTATCAATTTTAAAAAGCTTCAGGTATGAGGAGAGAACTTAATTGCCAAGGTAAATTCTCAGATATAAGTGGCAAAGAAGCCAGTCTCCATAGGCTTTCTCCCTTACCGAGGCTGTGCACTGGCCTTTTATGTAGTTCTTACTGTTAAGCCTAGTGGCAAACCTCGATGTCTATTCTGGACTTTGTCAGGTAGTGCTGCTTTCCTTAATAAATTCTGATAACCCTAGATTTGTCTTAGGTCAAGAATTTGCTTTAAGCCTCAGAATGCCTTGTGGTTTTTGGTCTATTTGTTTTATTTTTATTTTACTATTTGCATAAAATGGTGAAACTTTTGGTTTGTAATTATTCAGCTTTTTATTTTGAACTTTATTTAAATGAGTTTGTGTTTCTCCAGTTCTCTGCTAAGTACAAGCCACTGTTTATCACTTCTGAAACTCCCCTCTTTCTATTTTTATGGCCCTGCAACTTTCCCTCTGCTTTCAGGTTCTGTGCACTACTTTCTTAGAGAAAATTTTATGGATATAAGTAGAACTGAAAAAATCTATATTATGATTCTCATTATTATTTTATATGTACATTTCTCTAGTCTTTACTTCCTAAGAAGCACTTCTCTGTCTTTTCATTAGTGAAATCCTATCTTTTTTTAATAGTAATTGGTACATTTTAGGTATACAATACATTTACATTTATCATTGGGTGTTTGTACCTGAACATGATGTATCTTAGTTCTTATTTTTCCCCCATTACCTATGCACCCTTCACCCCCACCACCCTTCCCTATTTACATAGACTTTGTTTCCATTTTTTTTTCTTTCTCATTTTTCCTTTCTTTTCTTCCCTTTCCCTTTCCCCTCCTGCTACCCCTACCCCTTTGGACCTTTTCCTATTTCAAATTATCAATTATTCATTTTAATCATTCTCATCCTTATTTACACTTTTGGTTTCTCACATTAGAGATACTATTTGGTAGAAAAGTTTATTACTTTGGTTAGAAATTTGTGAGGAAATTGGTGAGAGATGATTTCCAATGAAGAAGTTTAGGTACATGTTATGAAAAGAAAGATGCATTTCACTTAAGTAAGCTTATTTACTCCAACTCCTGTTATATCTATGACAAACATGGTGATAAGATTGGATTTCACTTAAGTGTATGGACTTATGTGAAATAAACTTACTTAATAAAATAAACTTATTTTATAGGGTGATATGGGGTGATTATACCCTTATTTTTATTATTTCAATTCAATACATAAATGTTAGGTTTGTAATATCTCTTAATTAATTAACCCATTATTCATTGCTACTTTTCAATTGAATACTTAAAAGCTATTCCAGCTCTCTTGTTATCATTAGTGTAGCATATTTTATGTATCATTTTACTTTTACCCTATATTTCTCTATTTGGAGGTACGATTTTTGTGAGCAACATATAGTTATGGCTATGTTTTACTTTTTAGGTATTTTCAGAACAATTTACATCTTATTATAGGAATATTGGATCATTTACAGTTAATGTGATTATTCATACAGGTTCTACCATTCCTATAAAGATAATGTACAGGAAAAAACCTACCAACTGAAAAGTATTCACATGAAGCCTACTCAAAGCAGGTCAAGAGCCAAGATTTCAGATGTGGGCTTCCCATACTACCTTCTTATTTTACTTGTTTATATGTTTTTCCACATATGTTCAATTTCATTGATTTCTATATAAGAATCTTATCTACATTATAGTTTACTTTTAGTTTATCAAATAAAAATCTTACTTTTACTTAACTAATTTGTTTCATTTTTCCATTTTACCTCTTCATCTGACTTATTTGTACTCTTAATATGTGTTTTAGGTTTTGAGAATGCGCTTTTCTAGATTTATTTTTTAGTGCACTTCATTCTTTCTGTAGATACAGATCTCATGTCACATTTTCTTTTTATAACATGAACGTTGTTTGACATTTCTTATGGTGGGGTCTGCAGTGACTAATTATTCTGTCTTAAAAAAATCTGTTCCATATCTGCCATTGTTTCTGAGGGATCTTTGCTGGACATGGATTCATAGGATGAGGCTTGATTTATTTTGCTTTGCTTTTAATACCTTAATCACATTGCTCCACTGTCTTTTCATTAGATTTTTATTTGATTGTTTATAATTCTGTATGTTTTTTTCTTCCTAGATATTTTTAAGAAGTTTATTTTAGAGATGTTTGGTTGTGAAATGCTATGTTGAATTTTAATATATATTTGGTGTTCTACTTTTCTTGTATCCATAGAGTACCGTTTTATTACATTTGGAAAATATTTGGCCTATTTTTATTCAAATATATTCTCCTTCATACTCCTCTTCAGTAATTCCAATTAAATATGTATTAACCTGATTGAAATACCCACAAATGCCCAATGCTCTGGTCATTTTTTAAATCATTATTTTCTTTCTCTTTGTATTTCATTTTGAATTATTTCTATTCTTATATCTTCACATTCATTAGCTTTGCCTTCTGCTGTGTCTAATATGTGCTTGACCCCATCCATTGTGTTTTCCATGTTATACATCATAGTTTTTATGTAGAAATATATTTTAGGCCAATTTTAATTCTTTTATTCTTTCTTGTCTTGGGTCAGTTTTTTAAACATTTGTACATGGTTGTAGCAATGCTTTTATTTTCTTTGTTAATTTTCCACTTGTGTCAATTTTGAGTCAATTACAATTCATTGGTTTTTTCCACCATACGATTTGATATTACTGATTCTTTGTACACCAATATTTTAAATCTAATGTTTTACATTGTGTGTCTTAATTTACTAGATGCTAGATAAATTTTATACTACCACAAATATTCTAACATATGTTCGGAGACACAGTTAAGTTTCTTGGATAGAGTTTGATTCTTTTGGGTTTTATTTTTCAGGTTTGTTAGGCAGGACCAAGCAGTGTTCAATATAGTTCCAATTATCCCCCACTACTGAGGCAAGACTGCGCTTAGAATTTTATCAATAAACTGTGAAAGAATAACATCTCTTTGAATAAAATAGATTCATGACTTATTGGCTATAGGGCTTAAAGCAGGAGGAGGAGTCACAGATGACTAAATATTCAAGTCTGGCAGAATATAAATGTACCATTGAGAAACAGAAGTGTCACAAGTTATAGTCAGGGTGGGGTGGGCAAAAAAACACTTGTCAAAATGAATACAGTTCTGTGTGTATAATCTCTTCTACCTTTCAAATCAAAACTGCAAATATATGCTGTCTTCCTCTATCAAACTTAGAACTCTTTCTTTGTCTTTCTTTATTTTTAATCTTAAATGTCTTTTGTCAAATATTTTACATGCATCCTTCTGCAAAATACTATGTTTATAGCCATATTAATATGTGTATCCTTTTCAATTTTAGTAGTTCATATTTTAACCACTGTTGAAAATGACAGAGAATTAAGTGAATTTCCAAAAATTCTGAGGCATATGCTCAAAATGTGAACAATATTCTGTTTGAAGCTAGTAAAAAATGCAAGACAAACAAACTTAAAGTACTTTACCTGTTTTAATTTATGCACCTACAAGCTATCCAACGTAAGAAAATTTTTGAATAAAAGCATGTAGCAAAATATTTCTGCACAGTTACCATAAAAGACGTAGGAGTGTGCATGGATATAAGTCCTCTTTCCAACTTAATCTAATATATGATTCATAATGTGTTTGATTAAGCCCTGGTAATTTGGTATAATAGGACATAATCAAATGAATGGGAAAAGCACACTTCCCATCATCCACCACTGGTAGGCAATAAAATTCCAACTTTTTTTTCAAGAGGAAAAAATATATCATCAAGCATAAAAACATGGGATAAAACCCACAATATGAAAGTTACTGACTTAATGAAATATTAAAATTGCATCAGGAATACTCTTCTGGCATTAAAAATAAACAATAACATTTCTTCCTAGTTATGGTTCACTTCAATTCTTTAAAAATTAATTATTACCTCTTTAAATATTTGATTAAATTAGATTTCAGTGGGCTATCGCTACCCACAAAACACATGCTATTGTGAATAAATTCTCAACTCAATTTCTGATATACTTTGTCATGTTATTTAATTCAGTGATGAATTCTTGGGGTTTTTTTGCCTTAGTTGTTTTAAAAAATGAGCATAACTAAAGCTATCATTTTGAATATAAATATTATATACTATTAAGAAGCATCATAAAAAGTAAACTGTGAAACAAATATTTGTTGTTTCCCTGTCATATATTGTCTGATTTTTTCACAGTCAATTGCAATTGCACTTTTGAAAAATATCCTGAAAATCCGACATAGTTGCAAGGCAAGAGCCATTCAGTTCAGCTATCCATATAGTACATACAGTGTAACTGCCAAGTTAAACATTTTTGGCACCAATCTGTAGATTAGTAATAAAAAAATGTTATCCAGGAAAATGAGCACATTTTATAATGTGGTTCATTTTCTCTCAATTCAGAGTATATTGTCCAGTCTGTCCTAACTTGAAAATGTGGGACACGGATATAAACAGCATTAGCATAAATACTGAGTTTATTAAGTCACTATTGGGGGGGGGAGAATTATCTTACCACAATTCTTATTTCAATTAAATTTTCACAACTGTATCTGCTGTTCAATTTCAAATGTCAATCAGCTAACTTTGGTAATTATGCCTAAGGGGTTAGCAAGAGGAAAAAGTTAATCTAGTTTACATACATAAATACTAGAGAAAAGGAAAGGAATCACTGGGATTAGAATGAGAAATTAAGATATGTGAGGACTTTTATTTAGACTTGGCCTTATTCAGGTCAATTTCTCACACATGGAATGGAAGTATTTTAATGATCCAATGATAAATGACTTGATTTTCTTCAACCTAAAGTCACAATTGCTTTCTCACAATGCAACAGTATCCTATTCTCAAACCTCCTCTCTAATCTATATTGGAGTTTTAGCTTCCTAGTTCTTCCAAGAGCACCATAATCTTTTCTAATCATGGAACCTGGAAATGGTTGTCTCATCTCCCATCTGTGGACTATGTAGCATCCCCCATAGCCATTCTGTTGCCCAGCATAGCCTATTACTAGTTGTTACTTGTCCAATTACAAATCTTTGAAAATGACTCTGTGTTTTTTGGAAGGAAAAGATATAGGTAACCATACTGGTGGTCTTGGTCTCTGGCCATACCTCTTTGGACCTGGTACTGACTTTCCACTCAAACTACATCAATAGCAATCTTCTCTCAAGAATATGAACTAACAGAGATATAGTTCCATAAATCAATGTAACCATTATAATGAAATATTACACTTTTCCAAGTTTTCCAAGTTTCTTAAAAAGAGTCAGTCTTGCTAAAGATAAATAAAAAACAGAAGCACGAGACAAAAAGATATGTGAAATTATGCAGCCCCACAAAGATGGAAAAGTTGATTTCAATGGTTTATTTCTCAATCCCTGTTTTCAGGGATCATAAAAGACCAGATATGTTTTCTCATCATAGAATCTAACAGCTTCTTTTAGATCCTTGTGCTAAATTCTATAACCTGTTGATTGAGCTGATTTGTAGTTTTCATCAAACAATATCAAAGTTTTACTAATAGTAGGAAAAGAAATAGGTTCTGCTGAGCAAATTTGGGCCAAGTAAAATAGGATAGGAAAGCACGATGTGGGCCATCATACAAGAGAGAACAATGTGGCCAAGTTTGTGTTTTTAAAGAATATACTATTCCTCACAATTACAGGCATTGACAGTGCACTGTGAGGAAACTTCTCATCTTTCTCTTGCTTGTACATTACTTCCATGTGTACTGCTATCATCGTGCTTTCAATAGTTTCTTATATTCAAACATTCAGTCTTTTATCTCCTGAAGCTGAAATTTAGTGAAGAAATGTTTAAAAAGTAACTTATTTTACTAAATTATTATATGGCAATGCACAGAGACAAGGGGCCCAAAGTAAAAGAGCCTCTTTCTGAATTTAAACAAACAAATTACATGTAGAACTAAAAAATGTCTCCCTGAGGAGATATTACTTTAGCTGAGATCTGAAAGAAGAATAGGTATAGATTTGTAGATAAAGGGGCAGAAGCCTGGACATTAAGAAAAGAGAGGAGAACCTCATATGAAATTTCTTAAGTGAGAGAAAAATCTGAGTGATAATGTAAGTAAGCTCAGGCAAATAAGAAAAGCAGAAGAGCAAGCAGACATAATGCAAGATATCCCTAGAGAAGCCACACAGGACATTTAAGAATTTGTATTTAATTGTAAGAATGACAGAATACAGTAGCAGGAATGGAAAAGAGGATATGATGCCATATAATCAGCTTAGTATTTTTAAAATGTTATTGTAGTGTCAGTGTTGAGAAGGAGTGGAAAGAGATCAGATAGGTATGGTGGACCAAATAGCTGGCAATTAACATACTCCCAATCAAACAAGCACACTAATTTGAATTTGGGCCTTGAATTGTGGTAGTAGAAATGGAGAAATATTTAGAAGATAGACGGATAGAAATAGAAATAAATAGAAAACAATAGAAATAGAATTGTTTGCATTACAAAAATGACTAAGCTTTCTTGCAAGTGCAGCTAAATTGAAGGCAGTAACACTCCAGTATACTGAAATGTATTTGTTTGGACAAATATGTGAAGAAACATTCATAAGTTAATCACTAAACATGTTGAGTTTACATTTACATTTTGATTAAGTAATTGGCCAGATCCCTTACAGAAGAGGTCTACTTGGAAACAGAGGTTGAGAACTGTCAGGGGACAGAGATAGTCATTGAAACCATAGACAGTAATAAGATAACTCAGAGAATAAATAATAAAATAGCAGGATAAGGGGAGCTGGGACAAAATCAGGAAGAATGGCAAAATTCCATGGCTGAGTAAATGGGGGTAACCCTGAAGAAGATACTCAGAGAACGTCACAGAAAGAGATTAGGTTATAAAGTTAAAGCAGGAGACTCTTCTCAGAAACCAAGGAATTCTAGGAAGAAGAATCCTTCTAAAAAGTGCACTGGAATAAGTGACTTGAGAGCAATGTTTACCTTACTGAAAACTGTTTCATGGATAAAAAGGGCAGAGATTTTTTTCAATAAACTGTTTTAATATGTTATAGATATTACTCTTTGTCAGAGGAACAACTGGCTAAAAATTTCCCCACTCCACTGGTTGTCTTTTCACATTGTTGGTGATTTCTTTCACTGTGCAAAAGCTTTTGAATAAGATGAGGTCCCAGTTTTGATTTTTTGTAGTATTTCCTGCATGACCTGGGTTTTCTTCATGAAGTCTTTGGCAACACCTATGTCTTCAAGAGTTCTACCTATTTTCTTTTCCAGCAGACTTAGGTATCTTCCCAAAAGAATTAAAAGCATCATACCACAGTGGTATATGTGTACCCATGTGTACAGCAGCACAGTTTGTAATAGCTAAATCTTGGAAACAACCCAAATGCCCATCAACCAATGAAAGGATAAAAAGATGTGGTTTTATTTTACAATGGAGTACTACTCAGCCATAAATAAGGATAAACTTGAGACATTTCTAGGTATATGGATGCACCTTGAGACCATAATATTAAGTGAAATGAATTGGAGACATATGTGTAAGTATCATATTGTCTCTCTGCTGTGAGAAATTGAAAGTGTAAATAAGGACCAGATTGTATAATAGATATTGTTTAATAGGAAAAAACTGTCTGAAAGGAACAGAGGAGCGGGGAGGAGAAAGAAAAGGAAAAGGAAAAAACTGAGAGAAGGCTAAAATTGAAACAAAGTGAGCTGTGTTCTGGTTTCTGCCCACAGCACAGTGAGGTCCCTGGAGTGGCTTGGAGCCCCACCTTCATCTGGTGCTCCTCTCTGCGGGTCAGCCAAGCAGTGTGAAGCTTCTCAGCTGTGTTCTGGTTGCTGCCCATGGCACGGTGTGGTCCCTGGAGTGGCTTGGAGACCCGCCTTCACCTGGTGCTCCACTTAGCCGCATGGGTACCTTCAAGGCCCAATTCCATCCATCCCCTCCCACCTTCTGGCTCTTCTGCTACCTGGTCCCACACTACAGAGGCACAGGGGATTATACTTCACATAGTTAAATGTGA
>NW_004624732.1:45055520-45066924 GCF_000247695.1 Heterocephalus glaber | reverse complement strand
TGATGAGAAATGGAAAAAATGGAAAGAAAGTCTTTGTAAATAGGGAAGGGTGGAGGGCGTGAAGGGAGGGCTAGGAAAGGGGAAAAAAGAAGAACCAAGATGCATTATGCAAACATACACTTCCCAATGAGAAATGTAATTGTGTTGTATACCTACAATGTACCAATAAAATAATTTAATACAAAAAAATAAATAAATAAATAAATAAATAAAATGCTCTACGTATTTATTAACTTAGTCATAATTACACAATTTTACTAGAGGCATCTCCTCCTCTGGATAAATCATACAAAATATGCTTTTAGTAAGGGGCTCTTGTTCACTAATATCTTTTCAACTGCACATTAAATGTATTTATTTACTCTTCTATAATCATGGTACAATTTCTTTAAAAACTTTTAACTGTAAGACAAGTGAAAGATTAAAAAAACATAAAATTGACTTTTGTTAATGATTTGCTTCAAAAATACTGGATATGAAACTCCTGGAGAATAGTACATTTATCTGAATATTTTACATTATATGAAAATGTACTTTTAGTTTGTGAATTTTCAATAAATCTTCAATATCAATGAATTGCAGGGTACAATCATTATAAGTTCTGTCATAAAAATTTCAAAAAAAAAAAAAAGGATAGAAATAGAAGAGAGAAACTAAAAAGTGCCAAATGAAGGAGATATATGTGTGAGTAAAGAATTATTTTTAAAAGATTACCTGTGGAAGAAAAGCACTTCATAAAGTAACATGAAGAAAGTAGGCAACTCTCTCCTCCAGTTAAATATACACTTGAAGGTTGACTTTTAAGATACTAAAAATGTGACATTTTAGTATGAGTAGTTGATCAAAGTGATTGGAAATGACCATTGGAATATGTCCAAAATGTTGTCTTTGTGAGGAATATACCCAATAGGGAGTCTAATCCCATGCCTTTTCATACCCCATTCTTGATTAAGCTTGTTCCAAAGTTTCATTCCACTCACAAATCTGTCCCCATTTCTGAATTCTCAGGATGTTATGACTCATACCATTCCATAACTTCATCCATGCCAGCACAATGAGACTACTTCCATAAATACATAGCATAATGCCATGTATTTAATAACCACTCAAAACAAATTTGCTCAATTTAATTGCCTAATTACATAGGCAAAAAATGAATTCATTATTAATTTTCACACATCACCTGGAAAGATTTTCTCAGTTTTAAGGTGATTTAGGTGTTAGGAATCAATAATATTGCTGAGGGTTTAATGTTAATGGATGAGCCTGTCACCTAGAAAGTTTTCATCTCCCTCTCTCTCTTGTAGTATGTAGGGAATGGATGATACTGGAAATTCATTATAAAAAACAAGGACACAGTTTTATATCCAATAATATTTACTTAGTTCAATGATATAAACATGTAGGATACCAAGAAAAACTAAAAACCATATGCTTGGACCAGAAATATGAATATAATACAGCTCTGGATTGAAATCAGTACTAGAAGTCTCAGCTAGGATAGTTCCTGGATCTTTATTCTCTCGTGAACTCTGCTCATTCCCAGCCACTCAGTTATTATTTACATGTTTGTGTGTCTGCTTCTCAAATAGTTGCTATTTAAATATTTCCCTTCCCAGTATCACAAAGGGACAGTGCATGTGTATGTTCTCTTCAAACTCAAAGCTTCTTGAACTTTGGTTTGTATCTGCTCCCTCATAAATTTTAATTACAAGTGGTCTAATCAGACTTTCCAGTATCTCAGGTATATCCATTTCACCTTTAGCACCCATGGATAACTCCATCATTCTTTCAACATTTTATAATTTTTTTATCAGAGCAAGAGAATCTAGTTGACACAACTATTCAGTGTGTCAGATCTCAATATGCGATTGCTGTCATTCTATTGATCAATGACCCATGAGTCACATGATGAACTCATTCTCCTTTAACAGAACATTAAGGTGTGGCAGCCACATTTAGACAGTTTGTGGACTTAGCAAATAATGTAGTCAACACTGATACCATGTGTAATGTTCAACATGCAATTGTTGATATATGTAGTAATATAAACCTATGTTCCGTACTGAATTCTGAAGCTGCCTATCCGAATCCTGTTGTGAGTATTTTAGGAATCCAAATTCTCAGACTTCTGTCTAAATTACCTTAAGTTGGAATCTATTGATTCAGTTTAATAATATTGTATAGTATACTTAAAAAGTTTCCTATGTCATTTTGATTTAGCCTTTCAGTGACGTAGGGCATTTTTCTCTTATTATAAGAGAATGTGTAATTTTAATCAATTATCTTATTTTCCCATTTATTTCTTTTAAAGGGTTTAACATATTTGTGAGAAACTGACTTATTTCCGTAACTGTTTGGCCAGTTAAAACCGTTTTTCTCAAATGTATCCACATTCTCAGTGGTTGTAATTCAGGAGATGCAAATTTATAAGCCTACATATGCATAGCATGTGACAGAAACAGGCGAGTCCTCCTGGAAGATAAGAAGTACTGGGAATTTAGCAAACCAGTGATGGCATCCTCCACCTGACAGAGTCCATCACTGTGCAACATAATATAACTGTCCTAATGTGAATATGGGAACATTCTTAGGATGGTGTCTGTGGTATATATGTTGAAAATTTATGCAGAAATTTATATATAGCTAAACTCTATGATTCATGAGAAGAATATTGTATTATCATACCTTATAGGGGGAACTCATTGTGGAGGAAAATATATAACTTCATTACAGATAGCAATACCTGAAAATTGTAGACTGTGGGAAGAAAGGGATAGATAGATACTACAACTTGCATAAAGGAGAAGAGGAACTGGGGGGAAGCTAGCAGGAAATACATGAGAGGAAGAATCTATAGCTCTATAATAGAATCTATAGCTTATAAAGAAATAGGGCCAGAGGCATTGCAGTTGGGTTGAATGAGAAATATGCACATGTGCGCATGTGTGTGTTTGTGTGTGTGTATTTTTGTGATTTAAATCTCTCCATTTATATATAATGATTTGTGTAAACTATGTAAAGAAAACAAGCAAAATAGTCTCAATCCCTGTCTACATTTTAGCATATAATATAGAATGGAAATCAGCCATGGGAATTGAAAAGTGTATAGAAACAAGAGTTTGTAGCTTTAACAATGGGATTGAATTCAAAGGGGATCATGAGAACCAGAAACTGTAGGAATTTACAGAACTTGGTTGCTATTGAACTCATCAGAATTTGACTTAGGGAGCAAGATCCTATTTGATTTCTAGAGTTACCTCAGGTGCTCTTCTGCATGGGGCAAAATAACGTCATTATCATAATATTCTTGATTACCTAATTTGTTTAGCATAAATATTGTTTATTGTTATGCTCTCTTCTTTAAAATCTGGTACCAAGAATGAAATCTAAACAAAATTGATTAAAATTTGATAGATGTTGTATATACAGTGAAGGTTTTTTTCCCTTACCATGAAATATTCTAAAATGGCAAATTTAGAGGGCAGAGAATATCAAAACTTTTCTCTATTTAGGCAACTCAAATTAAAGTTTAAGGACATGATCTTGAATTAATGTAAACTGAAAGAAGGGAGAAGCAATTAAAAGACAGTCATCATACTTTTAGGAAGTGGATTAAGAAAGATGTTGCAAATTGTATTTTGTTTAGTTCTAATTTTTGTTCCTATTATTATGGAACAGTTTGAACAGAGATTCAATAGAAAGTTTCTGATTTCCGAGTATTTATGATCACAAATGCTGTATATGTGTAAATAGAATAGACAGAATGACCATTAGTTTTGATATCAAAACTCAAGGATATTAATATTTGACAACTATTTTCAGATTGTCAGGGGTGATGCCTTCTTTCAGGGTAGATATTCTTTGTGTTCATACCCCCTATGTCTTCTGAAAAGACAAGACAAAAGAATTTATTTTAAAGTCAATTTGAGAATTGTTATTTCACAGTTGTCATCAAAAGTGGTCCTTATTCATTAGTCAACTGTGAATTAACAATTCTAAGAAATTCCCATTTAAAACAATTCTTTCATCTATCTTCTCAATGAGATATTTTAAAATAATAAAAATTATAACCATATTTTGGCAATGGTCTCAGCAGAATATCATCACCTCTTACTAATGAGCTGACCAATCTTCTAGACTTTTTCTTACATACTCTCAGAATATCATTACTTTAAAATATGCATATGATTGGAATATAAGAGTGTTAATTGGAATTCTGACCTACCCAATTCTTTTTTTTTTTTTTCGTACCAGGGATTGAACTCGGGTCCTTGTGCTTGTGCAGCAGGCGGTGAAACCACTGAGCTAAATCCCCAGCCCTGACCTACCCAATTCTGATACTCAGCTTCTAATATGAACACCCTTCCCCCAAATTACATTCCCTACTTCTTTTGCATCGTTTTATTTACATACAATCAGAATTCCAATTATGATTTTTTTTCTTTGGGTTCATAAATATATTTTTTTAAGGATTTTTACTTCATTTCATAGATTTTACACTATGGTGGGTAGAGGTTCTCTTCCCAAGCAAACCTATTCCTCTTGGTTTAGTCTTCCCAGGTGGTACATTTTGATATAAACTTAGGATGAAATTTATAAACACTTTTTTGTGTATTGGAGGATCCATCCAATAGTTAACACCTTTCAGGAATTAATATTTTCACAAAAGCTTTGGAAAAGCCACTCGAATTAACAAAAGTAACTAAGTTATTTCTTAAGATTAAAACAAATTCCTTACCATGTAAAGACAGATCAACTCAATCCCTTTTCATTGAATAAAAATGTAAATCAAGAAGACAATGTTTAAGTACAAACTACTGTGAATTGAATAAAAGGGCCATCTTGTAGGACAAAAGTAATCATTTAAGCAATTAGGCATGGTTTATCCCAATACACCTAAAGACCTCAAAACATTTTTTGATTCTTTTTTTTCTTTACCTGAGCCCACTGTGCACCTCAAAATTCTTGCTAGAAGCTCTGTTTATCTCAGTATCTCAAATAGCTCAGAAAGCTTCAATGACTTCTAAAGATTGACAGATTATCCATTTAAAGTAACGATGAATTCCAAATGTTTCCACATTCTGAATTCCTCTGTCTTGTAATGTTTTACCTTTTTCTTAATAACACAGATCCAGTTGAATATCTTGTATCATATAACATTTGAGAAGCAGTAAATTATAATTCCTTGCATTTACATTATGCTTTCCCAGAGGAGTTCCTTTTATAGACATTGTCTCATTAATATTCAAAATTATCCTAAAAAGTAGGTGGAGATGCTTATGTTGAACTGTGATGGAATTGCAAAGAGGAGAGGTGAACTCCAGCTGTCTCTGCTCTTCCTCCATTTGACCTTGACTTGTAAAAGTCCAAATAAAAGCTAATTGTTGAAATTGGAGCTGATAGGATGGAAAGTTTAATAGACTTTTTTCCAATACTAATATAAAATCCATGAGTATGGTACTTGAGCACTAAAATATCTCTAGCTTTTAAGAAGAATGTTTTTCATAGGGAAATGATTTATTACATTTTTGGGTGAATTGGGGAGCTTATTTCATATCATACTTACAGGTCGGATACATTCTCTTGCCTTACATGGATTGTTTTACCACAACTATAGACAATAGATCTATTTCAACAGTTAAGAGCAATTTTGGCCAGCACTTATCATTTTACATTGCTCAAAAAGACACATGAGGGGGCCGGGATGTAGCTCAGTGGTTCCGCTGCCTGCCTCGCAAGCGCAAGGACCAGAGTTCAATCCCTGGTACCAAAAATAAAAAGACACATGAATATTATTGACCATTAATTTTATATTCTATTTTTATAGAAAAATAAATAATTTCAGAAAGAAATTTGAGGTAACCATCCCCAAATCTCAGATCTAGCAGCTGGAAAGTCCTCAGTCCTTGTCTCTTTAGCGCCTAAGTCCTGGGTCTTTTTTCTGTAATGCACTGCATTCCCATTTAGTTATTATGATTTCATTAATTGTGTTATAAAATATATTCCTTACATGAAATTTATTTGATTGAATCATTTCTTCTATTAATTTATCACGTACTGTCATTTTAGCACTTCTTGTATTGCAGCTCTTACTAATAATGATTGCAGAGAAGAAAGGAAGGAACTGGAAAAAAATCACACATTTTAGAAAATACTCATTGGTCAAGGACATTCTCGGGATTTGACAAAAAATGGCATAAAGCCATAAAATATGGAAATTCGGCATCAATAATTTTTGTAATTTCAATCATCTTTCAATTTTATTGCATGCAGAGAATTCACATAACCACAGGGGCAGGAGACAACATGCAGTAATGAGTAAAAGTTTTAACTGGTAAAGACCTGAAACTTTTTGTGACTGGCTTATGTCCTAAGCTTATGATAGAAGGATGACAAAACACCTCTCTATATTGCATGGCAGTGCTGGAAGGCCCACCAAAATGATTGTGAATGCTTCCATTAGTAAGGATGTTTAGCAATCAATTATGACCTAAAAATATTCAAGAAACCTAAAGATAACACTGAGAGGTTGAAACAGAGGCAAGTTTCAAGCCTTTGACTGACACATAGTTTATTTGTATTCACAGAGGAAAAAATTGTAAAAATCTCTATTTTGTTCTGCATCTTGAGATCCATTTTTTAAAGTAGCAAAGTGTTAAAAGTAAAGCATGATGATACACTCTTGGATGTCTTGTAACTGAGCATAAATGAGCTTCCACGCAGGTATAAATATTCTTGTTGGTCAGCAAATACCAAAAGCAGACTCAACTTTTCCATTTCTCTACATTCAAATAAATGAAATTTCTTGGCAGAAGTACAAATGAGGTAATATTTCTACTGTAAAAAGTGATGGCTCTATTCAGTATTTCAGTTATGTCCTTTACTATAGTTTGAATAAGGGGCAAAGTCATATGAAATCACTGAAGAATACTAGCAGACAGTCTTCTAGGACAATGTTTAAAAAGCTATTAGGGGTAGTACATATATAGCAAAAGCATATGGAGGCAGAAAAAATAAACATAAGCATAACTGGTTGAAAAATAAAGTAAAAACAAAGGTTTTCAAAGTCAAGTCAATGAAAATTTAAAACTGAAGTAATTTTGTACTGACCTAGAGCCATTATGTTTAGTTAGTTCACATAAGAACAAATGTTTCTAAAAGCCCACACTTCCGATTTTATCTGCATTCCTCTTACTTAATATAATGATGGAACAAAACAGATGCACAGTAAATGCCTCTAGGAAATTTGGCAAATGAATTGCAAAGTTGAAATTCAGTCCCTGGCTTTGTGACCTTAATAGATTTTAGAAACCTATTTAAACACTAGATTTGTATATCTATGATATTTTATTTTATATAATTAAGTAATTATCACATATTAGTAATCTCTTCCACATTTTGGAATTGTCAAGATTATTTGCAAATACCAGTGCTTAACACCATCTTGGAGATTCTAATTCATTTGTTCTGGGATGAGACCTGGACGTCAGTACTCTCAAAAGTTTCTCAAGTTATTCCACTGTGCATGCAAACTTGAGGAAAACTGGAAACAGTCCACATAGATTATGTTCCCAAATTGAAGTCATGAGTCTTGTCTGTAAATGGGAGATAGTCAACATCAAGCATCCATTTCCAGCAGAAACCAAAGTAGATGAAACATTCTGTCGCACTGATTCTACAAAGATTGGCATATTTATGAAAGTGGAGTTATTAAGAATTCATTACCTTAGTCTACTTATTGATTTGGCAAATATTTTTTAAATGGCTGCTAGGTGTAAGCAATGCTCTTGCACTGGGAATACAGTAAAGAGCAGGACAGTTGAGTTGGTTGGGTGATTGTGTCAATTTGAGAAGTTTGGTTAAGAGCAGCTTAGCTAAGTCAGCTCAGCAATTCCAGGCCCTAGGCCTTGGAGGTCCCACCTTAGGGTGGCTGATTGCCTGGATGTTATAAAGGGGGAATGAGTAAGGATGAGGCTGCTTCTGTTCCTTTGGAGGAGCGCTTGTCTTCACCTTGGACTTTGTCCCCTGGCTCGCAGTGCAGACTTTTTGGCTTCTGGTGCAGATCCTTCAACCTTCCAAAGTAGACTCTTCAGCCTTCCATCACCAACCCATCCGTCTCCTGATGCGGACTCCCACAGGACAGTGCAGTGAGCTCCAGACCTGCGAGTGAATCCTTAGGTCTCCAGTGTGCAGACAGACCCTCTGCACTCTATGGGTGCCCTTGTAAGCCAATCCTGTAAATTCTTGTATATTTATACATTTTGTGTTATATCTGTTTCTCTAGTAAATACCGACTGACACAGTAGTCAAAATTGCTGCCATAAAGAGAAAGAAACCAGCTCTCTCTTCTAAACAAAATTCTCAAGTATAATTAATTACTAGCAACAACAATAAATATGCAGGAATATCATACCTACATTAGTAACCAAGACAGTTCCTGAGAGGAAACAAAAAAATTCAGAGGACATTCTAGATACGATTGAGTATGAGAAAGACAGAGACTGGCTAGGAGATTTTGAGGGTAAAGAACCAAAAAATGTCATTGTGGTCACAGTGTTTTTAACTAAAGGTAGTAAAGTAGGTTTGATGAGATCATGAAAATGGAGATCTATTGTATTTAATTTCTGGGATAATTGTCAATTTTGTTCCCTTTTTCCTATCCTCTCCATTCTCTTTATACTCCAATCTCTCTCCTAATTGACCAATTTATCCTTTTAGTGTAATGAGCATAATTCTTTAACAATGATTAAAAGATTAAGCAGGTCATACTACTTTCTGTTTAACTGAAGTTTCATTTTTATTTATTTATTTTTTTGGTACCAGGGATCAAACTTGGGTCCTTGTGCTTGCGCAGCAGGCGGCGAAACCACTGAGCTAAATCCCTGGCCCACTACTTTCTGTTTAAAAATCTTAAAATTTCTTATTGACGAGGAAAATGTCCTGAGTACTTATTACTTATCATGGGCCTCATCACCTAACCCCCCGCCCCTGAAATATTGCCATACCATTGCTTGTCATTCTTCTATCTTCTATCTTGCTGCAGCCATGTTAAGTTTTTTCTAATTTTTCCAATTGTCTGGGCTTATTTACAAGGTCTCCTCTGCCTGCTTGTCATGTACAACTTGGCCTGATTTTCTGAAAGCTCATATATGTCATTGTTTTGTTGTTGCTTGTTGTTTTTCTCCAGCTAAACTCCTGTATAAACTAGCATGTATCCTAAGTCCTTCCCCCAGAACCTGTCAAGTTCTACTGAATTTACCTATAAGAGGAAGGATAATCATAATAGAAATATTTTAATAAAAAATGTCTGTGCTCATCTAATAAATTAATTTTTCTCAAAATAATTTCCTTCAAGAAGCTATAATTTTTATCAACAGGTGAGTGTATAAAGAAAATGTGATATCTAAATATAATGGAATACCACTTGACTATAAGGAAGGATATATTTCAGACATGTAAGAAAATGGATACACCTGGAAAATATAATTTTGAATGAAATAAACCAGGCACACAAGTTTAAATACCATATGTGTCTCTCATATGAGTAAAGCAAAGTACAAACAAAGAGAATAAAAGATGGTTGGAAGGGATAAGGAGATGGATCTCCTGAAATAGGGAAGGGGTCCAGGAGACTGAGGAAGAGGAAGGGGTGGGGAGGGATTTAAAAAGAATTAAGATATGTAATTTACAGGAATCTAATAACCTCAATGAATGTAAACATATGTCTTAAACATATGTCATAAGCATGAGCTAAGAATAATAAAAGCAAGAATGAAAATGGGGAAAAGAGATTTAGAGGTGGAGGGAGAGAGTTATATGGGAAGGGAATTAAAGAAAGAAACAAGCTATAGTATGTAATGTACCTATTCCTCCAAGTAAATGTAAATTTGGCGCTGGGATGTAGCTCAGTGGTGCCATGCCTGGCAAGCACAAGATCCTGAGTTTGATCCTTGGTATAGAAAAAAAAGAGATGAATGTAAATTTCATATACTGCACACATGTACTAATATAATGAGAAAGCTTTAGTTTTGAATAACCTATGATATCTTTATTCTACATGCAACAGTAAAATTAGAAGTGGCTTGTGACATCTTTCTCAAATAACTGAGGGTTCTTTTCTAAGCTCCAGAGATCAGAAACTGATGGAAAAGGACAGGCACCTTTCATACAGCTTTGTGAGCACTGAAATAGTCTTTTATGACTCTCAACACTTAGCCACTGCACAGCTCATTCTGACAAATATTAGCACAAAACCACATGCTCCTCCAATTGCGTGACAGAACTTCAACTTGAAAGGTTTTCTTCTGTGTAGATTTTTTAATTTTTCCAGGTAGTGAGAGAAGCAAAGCTTGTTCTAGCTTGTGTGTGCTTGGCAGTTGAAATATTTTTGGGTCTAAATAAAAGCTAGAAGGATCATGGAAATGAGAATAAATGAGAAAAATCAGAAGTCATGAAATAGGATTATACAATGGTGGATTCCTGAGATGTACATTCAGCGGTCCTTGAGAAACTAGATCACCTTTCAGGAAGTGTCTTTGAAGTCAAATGATCTAGAAGATGAATCCACATGATAATCTTTGCTAAGTAGTAGCAGTGTTCAAAGTTTAGGTGAGATGGGACCATGTTTTGGGGTGGTTGGGGTAGAGGGAGGGTGGAGCACATTTCTGGTAGCTATTGTGCTGTGGAAAGAGAAGAAAAGCATAAAGAAGCCATGTTACTCTTAGAAAAGTGTCTGAACCATTAAGAAATGCAGTATTCCATGAAATGCTTCATTTACAGGGGGATGAAGTTGTTGGAATATAGTTGAAAATTGGGTGAAATGTACTCATAAAAATGTGTGATCCCAGCAAGGCAGAGTGATTTCAGGTGAATGTCAGCAGTCCCATAGTCTGGCTGACAGTGTCCTGAATTCCCCATAGATACAGTTAATATGTTTTAGACTGAAAGATTCATTCCAGTTGGTAACAGAGATGAAGCTGAAACCAACCACCATGATAGCTGAGGACTGTGGCTCTGCTCCTGGGAAGTCAAAGTTCTTTGCCTGTAGCATCTGTTAAGGTCAATCATGGGAGAAATTATGGAGCAGGGAGAGTTTCCCTTATCAATTACTCTCATGTGCACATTATTCCCATCTCATCTGGGCCCTTGAGTAATTATGATTTTGCTACATTAATGAAGTATTCTGACTGCCCCAATGCCTTTTCTTAGCTCAGTTCACTACTACAACATATCATGCTTCTCATTCAGTTTTCTCCCAAATGAATTATCTACATTAAATATGAACCTCTCTCCCATATTTTTAAAGCAATGGCACAGAGAAATGACTACCCTCTGGGTAGGAAGGAAGAAAGTAATGTTTGACAGAAGCACAGTTTCTGGAACAAAATTAGCTGCATATATA
>NW_004624732.1:45031251-45048253 GCF_000247695.1 Heterocephalus glaber | reverse complement strand
ATCTTTTTTTCTGCTTCATATTCATTTTATTTCTTTATCTTGCCCAATTGCTTTGGCTAAACTTTCAAGTACTATATTGAGCAAGAGTAGTGGTAGTGGATACCCTGATTTTGGAGGGAATACTTTCAGTTTTACCCCCACTTACTGTGATGTTGACTACGCTTTCCATAATCATGGTTGTCATCAGTTGGTTTTTAACCATTTGAAGTAAGGTCCTTCTATACTTATTTCATTAGTGTTTTTATTATGAGTGGATACTGAGTTCTGTCAAAGGCTCTCTCTGCATCTATTGAGATGATCACATGATTTTTATGTTAATTCTATTTATGTGGTTTATTATATTTACTGATTTATATATGTTGTACCATCCTTTTATCCCTGGGATGAAGCCAGTTTGATTGTGACATATGATCTTTTTAAACATTTCTTGCGTTCTCTTTACAAATGCAGTGTCTTTTTGAACATTTTTTCATTTGTGTTCATAAAGAAAATTGGCCTGTAGTTTCCTCTTAGTTGAGTGCATGTCTGGGTTTGATATCAGGGTAATACAGACTTCAAATATTGAGTTTGTCAGTGTTTCTTCCCTTTCAGTTTCATGGAAGAGTTTGAGAAGTATTGACATTAGTTTTTCTTCTGAATTTATGATAAAATTCAGAGAATCTATCTGGTCCTGAGCATTTTTAGTTGACAGAGTTTTTATTATTGCTTCACTTTTCCTGCTTGTTATTGGTTTATTGAAGTCTTTTATATCTTTTTCATTCAACTAAGTCAAATGTGTCTAGGAATTTATTCATTTATTCTAGATTCTTCAATTTGTTGGAATATAAGTTTTCAAAATAACTTCTTATAATCCAAGTTTCAGCAGTGTACGTTGTGATTTAATCTTTTTCATGTCAAATTGCAATGATTGGGTACTTTCCTTTTTTTGCTGTTTGTCTATGGGTTTACCAATCTTATTTATCCTTTCAAGGAATCAGTACTTGGCTTCATAGATCCTTTGTATTCTTTGTCTCAAATTCATTAATTTCTACTCTGAGCTTTATAATTTCTTCAACAGTTTTGTATTTCGGATGATCTTGTTCATGTAGGACACTTCAGATCACTCTCTTTTTCTAATATAGGCATTCACAGCTATAAACTTCCTTCTTACAGCTTTTGTAATTATATTGCCCAGGTTTCGGTATGTTGTACTGCCATTGTCATTTGATTCTAGGAACTTCTTAAGTTTATCCCTGGTTTCTTCCATGACTCACTGATTATTCAAAAGAGTATTATTTATTCTCCAGATATCTGTGAAGTTTCTTTGGTTTCCTTTGCTTTTGATTTCTAGTTCTATTCCACCGTACTCTCCAAGGCAACAAATGTTTCTTTTTTTCTATCTATATGGGATTATGCTTCATTAACTGGATATTCATTTTAACCTCTAGATTTGGAAAATTTTTTGCAATTATTTGCTGAATAAATATTTTTATATATGTTTCCTTCTCCATCCTTGATTTGACAGCTATAATTTTTAGGTTTGTTCTTTTAGAGTCATCTAGAAGCTCTTGAATCATCCCTTTATGATTTCTCATTGTTTTTAGAGCTGAGTAAGTGATCTACTACATCCTTCTTATCCTCAAGTCCTGACACTGACACCTTTGATTGGTCAAGCCTTTTGGCAAAAATTTCATTTTTTTTTCTTTTCCAGGATTTCTGTTTCATTCCTTTTCATTAATATCCCTCATTTCCTCTTTAAATTCAATTAACTCTTTGTATCTTTTTTAAGCTCTTTGAAAATCTTATTAGGTAAATTCCTTAACTGTTTACTTAATTGTCTTTGAGCTCATTGAACATTTTAGGAATTTCTTCATGCATTGGTTTATTTTTTTCTTTGCTCTCTAAATTTTAAATACTTGATTTTGCAGTTCTTTACCTAAAACTTCCCATAAGATCTGCTTTGGGGAATTTAGTAATTTTAAAGCAACTTATTTCCTTCTTTTTTCAGAATTTTTGTGTTTTTTTATTGAACATTATAGATCAGTTGGGCTAGAAAGCTCTGCTACTATAATAGAGAGTTCTCCAGTGTGTAGATTTCTCCCTGTGTGGGTCCTTGGCTTTAAGTGTGATTCAGTGCACAGACACTCACCCAACTAAATCAAAGAGGAGGTTGATCCAGAGCACTGAATTCCAAGGAGAGAACTACTGGCAGTATCAATATCCAAAGAACAAATCATATATCCATATATAATTTAGAGCTTGTTCAGAAAATTTTCTACTGTTTCAGAAACTTAGGAACACAAACAATTAGTGATAATACAGAAAAGGCCAGTAGATAGGAGAATACAAAATAAAAATTATTTGAAAATGAAAGAGAGAAAAAAATTGAGAAAAAAATCCAGAAGCGGATTAAACAGAAATAAAAGAAGATGAGAGAATGTAGTTTTTGATGATTATTTATATGCCTGGAAAGAAGAGGGAGCTTGAGAGAATATGTGTCACTGGGAAAGAGGTAAAGGGAGGAATTTATAAGTGGAAAGTAGGATACAGTCTTTATAGAAATCTTATCCAGTTTATAAACTAGCAGAAACCCTATTTTAGAAGATATAAGCAATGGCCTTTGGTGACAAAAAACCAAAAACTTCAGTGTAAGACACTGTAAGAAAGTTCAGTGTAAGACACTAAAGACTCATATACAGTTGTTCATAAACTTATGCTCTTCACATATACTCTAAGATAAAAAGAAAAAGATTTTATCATAGTTTCTTATATACAAACAAAGAAGAGGAAAGGTGAGCAAACTTGTGAGTGTCTGAAAGGAGAAAGGAGGAAAGAAAATAAGGGTGGGGTTAACTAAGTGGATTGTGAAAGAGGATACTAGGAGGTTGAGTCTCATTAGTGACCTAACAGAAACACAAGTTTTAGAAACCCTAGGAAATAACCTTTGAAGAGGGGAACCTAATAGGAAATATTAAGATACTGTAGCATTTAGATTAATCTTGAGTTTATATATAAAATAGAAGGATAGATAGAAAGGAAGAGTTAAAAATTAAAAATAAAATAAAAATGTAAGGAAGAGACTCCGAGAGATAGTAGAAGGCATGAAGGAGGAAACAATGACTGAGGAAAGGATAAAATTGCAGATGGGAGGTGAGAGAAAAAGATAGAGAGATTGTATCCAGCTGCTGAATTACCGGTAAGCAAGGCTGGATAACACCAAGAAACAACCTCTAAAATGGGCATATGTGAATTAGCTACATGGAATGTGTTACAAGCAACAGTAGAAAATTTACACACATTGCTATAATCACACACAATATATACCAAAGCCTGCCACTCCAAAAATCAAACAACAAAAAGAAAGAAGAAACACACTCACACAAATCTCAAAACAAAAACATTCACAAAGTGCCATGCTTGGGAACCTCCGGTGTTCTCAGAATGCTGGTAGGTCACAGCCGCTCCTCCTACTCACAGGTAGCAAACTCAGCTTTCCAGGTGAAATTCTGCCACAGGCTCTAGTCTTTGCTGCACCCAGTTCACCTCTCTTAGCTTCCTGTGGTCTCTATTTGCAATTATGTAGCACCCCCCACCTTTTCTCTTTTCTGAAACTTCAGTGGTCTCCTGTGGTCAGGCAGAAGGCAGTTTCCCCATCTCTGTGTGCCATTCTGATGTTGTTTCTCTGCCACTTTTCTTCTCTTTCAAAATAATACTCCTGCTTTTGAATTTCAATCTGATCCAAAAATTTAGTGGTTTCTGGGATCTGGAAGGAAATGGCCTCCATGGTCACTGATCCAGATTTTTTGGTCCACCCTCAGTGATCCCACATTCTGGTTGTTCAGCTTCATTCAAAGCCTCTCTTCTCAGCTTTCAAATTCAGTGTCTTTTAGGACTTGGTGGAAGAAAGCCCTTCTGTGTGGATTCTGTAGTGTTTGGGGTGGAGTACTGGGAAGGGGCTCACACTGGCACAAGAGCTCAGTGGTTTTTGGGGTGTGGTGGAAGAGTTGCTGCTCCAATGTCTTTTCTTCACCCCAAGATCCCACCCTGTCACAGCCAGTGTAAGACTCTGCTATTCTGCTTCACAGATCCTTCGAAATGTCTGGTTCAGGGTCCCTATTGGAGTGGTCATAAACCACACCCTTTGACTCTCTGTCTGGTTGGTCCTAACTCAGTCACTGCTGTCTAAGTGATTCTCTTTCTTGCACTTTCCTTAGTGCCCTGAGCTAAGAAGGCCCTCTCTTGTGAATTTCTCACTTTTCAGACTCCATCTCCCTGGGAAAGTAGATTTAGGACAGGTGAGCAGTGGGCAGTGGCTGCTGAGCTGGGCAGTGGTTGGTGGCCTGACAGTCACTTCTGAACTTGCTTCATCTCTCAAGGCGATTTAAAGTTTTCCAAAGATGGAGTGTTCTGTAGATCTGGTCTGTAAGCAGCACCATGCTGGGATAAAGAAACAGTCCTGCTTCTTCCTCTAAAAACCCATGTTACTAGATTTCATTTAATGGAATTCATCTTCAAGTTGCCTTCTCATGGTTGGGCTTTTGTTCACCTCCCTATCCAAGTACCTGAAAACCTTGGTGAGCAACACTACTGCCCCTAGCTGGACACAAAGACTCTCTACTTTCTTTTTTTGGCCAGAGAATTATGTCCTAAAATTCTTCATCTGTCTATGCATCACATAATCCCTTTTCATCTCCTCTAACTCTCTCAAAGACATGAGTATTGTTTTGTTCTGCACTGAGTGCTTATTAAGGCAATAGGATGAAAAACACTCTCTTATTCAGGAGTCAAGTGTTAAGGCTTCAAAGGGTCAAGGCTTCAGAAGATATTTTACAGGACAACATCAACTCCCTTCAATGCAATACAGCTGTGCAGTCTGTCTTAGAACTGGAACTTCACCATCTGTGTATTTGAAGAAGACTGGCATATTTTTTGAGCTCTATTCTGTGAGCTAGGAGAAGTAACTTACAGAAAAAAATGCGGGAAGAAGAAATTCAAATTATTCTGAAGAAATAATTTTCATCTCTCCATAAAATAATCCTGAGATTAGAGGTGAATCTTTTAAGATCACAGGTGTTTCTCACTCTTATTATGACTTTGTAATTTAACTATCCTACTTAACACTACACGAGGATGATTTGTGATATGGATTACATATATATTATATATATATATATATATCTTTAGTGTTCAATAATCACATTTATTATCAGATAAGCAAAATGTTTTTTGTGCCTTACATTTTAAAATGGCATATAAAGTACTGAGTAAAAGAATTCATCAGAAGTGTTGACAAGCTTTTTAATTCCTTCTGCTTCCTTTGATATTTTTCTTAAATAGAATATGAAAGCAACGCAACCCATATGTAAAACACATCTCCATTTATGTTTATTCTGCATTTTATTGCACATTTGAAAATTAATAATTCAATGTTCTAATATTAGCTGTCATCTTAACTGTGATAAAATTAATAATTCATCAAAATGATATCAAACAAATGGTGCCTTTTTTTTGTTCTCCATGAAAAATAGTCCTTTCAGCTTTGAGAAACTACAATTGGTGAATTTATTTCTTTTATTTGGGCTCAAATAATATTTAATCATTTAAACTCTAATTTTAATGTTTTCATTTTAAATAAAGAAATCTGCTTATATCATAATTTGTGCTATAAAAAGTTTCTCTTGTTACAAGATATTGTTTCTACCCTTGTTCATATCTTAGGATATAACCCTTCTTCAGAAAACCACAATGCAAGAATCATGTTTTGGGAAAGTCAAATGCGAATGACATGATTTCTTTTTTTGTTCTGGCTGATGTGCTTTTCGCCTTTTACAGTCTCGAGTTCACGGTCTGAACGGTCTGCATAAAATAGAAGTTATGGGTGCAATAGTCAGACACTGAACATGTTTTCTGAGCAATAGCACATTTCATTGAGTCTATATGAACATATTTTAAGTTAAAATAACATTATCTGAAAGTTTTAATAATTTCAAAATGTGATCTTAAAGTATGCTTTCAAGTGTATTTAATTATACTTTTCTAAGAGGAATTCTTCTCTTTATAATTATCGCTTTGGGGTCCCTAGCTATCATAAAGCAGTTTGCTTTAATCCGACCCTCCTATTTCCACATTTTTTCCCTTGGGGATCATAGTGACACAGATGAAAAACATTACATGTATGAAGGCCTGAGTTCTCACCTCCAATTCAGCCTGATTTTATGGGCCACATTTTTTAAATAGGGAATTTGTTATATACCAAAGATGTTCAAAGTCCTACTATAAAATTCTGTGCTCTAAATTTTACAAATCTCACACTATATTCAGGTGCAGTGAGAAGGAAAAACTGTTCTCCTTCTCAGAGAACAATGAAGTCTTACAAGTTACCTCTTCACTGAGTTCACTCTTTTCTGAACTATTACTTCAACTCTAACATCCCTAACACTGATGTGCATTGATATCATCATGGGTGCCCGTTCAATGTGGAATCTCAGCCAGTTTTAGAGGTTCTGATTCATTGACACTATTACAGAGCCCAAGAGGACATCTTAGAATAAGCATCCCCAAATAATTCCAATACAAGCGCCCCACCCATGCATCCAAAGTTGACTGGATATTCCTGGAAGTGCATTTAACAGTAATCACAAACTTGCTATTTTTTGTATTCATTTTCTGTTTTTTTCTATTTTTTGAAAAATAAAACAAATTGTCATAACCAAATTATAGGAAAATAACACTAGCTATTACACTGTGCATAAAGATTCTTACAAAAATGAAACAAACATAACAAATTTTCTTTTCCACTAAGATGTAATATTAGTATGAATTAAATAAACTACATATATTGAAATATTTTTAAAACAACAGAATAAGTAATTTGAACTTCTCCCTACTTTCCAATTATTGCTCTTCTGTTTTGTTCTTTATTTGAGAACAAATGTACATAAAATATGTATATATAATATATATTGTGTACATAGTTTTTCTCATTATATATTATATATATGGTTTTTCTCATATAAAAGATATTATGTGATATTTGAACTTATGTGTCTGACTTATTGAACTTAACATTTTCTTCCCCAATTTGTTTCATTTATCTATGAATGCCTCAAGTTATCTTTCTTTATGGCAGTGTAGTACTCCATTATGTATAAATACTGCCAGTCACCAGAGAAATGCAAATTAAAACTACACTAAAATACCACCTTACACAAGGAAGAATGGCTATCATCAAAAAAATCTAATAATAACAAATGCTCATGAGGATTCAGGGGAAAAAGGAACTCTACCACATTGTTGGTGGAATGTAAATTAGTACAACTACTATGGAAATCGGTGTAGAAAAATTAAAAGTTGAAATTCCATCTGGCCCATTTATCCTTCTCGTAGGTATCTTCCCAAAATAGTTAAAATCATCATATTATAGAAATACATGCATATGCCTGTGCAGCACACTTTATAAAACCTAGATATTGGAAAGAACATATATACGTCCATCAGCAGAAGAATGGATAACATAAACATGATATTAAGAACATCTTCTGTGGCCCTTGAAAGTAGTTTAATTTTGATGATAAAATGACTGCCCTACCCATAGACCACATTTGAAAGAGTACAATATCTTTACTTCTCAGTAAAGCATAGCTCCTGTGTTTGGAAGAAGCAGATGGATACTGTTTACTAGGGCTGGTTCCTAAATTAACAATAAACTTCTAAGCCGTGGAATTGTTTTCTTTTTCCTCTCTTCTCCTTTAATCCCCTTAGTGTCAATTTCCCAGTATTCACTCTTTTTCTTAATACATTCAAGACCTATTAATTTGTGTTTGGGTTATTTGAATAAAAGTATACTTCAAAGTTACTAGCATTCACACTAAAATATAGAAGTGTTTTGTTTGTTTGCTTACATTGGGTTTTTGTTTATTTGTTGTCTTTTTTGACACAGCATTGGGGTATGCAGTGCAGGCTGTCCTTTAACTCCCTGTGATCCTTTTACCATCAGCCTCACAAGTGCTAGGACAACAGGCCTGAATGATGATGCCCATCGAAAATAAATATTTTTAATGAAACTGTGAACCCATAAGAATTTATTTACTTCATAGTATATCGGTCATGTGAAAAAGACCTGATAAATCTTTCAATGATAATAAAACAAAAGAAGATATATTAAAGACAGAGGAATTTGCACTCTTCTATCTTTTGATCCCATTTTTCACAAAGTAAGTTGATCTATTCACAGCAAAGAGAAACTGTTCTAAAAGTGTTTCCTCGTGAATGAATAGAATATATTTCATTACAATAACTAATTTATCACAAGTTTTTATTTGAGGAGTCTATTTCATCAAATGTTGAGTTCCCACTACATGGAAGATGCTATGGTTTCAATGTCCCCTCCAAAATTCATGTTGAAATTTAATTGCCATTGTGTCAGTACTGAGAGGAGGGATTTTAAGAGGTGATTCAGCCCTGAGAGTTGTGCCCTCCTGACTGGGTCAATGCCATTATTATGAGAGTAGGTGTGCTATCACTGTAGTGAGTCCAGATAAAAAGGCAAGTGTATGAATCACGTCCCATTTGCTGGTACAAAATGTTTGACATCTACAATTTAAAGCTCATAGTTTCCAATGGGTTCAGTACAAACTTGGCTGACTCCAGGGCAGAAATGGCGAGGTGGAAGGGCCTGGTAGAGGACAGCTGCTCAACTCATGGCAGCCAGAAAGCAGAGACAGAAGGGAGGAGGCAGAAGGGATAAGAATAATTCTTCAAGTCATGCCCCCGAGGACTCACATCCAACCAGGCCCGTGTCCTAACAACATATTTTGCTACTGAACTCACCAGTGAATAATCCCACAGATGACTACTGTGGCTCCATGATCCACCCACTTCCAAATACATGAGACTTTTGGGAGACATTTTAGATCTAAACCATAACAGTAAGTTTTGCCAGATTTCTTCTCGCTGGCTTGCTATATCATTTGCCCTTTTGCCGTGTTGAGATGCAATAGGAAGACTTTCACTGAATGTCAGTGCCATGCTTCTGAATGTCCCAGCCTACTGAACCATGAACCATTTAAAATTCTTTAGTTTATATACTGCCCAGTCTGCAGCAGCCTGTTATAACAACAGAAAATGGACTAAGACAGAAGGTAATTTATTAGTCCTATAAAAGCAAAGCAAAGAAAACATAACCTATTACTTTGAGATCATATTTTACTATAATAAATAGATAGAGAAAACATTTATTTAGCTGATGATATGCTTTGTAATGGAGTCATTTGCAAAATCCTGTGGAAATATACAAGATAGTAAATAGTAAATGAATTAACCCCTTTATTTTTCACTCTAAGCAATGCAGTAGTGGTATTTTATAGAAGTAAAATTTTTCTTCTGTTTTGTATTATGAGACAAGTTCTCACTGTTAGCCAGGCTGACTTCATACTTGCAATCTCTCTGCCTCAGTCTCCTGAGTGCTGGGATTATAGTCATGTGCCACCATACTTTACTGTTTAAATGAAATTTTCATGAAGGTTTTAGTCAACCCTCAACATTTTCAAGACGAACCTACTATGTGAAAACCACTTTGCTTGGCATTGCAGGTAACTAGAAGGTCATGTACGTCATGCTTCCTGCCTTCAAAAGGTCTAGTGACATGGTATATAACATAGATGATAGAAAATATTATGAATATAAGTAATTGTGAAGTTAATATGATGTAAGATTTCAGGTAAAGACAAATTTCCTTTTGGCTACACTACTACTACAGGTCATATTTTTTTTGTCACCTTCCTAAATAAAATCTTATAGATTTCTCAGTACATATTTTCTGTGATAATTTTCTAATCAAAATATTTATTTTTAGAAATGCTCTGATAAGAGTAACCTGATCTGCTCCTGTCTTCTTTGTTCTCTTAGATTTTGTTTATTACTTTGACACAAGCTCTAATAGAGGCCTATTCCCCATTCAGTAATACATCTTATGCGGGACCCCAAAAACTTCCCTTCTGATTTGACCACAGCTCATATCCCTGTACCTATTAAACACATTTTGCAATATGCCAATTTGTTTTTTGCTGTACAGTGCTTTCCAAAACACCCCTTAGTGTTTGGTATTCTCAGTTAGCTCACAGTAGATGAGGCAAGAAATTGGATGACAGACATCATTTGTTTTTCTTATATTATTCTTTACTTTTAGAGAAGAAATGTTGACCAACTTTCTATTATCTGGAACTAATTTGAGGAATTGGAAAATCTTAGAAATATGAATCCAGAAATTATAGAAACATTTTTTCATTAATTGATATTTGTGCATCTATAGTTTATCAGGTATATTGATACACACATGAGTTCCAAAGAAGAAAAAAAATACAAATAATCTAAGCAAATTATATCCCTCTCTTTGGTGACATTATTTTAAATGTCATTGGGTTGAAAATTGAGCAAAATGACAATTCAGCATCAAATATCCTTTCATTTATTTACTTTCTCCTTCAGCAGATAAATAAAATCTAACATGAGGAAAGAATTTTAATAACTAATAATGCAATGACTGAATATCATTTATTTTATCACAACAGAAACATTGAAATGTGTATTATTTGGCATATGTTCTCAGTACTACTACTATTTAGAAGTATTTCTCCTTTATACTCTTAGGGAAAATAATATCTGATAATTGTTGAGACTGACAAGTTAAATTTGCTAAGGAAATTCCAAAACTGCATACTTTTTGATCAGATGCTTCCTTTTTCTATCAACCATGCAAATATATTGAGTTTTACTTTTTGTTAGTATCAAAATCTATTGATTCACAAGATAAATATTGACCTGACCTTGCCTTCACCTCAGTTTATATCTACTTCTGAAGTCAATAAATCTAGAAACTGCTCTGACAGCAGTCAATATTAGTTTAAAATTCTTAAAATAGCTGTCTTGCTAAAGGTAATAATTCAGTATTTTATAGTTTCTGCCTCAAAGAAATGAAAAGGCAATGTGATTTACCAATTTGTTAGTGAAAACTACTATTTCTTTATTGCTTGGTTCCAAATACAAAGATCCCACTCATGCCAAAGAACATCTCTACTGCCTATAGATCTGTTACTCTCAGACCCAGTGTTTGAAATACTTGATCACACTTTCTTTTGGCAATTGAACACAAATGTCTTGTTTTGATTCTAATTATAGTTAAGCTGTATAATTATTCTCCAAATGACTGATGCTTTCTGTTGGTCTCAGTTTCCTCTTGACTGAACTTTACCTGGAGGTATAATAAATAGTTAATAGCCATACTGGAGTTTGGAAGTTAAGGCAATAGTACATTTGTTACCTTATTTGTCAGCTTGTTTTAATCTTTTCAAAGTCTAGGAGATATAAAAGCACAGTTCAGGATTTTCACATATTTATACTATGAATAAAAGAGGAAAGTTTAGGGGCCTGGTCATAACAAACGCAATGTGTTATACAATTTATTACTTTTTTAAGGGCATCACACTCATCTTTTACAGTGTTTCCAAGTGCTTCTGAGGATGGATGACATACTTATACTTCAGAATTCTATAATAAAATCCACTAACTGCTTTAAAAAAATCATTTTCCATGTAACAAATAAGTTGTGTTTAAAGATAATCAAAATTCTTTTATGTTCTAAAAATAGATTATAATTTTACTATGTACTTAATCAGATAATCATTTAGATTTGAATCTAAATGTTATGCAAATAGAAGATGAATTCCATAAAAAATGTTATACTCAGCAGGTTTTTGCTTCATCAGTTGAAAGTATTTTACTATAGCGCATTTAAAAGTGCAATGGGGAAGACAAGTTATTAAAAGCTTCATCCACTTTTACCGAATGACCATCTAACTATAGACAGATCATGCAAACTGGCCAAACCCTACAAGAGCAACACTGATACTTGAGGAAATACTTATATCTCAATTGATATCATATTTGAAAACATTGTGTTTGCAAAGCTCATAAACCTTCCAGTAAATTCTCAAGATTTTGAAAGCAGATATCATACCTTGTTCAGATTTGCCTCTTAATGTATACATTTGGATATACATAGCATGCTTTGCAAGTGTGTAGCTCGCAATAAATCCTTAAGCTTACCATATACACCTATGCCAATGATTTTTATTCTACTTTAACCATCTTCAGTGTGATTCAATTAAATATTAACTGTAGATTTGAAAGAAACTTAGAACAGTAGCTAATTATGTATTTTAATTGTTAAATGACAACTTTTATAACATCTGATCAGAGACTAGGTCACAAAGAGAAATCTATGGTAAATACTGAAATCATGAAGTTAGACTTACTCTTCTATTTATTAAATTTTAATCCCACTGTTCTTATAATGTGTAAATTCTTTTTATCCTGCTCTATTTCTTCTCTATTCTATCACCATGATTCTATTTATACTGAGTTTAATATATAAGAAATATTAATCATAATACTTACTTATAAATGAAATTATTAAGAAAACAATATGCTTTGAGATTATTAAAATTCAATGTATAATAATTATATTACCAATAAATTCTGATAGAAATATTCCATGACATTTTGTTTACTTTTCATACAAATAACTCATGTCCAAAAGAATAAAAGGAGTTCAAGGAAATACCTTTATCTAATTACTGTATCCAGCTCTCTCTTCACTCCACCTAAGAACCTAAAATAGTTAAAGAGAGACAGTTATTTCCAGAGAATTGTCGTTTTAAATTCAGTAAAAGGAATTCTCTTCTTACCTAGAATTCTTTATATTCTTCATACTTAGTTTTCTTTAACTAAGAGTGCTTCTTACAGTATCTCTCACTTGTGTAAGTGAAAAATAACTATGTTTTTATTACTTAAAATATTACAAAAAGGGACAATATGCTAAAAATATGCAGTGAACAAATATCATCTGTACAGACTGGAAGAGAACTTTCATAAATTAACCTTATTAGTGCATTACTGTAAGCGAATGCCAAAAAAGCTCCTAATTTGCATTAAGATAGATTTTTCAGGTTGGCTGCATGATTTAATTAAAGAAAAGATTAAGAATCATTAAACAAGCTGCTCTACCTTGCAATAACAGAATTCATATCTGATTCAGGTTAACGAAAACACAGATGGTGATTCAGTAACTGTTGAGTTGCTGTAACAGAATGAAAATGATCCCATTAGTTCTCTGGAAATGTGAGGGAATTTGGAAATTAGTATGCAGATACATTGTATGGTGCTAGACAGCTTGGTCTGCTCGGATCATCGCTGATTATACTTTGTTTGGGTTGGCAACACTGAACTTAATAAATGAAAAAGTGTTCCAGTATACCACAGTTGGAAACTGTTCAAGGTTGAAATAGGTGTGCAGGCTTTCAAAAGGAGATAGTTAAGTAAACAAATGTCAATCAATTCAGAGCTGGCAACTTTTTTTTTTCTTTAAAGAATATGTCTGTTCTTGAGGAGCAAGTGTCATAGAAATGGAAACCATTTACTGGAGACATATGTCTGTATAGTATGTATTATTACAAAAGTATTTTAAATGTATTGTATCTGTTTGAAGGAGATGTGCAAGCATTTTAATAGTTTTCTTTCTGACAAAAATAGAAAAATTCAGTCACCATGAGGATTATTATATTTTTCACAAAAAGAAATCAATATAATTCTGACAGAAAATGTTATAATAGGATAAAAGACTGTGTAAGTATAATGGTTATTGAAAGTTGAAAGGTGTCAACAAGGACCACAGAATAATCCTGAAGGTGAATTATGGGAAAGAATGAATTAAACAAAAATAGCAAAGTCAATTCTGGCAGCTGACAGAAGCAGGCTTTGCATCAAGAGCCCAACCACATAAGCAGCCTCCATTTTTAATACGTAGTTCATGTCATCCATTCGTGTGCATAGTGTCTGAAACTTTAAAATGAATCATAAAAAAAGTACAAAAGACACTGATGAACAGTGATTCTCAGACACAAGCAGCAAGTCATCCTGTTCAGGTAACTTGTAACAGTAAGTAGATTTAATTAAGTGTTGTTGAAAGTCCATCTTTGTCTTATGATTTTCTAGCAACTAACTTAAAGACCAGAACATTGATCGTGGGGAATGTTCATTGTGCATTACAATTTTTTCAGAATGTATTGTACCTGACTTTATCCTACAAGTACAATCACCTTAAAACATAAGAAACATTAATTCACATCATTTAGCCTTGAGTAACACATACTACTAATGTGATAATACTAATGTCATGGAAAAGATAACCCCTTATTTAGAATTAGCAATAAAGGACTCTGAGCAGGCTGCCTTTTCTTTTTTACTGTTTATTTCATTAAAGCGTTTAAAGGAGATTTCTGTCACCCTTTTCTCCTAAAATTTATATACTAAATATTACACTCTACAGTGAATGACACATTCAGCACCTGAAAACATTTTAAATTACATATGTTGTTATAAACATGAATATCACTTACAAATAACATTTACATAACCTGTCATTAGAAGTCCTTTCACAGTTCTAGAACCAAATCTCTAAGAAAAAATTTTTTTCAAATACAAAATAGTTTCCAAACAATGCAGGATACATAGTCAGTATCTATGACTATAAAGACCTTCATGCTGCTTCTTTTCTTTTAGTCACAACTTTATCTGATCTGTCTTTAAAAATATTTTTGTTTTATAAAAATGTCTCTCTAGTTCTTCAAGCCTGGTATTAAGAAAGACATTGAGTGTATGAATTGTGCATGTAACATATGTTACGATTTAAGTTGAGATGCTTAAGAAAGAAACTAGTCCAGTTATTTGCCACCTTAATATTGTTATTCTTACATCTCTGGTAGGAGTCACCTTCACCCGTAATGTGTGATCATTTTCCTTGTATTTCAACCTGAATATCTAAACAGTAGCACCTAAGACCCTCTTTTAATGTTTGGCTATGATTTCAACTAGACTTATTTTTTCAGGTAGTATGCCAGTTTTATTCATTATTTTCAAGGGTCAGAGATTTAGGAAAGAATTATGGTACATGGCTATACGTTTATGTTTTTAAAATTACTTAACCTATTTCCTTTATAACAAGAGACTATGCTTTGGCAAATTGGTAGTTACATTTTTATTGTTGTGAAAGCTGTTTATAGGTGTTGCAATATTAGCTCTGGAATGACTTAGACAAAAGTTGTTCCATAAAAGTCTAAATATATATAAGACGAAACAGTAGAACACTTTTTTTGAAATTTCATCATAGTTTTCTTTATTATAAAAAGTTAATTCTGTAGATATGACTTATTTACTGTGCAAAATAAAATATTTACTCACATTTTAGGTAAACATTCCTATGTGACATAATTGAGTAAGTAGTATATATGAAATTTTAAAAGTATATTTAAAACCTTTAAAAAGAGCAATAAAATTAAAGAATGATTGAAATAATTTTTAAATATATTTAAATATGAATTAAAACAAAAGAAAGCATAGTTTTGCTTTTAGTTTATCTTAATTTCCTTCTTATTTTTTGAGGGAACTTTATAAAATTATATGCTGTATTTCATATAGTACATTAGCAAACATTACACAGTTTTCCATACTTTTCTATACTAACCTATTATTATTTTTAATTCATAAATTGTGAAATTGGAATTTAATTTACCAAAGTTGACAAAGCTAAACAGGATTTTAACACAGTGCCTCTGTAGCCATTAACCCTAACATATGCAAGTGTTGGAATTCTTATTTTACTGATTTGAAATAGCCATGTAATGCTAAATTAATGTAGGTAAGGGACAGTTTAGTGAGCCAAATTGATTTCAACTTGTTGACAAGCTGATTTGCAAACATATTCTTTAAATTGTGTCTCACATGCATAGTCTATTTTTCTAGCAATGTATACTTAAGCACTATATCACTATTGCTCCTGTGATGCAGAATGAATATCTCTGCTATAAACATCAAAATCAATACCAAAGAGAAGCAAAGTCTGTACTGGAAACAGGCTTAATTTATTTAATTCACAATCACTATATTAAGGAATATGTTTATCATACATTTGTCTGAATAATTATTGATATAGAATGGTGGCAAAGAGTTCTTTACTCAAAATTCCTGGAGGAAAGCCAAGATTATTCACAACAAAGAAGATGCCAAGCTAAAATTATTAAATAACCAAATTAATCTGTGTTATGGCTTGCATCTAGATGTCTCCTCAAAGCTTCATGCTTTTTAGAAGTGGCTGGATCGAGACAGGCAGGTTTACGGACACCGTACAAAGATCGCGAGTCGCACGGAACACGCCGAATCAGCCCGCTCCCCGGCAGCAATCCACTGGACACCCCCCGCCTCCTCTGGCCTCTTCTCTGTACAGCCACCTGGTTCCACACTACAAAAACGCAGAGGACACTGGACCACCAGACCAGTGTACTGGGTAAGTTGGAGTCATCTTCACCTCCCATCAGGACCCAGACTATCTTCAGGGTAAGGGCAGCTGGAACCTGCAATACAACTCTGCAGAGTTCAACCCTACAGGAGGACAGGGAACTCAACTTGGGACTTGCAGCCAGAAATCTGCCTGAATCTCATGGGTCTACAACTAGCTTGCTGAGACTCATTGACTTATATCTGCACACTGCTACCCACGTTGTCTATTGTGACAGCAGAGATAGACCCTGAAAGAGGGCCTTCATTTTCATTGTTATTTTTTATTCCCAAAATTAGTATTATTAGTTTGGTTTTTTTCTCTTTTCTTTTGCTCCTCTTATCTTTAATTTTTTTCCTACTCTTTGCAAATATTTGTTTTTCTGTCTTTTTTTTCTGTTCTTTTCTTCTTTCTTTTCTCTTTCCTTTCTTTCTCTCTTACACTCACTCTCTCACTCTCCTACATTGTTCATCTTCCCTTTTTGTCCCTGTTTTGGTCCTCAGTCAGAGTTCTTCTTTATTTTCCTATTATTCTCTTTTCCCTTCTCACCTGTGTCCTCTGGCCACACTGCTAACCTTCCCCTATCCTTCTTCCCATCTGTCCCTCCCTCCCCAACCCCTTCTAACTCCCCATCCC
>NW_004624732.1:44973291-44988314 GCF_000247695.1 Heterocephalus glaber | reverse complement strand
TCATGAAAGTATCTTATTTCTCCATCAATTTTGAAAGATAGTTTTGCAGGGTACATCAATCTGTGTTGGAGGCTGTTTTCCTTTAGGGCTTGCAATACATCACTCCAAGCTCTTCTTGCCTTGAGGGTTTGCATTGAGAAGTCTGCAGTGATTCTGATGGCTTTCCTTTCTATGTGACTTGTTTTTTTTCTCTCACTGCTTGTAGAATTTTGTTCTTCTGTTGAGTTTCTGGAATCCTAACAATTATATGCCTATGTGTAAATTTTATTTTTTTTGATCAAGGCTAGTTGGAGTCCTATATGCCTCACTTATATGTATATCAAGTTCTTTTCCCCTACTTGGGGAGTTTTCTGCCATCACTTCTGTGAATAGTTTTTTTATGTCATCTGCACTCTCTCTTGTTTCTTCATTGACTCCAATCAGTCTTGTGTTATTCTTCTCTCCATCATCTACCAGCTGCTGGATTGCTTTCTCATGGTCACTTACAATTTTAAAGCAATTTTTCTTTTCCTGGTCATTAATTGCTATCTTATCTTCTATATCTGAAATTCTGTCCTCACGTGCACTCATTCTGCTGCATAGACTTTCAAAGGAGTTTTTAATCTCCTGGAAATCTGTTTGCATCTGTTTTATGGATTCCATTTGTTTCCTATGTTGGGATTTCACCATGTTCCTCAGATACTCTATTTTTTTATCTGTGTCCTCTCTAGATTTATTAATCATGTCTTGTGCTATGAGGACAATCTTTGCTGCTATCTGAGAAATTATTTGTGATTTCATTTTTTCCAGATCCTCTTTTGTTGCCAGTTTAGGGAGTCCAGGTAGTTTAGTATCAGATTGTTCCATCTTTTTTCCCCTTGAGGTTGCTGTAGGTGATCTGGAAGTCTGTTTTTGAGGCTTGTTTATGTGTCTTCTCATTTCCATGGTGGGGGGTGGTGTGCTGCTGGCACCTGCACAGCTCACCTCCTCTGCCCTAGGAGTGAGTGGTGGAATGGTGGCAAGGAGCCTCCTCCTGGGCACTGGGATTACCTCACCTCCTCTGCCCTAGGAGCGAGTGGTGGAATGGAAGTGGGGAGCCTCTTCCTGGGCTGAAGTGAAGTGTTTCAAGCCTCAATCTGTTAAAGCCTTTTATTACAGATTGTCTTAATTACTTTTCTCGTTGCTGAGACAAAATACCTGATGCCCAAAATTAAAGGGAGAAAGATTTATTTTAGCTCACAGTTTATAGAAGTTTCAGTCCATCATTAGTTGGTTATAAGGCAGGGTGGCATAGCAGAGGCAGAGACCTTTTTCTTTTTATGTTACCATTCATAATCTTTTGAAGGAGGTATTCTGATTATTTTCCTTTTTCAGATGATGAACCTGGAGCCAAAGAGAAATTAAAGTATTTGTCAGTGCTTCAAGTATAATAAATTGTGAATCTGAATCTACAAGATCTAAACTCAGAAATCACACTTTTCCAGTTGCTCCACTAGATAAATGTGGAATTCCCCAGGCAAAGAAGGCAGCTGATTGAAATAGAATAAGCCACACAACCACACAACCATAAAAGGATTTGTGTTCAGTGACCTCAGATTTGTGGAAAGAACACAGGAGAAATTATTTAAAAGTTGACTACGACCATGTCCAGAAATAATATGATTTGCTGATTTACAAATGGTTGAAGAAACTTTCAGTATCAGCTGATAAAAATCTCCCTTATAAGAAAAATAACAAATATCCTCTTATCCAGTGATTTCTCTTTCATCTGGGCCATGAGGCATCCGTTGTTTTAAGAAAGGATTAACCAGAAGCAGAAAATGCCTGGAACCTTTTACAAATATCTTAGAAATGTAAAAAAAAAAAAAAAAAAAAGCACAAAAACCTCTTCAATTATTGTGTCTCTAAGCACTAAATTACTTGTGGCATAAAATGTTGACCTCAAAGAAAAGACTTGGATTTGTTCCTCATTAGTAAGAGAAAGCCTCTTCAGATAATGCAAAATAATACTACATGTTGAAAGGAAGGGCTGGGAGAAAATCAGAGAAGGGAAAAACATCTAATAGGGTAGAATTTCTCAAAAAAAATGGGAAGATGCCTCAAACTCCAGAAAAAGTCTAGAGAGCAACCAAGATCTGAAATTGTAAGCCAAAGTGTATGGAAATGGCTTCTCAAAACATCTAGATAGATGTTTCCTGAAGAGTCAAAGTCAAAGAAGGTAAAGGCTGTGAGGAGCCAGAGCTGAGCAGGGTGTCTGCTCAGACCAGGGAGAACATGAGATTGCAGTAAGGAAGAAGCAGACAGCAGCAGCACTTCATGACTTCAGGAGCAGAGCTTACATGGTGTGATGTAGGCCTTCACAGCTGGCAGTGTGAGCAGCTGGTGTCAACATGGCTCGACAGATTGATTTCTCTTGTTGCAAATGACCCCAATACACCTTCTGCCCATTTGGTTTCAACACTAGTAACTCTTTTCTTAAACATTGAGTGTAGGCATGAGATACTTTATGAGAATTTAACTTTAACACATGGTGAAGGAATGCTAAAAAGGGAAAATAAGTTCACATACAGAAAAATTAAACTCTTTGTATATTTAAATGTGAGACTTGGCAGTCCATGCCAAGTATACGCTTAGGCATTTGGTTTGATTTTGATTTCTGAAATGTATAAGTGAGTTGGCATGTACTCTGAGATCAACTTTAGGAAAACAATCTACTGGAGGAGGAAGGTGAAGCTAAAGTAGGAAAGAAGCAATCATTAAGACTGGCGTAGGAACACTACTAACTCATAAGAGCACGCATCTTCTGTGAATTGACAACATAGTAGTTTTACACATGTGTATTTACAGATTTTTTTCAATCTTCCAACTGTGTTTGTCTTCTTGTCACTATTTCTGTGTATGATGACCAAAGCACTCTTTTGTTTTCCATTTGCGAACTCCCCATTGAGTGTATGAATTTGGTAGACAATTATTCCAGCCCTTGTTTGGACTGGTCCTAACTGCTCTAAAATCTTGGAATGATTCATATGTCAAGATACTCATTCTTCAACCAACCCTTTTCCATTCATAAACAAGAATTATTTGTTTTTTAAGAACTCCTTAACTCTTTTCAGTCACTATGTACTGTAACCCTTGTTGCTATGATTGACTTTTACAACATATTTCTCTAAGGTTTGCCATTGCGTTTACTTTATTTAAGTTTATTTACCAAACTTGGAAATCTTAACCAGGTAGTTTGATTTGATTCTAAATTTCAAAAAACAGTGTGGTTTGCCAGTGTTGACTATCCAACTTAATTTTAATTGCTATTTCAAATAGCTATAACTTTGTGTAACTCTAAATTTTCTTAACCATATCTTTATGTATGTGAACATACGCTACCATACCATAGTATGATAACATTTTAAGATGACCTTAAAGACTTTGATGTAATCTTTAACTCCTCAGATAAAATTCCATTCTTATTATATCCATACATATTAGCAGGCTTTTGAATAATTATATATTTTCTTTTTCTCTGGTATATATCTTATTTTTGTGTTGCTATACAAGGTCTCTAAGACATATAACTTAACAAGACTCAAATTTCTCATGTCAAAAATGTCAGTTTATATTAATATTTAAAATTTTATTAATTATTTACTGAATACTTATGAGGCACTTGCTATGTTTCAGATTCCAAGTACTTCACAAATGCAGAAGGTTTTTAATATATAATGATTGGATTTATGATTTTTCAACTTTACAATAGTGCAAAAATGATATGAATTCAATAGAAACCATACTTTTGATTTTGAAGTGTTTTCCTTTTCTGGACTGGTGATATGTCCTGCAGTATTTTTGCAGGATGCTGACAGCAACAGGGAGCCAGTCTCCACACAGCCACATAAGCATGACATTAAACAGCCCAGAGTGTGTTGTGGTGATAAGCTCTATTTGGTAGGTGAGGTATATTAAATGTATTTTCAACTTATGATGTCTTTATTACAATGTAACTCTATGTAGCTTCTGGAGAATCTATATTACTTCAGTTCATCCTTACAAGAACTCACTCTAGGTACTTTTAATATCCCCATTTTACAGATAAAGAAAAGATAAAGGTACAACACATTGTGAGGCAAGATTTGAGCTAGCATCACCTTCCTAGTTAAAAATTTGTAGACTACCTACATGTAGAAGTTAGACATAGTTTTACTCTTTTATTAATTCTTATTTTTTAAATTATTAGTACATATTTGTTGTATAAAATGATTCATCTCATCATGGGGAGTTGGTACATATGCATAACACATCTTAATTTTTTTGTTTCTTCTTCCAGTCCCCTTCCTCCTCCTTCCCTCCATCTTCAAATAAAGCACTATCAATTTGAGTAAATTTCTAAAACTGTAGATACTGAAAATTTAGGACAGGGCCTCAAATACTGATGATCAATACTAACCTGCTTCAACTGAGTGGTAATTGATGCCCTGTCTACAAAGGACTGATAACACATTAGCAGACACTGAACCTGATTGTGCATGGGATTATTACAACCACACATTGAGAAGACTGTAATAGTCTTGCCAATCCTCAGTGTAACTAGTCCACAGGATATTTATTATTCCTGTTAGCCAAGAGGTGTCAAAGGGGTCTGGGCCAGGGCAAAACTGAAAAATATGAGTTTGTCTCTGAGAAGTTCTCTATCTTTCAGAATCCCTCTTCAGCACGGACCCTCCTGGATGACACAGAGGAGCACAGAGTTTTACTAAGTTTATTCTACTCTGAGTAAAACGTGTTTTATAGTACCCACTTACATTTACACACCTGCCCTCTTTCCAATCCAGGTTTTATGACTTCCTAGGTGAACATTTGCTAATTGAAACCTGAAACTGGCATAATAAAAAGTGGAAAGTGACAAGCAAGATAGGACAATCTTAAGGAGCTTCACATCTCATAGAGTGACCTGATCTGTATATGTTATACATTTTCCTGCACATGCTATAGCAATACAGAAATTTGAATAGTAATTATAATGGCTGGCACTTTCTGTTCTAGCAAATTTACACTCTTAGTTTTAATAGCAATCCTTGGAGATGGATGATGTCAATACCTCATTTTTAAGGTAAGAAAATTGAGGCTGAGAGGTTAAGTAACTTTCTCAAATTCTTGGTAATGCACAGTGACTGAAAGGGGATTTTATCTTAAAATTCTGGTCTATTTTTACTAGTATTTCATAATAAACATTCACAAAGTTTACTGACTTAAAACAACTGCTTGTTGTACTCATGGATTGATGGGCCAGGAATTCAGGAAGGGTTTGACATGGTGGTCTATCTTTGTTCCACATGGTGTCAGGAGATCAGCAGGGGCTGGAATTCTTTTCCAAAAGGGCTTCTTCCCCTTCATATCTGCTGCCTCCAACCTATGTTCCTCCTAACTCATCTCCACATTGCATCTCCCAATCCATAATCGGATTCTCAGAGCACAGAGAATTTTCAATAGTTTTATTTCTTCCATGAAAGCTAGCCTTTATGAGAAAGTATTCTCAGATAGCAGGGGCAAAACCCGACAGTTCTTTAAAAGCAGATACACTGGATTTCTGCTGGGTCTATTGTAATTTCACCCTTTTCATTCCTAATTGCAGGGATTTGGGCCTTTTCTTTCCTTTTTTTGATAAGGTTGGCTAAGGGTTTGTCAATTTCGTTTATTCTTTCAAAGAACCAACTCTTGGCTTCATTGATTTTTTTTTTGTATCATTCTCTTAGTCTCCATTGCATTGATTTCTGCTCTGATCTTTATAATTTTCTCTCTTGTATGAGCTTTGGGTTTGTCCTGCTCTTCTTTTTCTAGAAGCTTGAGGTTCAGCATCAGGTTGTTTATCTGGGCTCGCTCTGTTTTCCTAATGTGAGTATTCACTGCTATGAATTTCCCTTGTAAGACTGCTTTCATTTTGTCCCATAGATTCTGATATATTGTATTGACACTGTCATTTAATTGTAAAACTGTCTGATTTCTTCTTTAATTTGCTCTGTGACCCATTAGTTATTCAGAAGTGTGTTGTTCAATTTCCATGTGTTTGTGAAATTCTTGAGGTTTCTGATGCTATTGGTCTCCAATTTTATCACACTATGATCTGATAATGTACTGGGGATAAATTCAATTCCTTTGCACTTACTTAAACATATTCTATGAGCAAGTATGTGTTCGATTTCGGAGTATGACTCTTGCAGCTGAAAAGTGTGTGTATTATGATTTTGTAGGGTGGAACACCCTGTAAACATTTGTTAAGTCTATTTGTTCAAGAGTTTGGTTGAGTTCTAGTATTTCCTTGTTTGTTTTTTGTCTAGATGATCTGTCTATTTGTGACAGTGGGGTATTGTAGTCCCCTACTACTATTGTATTATTGCTTATTTAATTTTTCATGTCCATTATTATTTGTTTTATATAGTTGGGTGCACTAATATTTGGTGCATATATATTTATGATTGTCATCTCTTCCTTTTGGATTGTTCCCTTTATAAAGATGTGGTGACCTTCTTTGCCTCTCTTAATTAGTGTTGCTTTGAAATCCATTTTATCTCCAAATAGGATAGCTACTCCTGCTTTTTTTTAGGTTCCTGTTGCATGAAGTATTGTTTTCCACCCTTTAACTTTCGTTCTATGAGGTTTTTTTTAATTAAGTGTGTTGCTTGTATGGAGCATATTGTTGGATCTTGCTTCTTGACCCATTCTCCAGTCTATCTCTTTTGATTGATGAATTGAGACCATTAACACTAATGGTTATAATTGATAAGTATTGACTTATCCTTGTCATTACCTTTTCCTATTGTTGGATTCTTTGCCTTTGGATTTAATTTCTTATCTTGCCTGATGGCTTCATTCTACTGGGCTTCATGAGGTTGAGATCCTCATTATCGTTTCCTAGGATATTGTTTAAAATTGTTTGGAGTGCTAGTTTCGCATTCATGAAGTTTCTCAGGTGTTCTTTGTCATGAAAGCTAAATGGATGCACATTGAGGCCATACTCTTAAGTGAAATAAATAGGAAACATATGTGTAAATACTGAATAGTTTTCCCTGGTGTGAGAAACTGAAGGTGTAAATAAGGGCCAAAATGTATAATAGATAATGTGAAATAGGAAGAAAAGGTCTAAAGGGGAAGGGGAAGTGGGAGGGGTAGGGGAAAGGAAAGAAAGGAGAGGATAAATATGAGAAAAGGAAAAAATGGAAACAAATCTTTGCCAATAGGGAGGGCTGGAGGGGTTAAAGGAAAGGCAGGGGAATGAGGAAAAAATAAGAACCAAGATATATCATGTAAAGGTACAAATTCCCACAAACGAATGTCATCATATTGTATACCTAAAATATGCTGATAAAATTATTGAATTTTTTAAAAAGCTGATCCGGGACACATATAGCACCATTTCTGTCTATTCTATGATCAAAGCATTCAAAATCTAGCTCAAATTAACAAAGAGGGAACAAAGAACATTTTTTTGCAGCCGTAACTAGTAACCAAGGATTTCCAGTCAGGTGGTGGCTGGAATTGGTGTCTTTTCTAGTCTCTTCTGAGCTGGACATCCCAGTCTCCATCATATGACTGGAAATTGAGGTTTCCACTGGTTTAGAGCTCAGATGAGCTATTAACTTGGATGCTACCCTGCACAAATTTCACCATGTAAATTCTCACAGCATGATGGCTAGGTTCTCAGAGAAAGGATCTGAAGAGCTATCATTACAGGAAATCCAGTCAGATGTTGTAAAGCTCTGCTTCTATCTATTGGTTAAAAAGTTCATTAAAAAGCTGTGCTAAAAATGATGTAATAATGGTCTAGACAGTGAGTTTTGAACTTGAATCCAAAAGCACAAGCAACAAAAGGAAAAATATTTTTAAAGGGATCTCGTCAAGACAAAAATGTTTTTACACAGCAGGGGAAGCAATTAACAGTGCTTAGAGATCTACACATTAGGAGAAATACTTGCAAGTTACACATTCAATAAGGAGCTAAAACCTCTACCAAGAAAACAAAAATCTGTTTAAACAGTGGGCATGGGACCTGAATAGACATTTCTTGGTAGAAGACATGCAGGTCAACAGACATATGAACATGTGTTCAATATCACTTATTATCAGAGAAATTCAAAATCAAAACCACAATGAGAAAAGAACAGAAAATGATATCTTACATGATGGACATAAATGGAGACACTTTTACACTGTTGGTAGGCAGGTAATTTACTGCAATCATTATGGAAAATGATATAGAAGTTTTATTAAAAAAAACTAAAAGTACAACATATAGTCCAGAAATCCATATATTAGCAAAAGATATAAAATCAGTTTGATAAAGATTTATCTGCACTCCCATGCTTATTGCATCATACTTTTAAGTAGCCAAGTTATGGAATCAATGTAAGTTTCTATCAGCAGATGAAAGAATGAAGAAAATGTGGTATATATGCAATTCAGCCTTAAGGAAAAAAGAGAATTCTATCATTTACAACAACATAGACAGAACTAGTGATTATATTATTGAAATAAGTCAGACACAGGAAGGCAAGTGGTACATGTTTGCACTTACAGCTGGAAACTAAAACAATAGAATTCATGGAAGCAGGAAAAAAATCATAGTTACAGAGCATAGATGTGGAGAAAGTGAGGAAATGAGAGTCAAAGACTACAAAATCTAAGTTATACAGGAAGAATTTTTAGTTCTATTGTAAAGTGATGAATAATAATATGATAATAATAATAATAGTGGTGAATAAAAGTAGAAAAAGTATACAGTTCAAAATTGCTAAGAGTAAATTTCAAATGTTCCCCCACCAAAAAATTAATATTTGAAGTGATAGGTATGTTAAAGCCTATAGTTTAAATTAATTACCTCACTTTGTATTCATAAATTATAACATCATATTTACCCAATACATTTATAAAATTATAAATTGTCAATATACAATTTTTATAAAATTAACAGACTCATGGAGAGACAGGTTAGAATTAAGCCCTTGGTGTTAGTATCTCCAAATTTCCATCATAGTTACAAAGTCTTTTCATTTTATGTGATTAGACATGTGTTATATTTTGTTTTTGCCTTAAATTCACCCCAACAATATTGCTTTTCTTTCATGTAAGGAAAGGTATGGTTTATTGTATTCTAGTATAAGTGCAGCCTCAAATTGAGAAGTCCTTAGCAGAGATAATTTTAACCACGTGAAATATTTAAAAAGCAACCAGCTTTGACATACAAAAATCACAATTTCATATGATTCAACAGTATATTTCAGGTATCCATCAGGATTAAGATGAGCAGTAAAAATATTGTGTATTAATATTCACCAGTTTAATAAAAACATCATTTTTCTCTTAACTTTGAAAGGATATTTCATGCTATGTCAAGATCACCAAACCAACATTTCTACCTTCTTATTTTTTATAATCCTTACTCTACATTCTTGAACCTCCTCCCATCATCAATTCTCTGAGTTCATGTGGCAAATGCTTAAATTTGACAAAGATTTGTAAAGATCTGTTCCCAAACTATATTCCTGAGGGAAAGAATAAGATCGATCCACTTTGTCAATAGCCATGAGCGTGTTCTCCCCCATACCAAATATTTTATTTTTCTTTAAATCTTTCCCAGGGTTGCTCCATACATGAAAGATTCCTCTTAAAATTTAGTTTTCGCTGGAGTAGATGGTAGATCCCCTGTGAAGCAACCCACAAACTTTGAAATGAGGAAAGTAGCCAAAACTCAGAGCTCAGAGCTGACTACTTGTTGAGTTGGTATACTTTAGGAAGGGATTATTATGTGTCAATAACTCTCTCATACTATGGATTATATCATATAAAGCATTCAACAAATATAAATAGGTAACAGCAATGTGATTATGGTTATGATTCATTCTCCTTTGCCTTTCATTGCTTAAACAGTAGTCACTGAAATAAATAAATTTTCTATCTTTTATAGCTCAGAAATTTTTAATACTTACTCATATATCATTCAGGACTCTGGACACTGAATACTGAAGAACAAGCCTCATTTCTCCTACACAAGATTTTAAATCTAACTAGGGAGTTTGGGATGTTTACTTGCTATTTAAAACAGAACATTCTGGTAATACCACTTTGGACTCCAGAAACTAGAAAAGATAAAAATCTAAGTGGGAATTGTCTCTACCAGTGATGTCCTACAGAGCATTACTACAAGTTGTAAACTCATGATATCTAAGTAGAAGAGAAGGGCTCTGACTAGGCGTTCTATCTTTAAGGAAGTCTGGGTTGTACTTGGTGTTTGGGCTGAGATACAAAACAATTTCTCTATTTTCCCAAATAGTTCACCCCTCCCTAATTATAGCTCTCAGATGAATGTTTAGTTACCACCAAAAAGCAGGCAAAGCAGGAAGGAAATAATCAGGCATTTTCACTTAGAACATTGAATTTTAATACCGTTTTTCCTCTTGCTAACAGACCTTTCAATTTTACTTCTTACATGCTTTAAGTATGATCAATTTTACCTTTCAAGATATTATTCATCATCCATAAAATTACACAAAAATTGTCATAAACATGCTGGCTGAAAAGGAACAATCATATTTTTAAGAAAAAATAACCTTCATGTTTATAGAAATACTAAAGCTCATGCAGTGCTTCTTTTAAAGATCTTGCTCTAAACAAACTGAATTATTCATGCATAGAATTGTACAGCATTAGAACACCTGTTTTCAATCATGCATAATGTAAAATCACTCATTACCTCACAAGAGCCTCTACATCTCCAGCAATCAAATGGCATTGAAACAGCAAAACAGGTGCCTGGCAGGTGGATCCAAGCAGATGTTTTGAGCTTGCATGCCTTTTCTTGTACAGGTGTGATGATCTTGTTTTCAAATGCATAATTGCTATTTAAATAGGTAATATTTAATTCTTATGTACTTTAATATTTATTTTTGCTTCTTCAATTCCTCTCCCTCTGCCATTCCCTGGGTTTGAGGTGGATTTGAAAGCTTTCAGGATCTGTAAGGTAGAGTAATGCCAGTTGAAGGTGCAGTTCCACTGTCTTAGTCATAGAAAAGGAATCCTTTACTTTAAAACTACACAGTTTCTGGGTGAGCATGTAAGTGTTCACCAGAACGGCTAACTACTGAACAAGAAAGTGTTCAAGAAAGTGTTCCCTTGTTAGGTATCATCCAAAAGTCATATTAACTGTTTCTACTGCGCATACTGAGAATTGTAAATTCATTTGATGCAAATCTGTGAGTGCAAATCAGATAGAGAACATCTTTCTTCAGCTGCCAATACATACTTTATTGAACTTCTACAGAGATAGCTCTGTGTGTATCCTCCTTCTGAAGCATCAAAATGCATTTGCTTAAGCATGTTTTAGTAAAACATCCTTAAGTCTCAGCTGGAAATAGGATTTTCACTTCATACTAGATTTATCCAATATAAATTCAATGAAGCGGAATAAAAAAATGCAGCTTTCAACAGGGGGTGTTATAGGCACCTTATTTCTCTGTCTGTTTATATAGTTCGTCCTTTTTCTTTTTAATAATCAACAAATTTAATATCAGCAGAAGGTGTAGTATGTAAAACTGCAAAGACAGGAAACTATTTCTGAGAACAGGTGCAGTATCAATTTTTATGGCATTCCAATCCTATCCTATTCCACAAATCCTTGTGATTCTTTTAGTCCTGGGTAAACAGTGAAATAGGCTGCCAGAGTTGGACAAGAAGTCCATTCTGCTGACATAGTTGAGTATTTGAATATCCCTATATTGAAAAATAAAGTTATCTCCATGCCGGGAAAGTGAGCACTGCATCATGCTAGTAACAAAGATTTTTACGTGCTACATTATACAACTTGTAGAAAATTTTCAACTATAAACAATGTTTTCAGACATCTAAATATGATATTAATCTCATTCAAGTACCTAGATGTTTCTAAGGATCCAGATATGTGACATCATTTCTGGGGAACTCAGACCTGGTCTTTTCCTTGTCCGAGATAGTTTGGGACTGTGCAGACATGGGAATTACTTAAGTTCCAAATGTAACAGTCTTGCAAATGAAAATATTCTATAATGAGTAAACAAATAACTATAGTGCAGCTATTTCACTAAAAGAAATGGTTAGGGCAAGCAGCTAGGCACGCGGGCTGAGGGGTCCCTGGCCATCTGGAGCCCCACTCCGTCTGGCTCACTACACCCACCTGTGACCAGCAAGATGGTGAGGACCCCTTGGCACACCAACTGGTAAGCAACTTAGCCGCCCAGGAGCCTGCCACCCCCACCACCACCCCGCCACCTCTGGCCTCCTGGTTGTGCCACTACCTGGTTCCACACTACAGAGGCACAGGGGGGCATAAAGGCCATTGTTTTGAGCTGCAGAAGTGAACAACAGAGAGAGGCCCCCTCTCAGGCTGCTTGATGAAAACTGAAGCCCGCTGGAAAAGTGAAGTGAATCTCTGGAATAAAGGGACACCAGACCACAGTACTTGGTAAGTTGAAGGGATGATCACCTGGACTATCTTCAGGGGAAGGGCAGCTGGAACCTGTAGTAGAGCCTCACAGAGTTCCATGCTGCAGGAGAACAGGGAGCTCAACTTCGGACTTGCAGCCAGAAATCTTCCTGAATCTCACAGGTCTGCTACTGGGTTGCTAAGACTCATTGACTTATATCTGCACACTGCTGTCCAAATTGTCTGTTGCGACAGCAGAGGCATACCCTAAAGGTGGCCCTTCATTTTTATTTTTTACTTGTTATTTTCAAAATATGTTTTTTGCTCTTATATTTAATTTTTATTTTTTATTTTTTCTACTCCTTTCAAATTTTATTCCTTCTTTTTTTCTTTCTCTTTTCTTTCTGTCTCTCTCACTCTCCCATTCTCTTGCTGTCCCACATTGTTCTTTGTCTCCCTTTTTGTTCCTGCTCTGGCCCTAATTTGGATTTTCTTCTTTATTTTTCTCTTATTCTCTTTTTCCTTCTTTCACCTGTGTCCTCTGGCCTCACTGTTAACCTTCCCTTATCCTTTTACCTATCTATCCCTCCCTCCCCAACTCCTAACTCCCCACCCCAAAGGGCAAAGTTGCTATATGGAAGAGTTTATTCACTATAAACATATGTTGGGTTGGTCCTCGATTTTGATTTAATTCACACAGTTAAAGGTGATAGATTAATAACTACCACAAATTGTCATTTTCTAAGAGGTACTTGATGCTGTGGTGTTGCTGATTGTATCACTTGGGTTAAGGAGTTGTGATTGATCTAATGAGTTGTCCTTCCTGGTGTAATGAAAATGAGATTGCCTCAAAGTCATTTAACCTAAGGACCAGCTATACCTGGAAGACCCCTCTGAGAAGCAATCATTCCATAAGGGTTCTAAATACAAGCAACAAAGATACTTACAGTAAGCAACTTCAAAGTATCAACCAAGGATTAAAACAAGGACAGTACCAAAAATAAAAATGAACATTTAAGCAAGGCACAAATTCAGACTTCCACCCCACAAAAGGCAAATTCTGGGAGAAATTAGGTGGAAAAGTCTGATAATCAACCACCTGGATACCATGAACTGATAGCACAAGTAGTAAAAAAAGAGATGATTGAGGTTCTAGAAAAATTCAAAGCAGAAATAATCTCTGAGATAACTACAAAGATGGTGAGCAGAGTGAAAGACATGATTAGAGGCTCTAGAATAGAAACAGATAAAAAAAAAATAGATGACCTCAGAAACATGCTGGAAGCCATGACCATCCAACATAAGAAAGAAATGGAAAACCATGATCACCTAGCATAAGAAAGAAATGGCACCATGACACAGATTTAAACAGACATCCTGGAGATTAAAAACTCCATTGAAAATATGCACAGCAGAGTAAGGGAGTGTGAAGGTAGAATATCAGATATAGAAGACAGGATTTCAGTTAATGACCATGAAAACAGAGATTTCTTAAAAGTGGTAAGGGACCACAAGAAATCAATTTAGCATCTGCTAGATGACACAAAGAAGAATGACATAAAAACTGTTCACAGAAGTAACAGTTGAAAATTTCCCATATAGAGCTAGAGAATTGGACATACAAATAAGTGAGGCATATAGAACTCCAACTACCCATGATCAAAAATAAATCTACACCCAGACATATAATACTGAAGATACCAGAAACCCAACAGAAGAACAAAATCCTACAAGCAGTTAGAGAAAAGAAACAAATCACCTACAAAGGAAAACCCATCAGAATCACAGCAGACTTCTCCACACAAACTCTCAAGGCAAGGAGAGCCTGGAGTGAAGTATCACAAGCCCTAAAAGAAAATAACTTCTAACCTAGACTGTTGTATCTGGCAAAATTATCTTTCAAAATTCATGGGGAAATTAGATACTTCCACAACAAAGAACACCTGAGAAATTTCATGAACACCAAATCAACATGCCAAACAATTCTAAAAAATATCCTAGAAAAAGACAATGAAGGTCACAATTCTATGAGGCCCAACAGAGGGAAGCCATTAGGCAAGGTAAGAAACTAAAGGGAAATGGGGAAAAAAAAGAAATAAAAGAGCCAACAAAAGTAAAACATCATGACAAGGATGAGTCAATATCTATCAATTATAGCCATCAATGTTAATGGCTTCAATTCACCAATCAAAAGAAATAGAATAGTTTCTCTGGTGTGAGAAACTGAAAGTGTAAATGGGGGCTAAAATGTATGATAGGTAATGTGAAATAGGATTTAAAGGGGCAAAGTAGAAAGAGGTGGGAGGGGTAGGGGAAAGGAAAGAAGGGAATGCAATTAATATGAGAAAATGGAAACATAGGAACAAAATCTTTGTAAACAGGGAGGAATGGAGGGGTTGAAGGGAGGGCTGGGCAAGGGTGAAAAATAAGAACCAGAGAGACTATGTAAAGGTGCAAATTTCCAATGATGAATGTCATTATATTGTATACCTAAAATGTAACAATGATTAGAAAGAATAATCAATAATGCAAAATAGGAAGAAAAGGTCCAAAGGGGTAGGGGTAGTGGGAGGGGCAGGGGAAAGGAAAGAAGGGAAAGGAAAAA
>NW_004624732.1:44882258-44970100 GCF_000247695.1 Heterocephalus glaber | reverse complement strand
ACTGAAAAAAATCAGACCCCTCAAATTCAAAGACCCAATTCAAAAATGGGCATCTGAAATGAACAGACATTTCTCAAACAAAGAAGTAAAAGCAGCAAATAAACACATGAAAAAACATTCAACATCACTAGTCATTCAAGAGATGCAAATGAAAACAACACTGAGATTTCATCTCACCCCCGAAAGAATGGCTGCTATCAAGAGTTCAACCAATAACAAATGCTCGCAGGAGTGTGTGGAACTCTTTTTCATTTGTGGTGGGATTGCAGACTGATGCAACCACTGTGGAAATCAGTATGGAGATACCTCAAACAACTAGGGCTAGAGTCCCATTTGACCCAGCTATTCCTCTGCTGGGTGTCTTCGCAAAAGAATTAAAAAATCATACCACAGTGATATATGCGCACCCATGTTTATGGTGGCACAGCTTATAATAGCTAAACCTTAGAAACAGTCCCAGAGCCCATCAACTGGAAACTGGATAAAGAAGATGTAGTTTTTTTTTTTATAAAATTGAGTACTACTCAGCCATAAAGAATGAGAAACTAGAGATATTTCTAGCTAAGTGGATGCATATTGAGTCGATACTCTTAAGTGAAATAAATAGGACACACATGTGTAAATACCAAATAGTTTCTCTAGTGTGAGAAACTGAAAATGTAAACAAGGGTTAAAACGAATAATTGATAATTTGAAATGGGAAGAAAAGGTCCATAGGGGTAAGGGAAGTTAGAGGGTTATGGGAAATTAAAGACGGGAAAGGAAATATTATGAGAAAAGTAATGAATGGAAACAGAGTCTATGTAAATAGGGAAGGGGCGGGGGAAGGATGCACAGGTAATTGGAAAAAAATAAGAACCAAGATACATCATGTACAGGTACAAGCACCCAATGATAAATGTAAATGTATTGTAAACCTAAAATGTACCAAGAAAAGAATTTAAGCAAAAGAATAAAAATAGAAAAAGGAAAAAAGAAATGGTTAGGTTACAGTTCTCTAGAAGAACAGAGTTGGATATAGATTTTTAGTTTAAAAAATATTACAGTAAAAGATACATTACCATTAATCTTCACAAAATACTGCCCTTCTTTTGAACAGACTTATCCCATCATTCTTGCCACTCTCTGAAGCAGTTCTGGAAATGCTCTTTCCTTTTTTTAGTTAACAGTGTTGTGGCAGCCTCCAAGTCCTGAATTGATTCAAAATGTTTACTTTCTTGATCATTTTGAATTTGTGGAAGAGACATAACTTGCATAGTGCCAGATCCAGATCCAGTGAATGAGGTGGATGAGGAAACAAGATAAAGTTTTTACAAGTCTGCCTTTCCATTGGCTGCCACTCAGTAGCAACATTCTTTCTATTTTTGATCACACTCTTAAAAACACTAACAAAATAGGACTTCAGGATTAGCTTCAGAAAGGGGAAAGAATTATGGGCTAAGTGTGTTCAAAATGAGAGAGAGTATTTTGAGGGTGATTAGAGTGTATATGTGTCTTCTGTAATATTTTTTAAAATTTAAACGTTCACCATATTTAGTCATAGATACACACACACACACACACACATATATATATATATATAGAGAGAGAGAGAGAGAAGAGGAGAGAAACTCAGAAAGAGATTAAGTAGACTTGCAGAATCAGAGGCAGGAGAGTTCACAATGGCTGTTTGTTTGATAGAAAGCTACAGAATTCAGTAGCTGCTCAGTCCCATGAGCTGGAAGCCACAGAACAAGAGATATCAAGGATACAGCCTCAATCAATGTCAAAGGCCTGAAAGCTCCCTGAGAAAGTTTGGGTATGATTTTCCACTGAAAGGCTAAAGAAACTGCAGTCTGATGTCCACAGGTGATGGCAGCCTAAGACACACCTTCTGAAGTAGAATGGAGCTTTTGAACACAGGTCAACTCTCTCTGCACTTTTATTCAGCCTACTTATGATGCCACTCACAGGTAGATTGGGTCTTGCCCACCTAATTTGTTGCCACACAAGCTAATCATTTTTGGAAACACCCCACAGACACTCCCAAATGTGTGCTTTGCTAATCTGCTAGAAATTTCTAAATCCTGTCAAATTGGCATATCATGATTAATTAAACACACTAATGGGTTCAAATTATTTAAGTTAATGTCATGGATTTTTAATGTCAGAAAGTTAATCTGCAGGTTATGTATTTTCACAATTTACCGAGCATTTGCCATATCAGTGGTTTTCACTTTCTCTTGAGGTTCACCTCTATCACAAATATGATGAGAAAGAAATGTCAGTCGCAGTATATATTAATAAACTTTGTTTTGTGTTTGTTATGTTTATTCAACTTTGTTATGGATTATATTTAAAATATCCCTCAAAATTTTCATGTGTTTAGACGTGGTAATTTTGCCAAGTAATTTGATAATAGGATCCTATACTCATCAGTGGTTCAGTGAATTGATGAGTTCACAGCTAAATGCACAATTAAGAGGAAGGGCCAAATTGGAAAAGATAGGCTACTGGGGATATGCCTTTGGAAAGCATATCTTTTTTCTAGCTTTTCTTACATTCTTTATTTTGTGACTCCAAATGTATGAGCAGCGCCCTCTGCTATGCTTATCTGCCATGTGTTTTCTGTTGTGGAGCTAGCCAATTATGGACTGAACTCTCTTAGACCAAGAACCAAAATGAAACTCCTACTTTAAATTGTGGATGTCAAGCATTTGGTCCCAGCAACATGAAGTCTGATCAATACAGACCAATACAAATACTTTTTGATATTTCATTGCTATAAATTATTTTAACTATTAATCATGAATTAACACCTGACTCCATTTAATCATCATCATCATCATCATCACCATACTACAATAACCATTTATGGAACACCTATCATGGGCCAAATGTGGTATTAAATAGTTCATGCACATTTTAAAAATATTACACTATAACTGAACATAATGCATATGAACATAATACATGCACTATTGTTATCTTTACCAATTTTATTACTTGAATGTATAAAAACAAATCAGACCTATTAAAGGCCAAGTATATGAAATCCATCATTAAATTTTAAGTTCAAATTTTATCCCAGGATAGTTCACATTGGCTTTTCAAAGTATCAGATAATCAGGAGCTGAGAAATGGAATATGCATTTGATGAAAAAACCCATAATATCATACGTAGTCAATGATAGAGTAAATATTAAATAGTTGTGAAGATGTTTTTATATGCAAATGTTATGATAAATACAGAGCTACTGTGTATATGTGTGTATGTAAATTCTTACCTGTCTACATTTGTCACATCCTTATGACAAATAGTCTTCCATTTTTCAAAGTACATAGTATTTTATTAGCTCAATACAAGAAAGTAAGGATGCATTTTTTTCTGAAACAACTTATTTTTTTAATATAAATACAAATAACATTCTATATCACTCATACTTAGAAAGTAGAGATAACTAAATGTTGAAATTAATTATAAATTTAAAATCTACACAATGATAATATAAGAGACAAAGACATTTTTAACTTGTCTAATATCAAAATTTACATAGGAGAAATTAGAATATGTAAAAGTACAATAGATAAAATGTGTCAAGAAAGGTCCTTGGAATAGGAAACTTTAGTGAAATGGAAACTTACGGCAGTACTAAAAACATCACAAATTAATAACTACATTGTGAATTTTAACAATGGCTCCTTACTATGAATTTTTGGCACCTTCAGAATATTACTCAATTTTTATAATTTCTAAATTTGTCTTGAATTTTTTAACTCTATATTAATTTCATCATTCTGTCATCTACATTATTCCATATAAATGTTAGGACCAGCTAACACGATAAGGAAACAAAGACGTTAATTTTTGGAAATTGATAAATAAAACACCAATAAATTGATTGATTTCCAAATAAATTAGTGCCCTGGAGTGTATCAGGAGACAGGATTATGATTAGCAGCTCTCACGGAATACTTAGACCTCAAGGATTAGAAGATAATTTCCATTCTCTACTGATCCCTTTTTTAAACAAACATTAAAAAATAACTTGCTGTGTTTTCTTTCCTTTTAGCATGTTTTAAGAAGTATCATATACATTCTCCTCCTACTGAGGTAAATAATGACAGGAAGAAGTAGCTAAATTTTACTAAGAGGTGTATATTGGTGTAATTGATGTCAACCACATTTTACAAGGAAACCAAAGGCAATGTTAGCTTGGATGATGAGACATATTTCTTTATCTAGAAAACACTAAACACTTAGGGAAAAGAAATAAATGGCATAGGCATACTCAAAGAAAAAAATTTAAATCTCTTCAAATCAATCACACATTCCAAACTCAAAAGAAAACAGCATAGTACATAAAAAGAGTTTATCCTGAGGTCCATCCACTAAAAAAGAAATTGTTACCAAACAAGCTTTTGGGAGCAGCCAAAGTTATCTTAATTTTTAATGCTTTAAAGATATAGAAATTATACATATTAATGGGATACAATGTGATGTTTTGACATGTATACATTGGATAGCATTCAAATCAGATTAAATTTGTCTATCTCCTCAAACCTTTATCATTTCTTTATAGCAAAAACATTCAGAATCATTTCTTCTAGCCTTTGAAATATACAGGACATAGCTGTTTCTGTAGTCTTCCTAATGTGTGGGGCAGCACATCATAACTTCTTGCTCTTAGTATCCAATGATCAACTTTCCTCATTTTCTTTCCCACCTCTACTCTCTCCAGATGCTGGATACCACCATTTTATTCTGAAATTTTATGAGATCAACTTCTATATTCTCTGCAAATGAGTGCTACTTATTATTCCGTCCCTGGCTTAATTTAAAAAAAAATCTCTGCTAACAAGCAATACGTCCTTACAAACTCCCTGGAAAAGGCATGAAATACTTAAAAGTAAGATTATTATGTATAAGTAAAGAAGATATTAAGACGTAGTATTTTATACTTTAGCAGCTCTGGGAGGAAGTAGCATTGGGGGTAGCTACTGGATAATAAAGGTGACGTTCTTAGTACTTACATAGTTACCCTTCCTTAAGCATCAGAGCTTCTCTTTACCATGGAATCATTTTAATTCATGGCAATTGCTACATAGGGTTGGTTTCTAACTCCTTCCCCTTATAAATCAATGTAGTTCCCCTGAGCTTTTCAAAGTCGAGATCCAACTCTTCCTTTAAGTTTTTAGGATGTGTTTCCACAGTGTGCCTTGTATTATTCTCTTACCTCCTTGTCTTGCACTCCCTGTTGCCTATCCCATGATTCAGTTTCCCCAAATCAGTTCCAGCTCTAGGTGCTTTATCTTCCTTGGCATAGGATGGTTATTTATGAAATTGTGTTGCTAGGAGTATGAATGCAGTGCTGCAGTTCTTAATTTTATCTTTCCGAGATAGGGTCATGGTCTTTTCTATATTAACTGTACAAAAATATCTTGAACCACTGAATGGGATCAACATTTTATGGCCATTTTCAACTACTTGTTATCATAAAAATTATTTTTAGTACCTATTCTCTTAAAACCTGTTTTTAGAATTCTTAAGTTCCAGGGGAATCAATTTTCCAAATCTGGGGCCATGTTTATTTTCTTCAGAGCTAAAGGACTGGCAGAAATCTTAAATGGAAATAAACCCCAGATCATACATTTTCAACATTAACTGGAAACTCAGTGATCTAGGACAACATATTGTGTCAACTCAAATTCTGAATAATGCCTGAAATGAAACACACACTAACTGTAGTACTGTAGCATTCAAGTTTCTAGCTCATTCTCGGAGATTCCCATTCCTGTCCAGTGCACTAAATGTCTCACTCTGCTTCCTCTGCCCCCTTTTCTCTCAGACATGGATACAAGATGCCAGTTAATTGTTTGTAGGTAATTTGAACACTCATAATGGAACTTTTAATAGCAATAAGATTGAATTATTATCAACCCATAAATAAGTGGTAAATATTTTACAGGATAAATGCAACATGACATATCCTTTGTTATTCACATTAGAAGAGATCCTGTCTGAAACATTTTACTTATTCCCACATACAGAGCTAACTTTCAAATGAAAAGAATAAACTAAAATTTACTAAGGTGGTAAAAATAATGTTTAATGAAGTGATTTAAGTGATATTTGCAGATTTTAAATTCTGAATTATCGGTATAAATACAAAATCTTATTCTACTACATATGAGTAGAAATACGTTAAGGTAAAATTTTCATTTAGTAATTTATTATGCCTATATTGTTTTGGTTTTTAAATTTTAGAAAATAATTACATGAGTAGAATTGTTTTCTGTCCTATGACTCCTCAAAGTGTTTATTCAAGTTACTTTATGAAACATATTTCTATACAGTTATCACTCATTTTTAATATAGGTGCATGTGAATATTTATATTGAACCACACATGGCTATATTTAACAGATTTTAGACAATTGAATTAAATTTATACAAAAATAGAGATTTTTATTTAAATTTATTTTACATTGCACTACATTTTTTTTAAATCAATTAAGCCAACATTAGGTTAAAATCTTAGTCTCTGGTGTCAATAAAGGAAAGGTGTTATTCTGCAAAACATTTTTATTACCCAGTGTGCTTTTAAAAGTTTCATTTATTATCAGTCATATATTATTTAGCCAGTATTCATCAATTTTTTTTTATTCCAGGTATCTATAATACTGTCAAAATTCTATAAGTACATAATTAGTTTTCAATAGCCTCATAAGAAAATATTTTGTTATTTAAGCATTTCAAAAAACTCTATCCCCCCATAAATACATTAATTATATATAGCCCCAAACTAATTATTCATTATTAGGCATATTCACATATTTAAAAATTCTAATTTTCCCACTGTTTGTATTGAATACCAACAGATTTCGTCTTGGAAAAGTGAGGGTGGTGCTTAATAATACCATAATCAGTTTACTCAGTAACTGTATATTTTGTGTATAATGAACTCGAGAAAATGTTATTTCAAAACAACAGCTCTAGTCAGGTGCCAGAATTTAAATATTTATATATCTTTTTTACTTATATCAATATATTAATACATTCAACAGTGAACAAATATTTATTGAGTGCAATTGTGTTCAAGGGAAATAGATTGGATTTGGAATATATCACTTGTTGTGGTTTAAATCCAAAATGTCCCCTCAAAACTTATGTTCCAAGATGGAACATAAGTTTTGGATGGAACATAAGTTTGTTTTTTGTTGTTTTGGGGGTTTTTTTTTATAGTACCAGGGATCGAACTCCAGTTCTTGTGCTTACACAGCAGGCGGCGAAACTGCTGAGCTAAATCCCCAGCCCAGTGGAACATAAGTTTTGAATGGAACGTAAGTTTTGGATTTTAGATTTTTTTGGATAAGTTTTGGACTTTGGATTTTTGGAACTTAAGTTTTAGATTTTTTTGGATGGAACATAAGTTTTGAAGGGAACATAACTTTTGGAAGTTCATTGGATCTTGAGGAACACCAACTTCTTCTGCGGATGAATTCATTGAGATCATAACTTGATGGCATTATTGGAGGGTCATGGAAACAGAAGGTAGGAAGTAATTGAAGGGATTGTATCACAGGAAGATGGCGTTGGGCACTTATCTCTCCCTAGGTCCTTCCTCTATGACAATTTCCCTTTTTTCCCACTTCTGAGCTGCCATGTGGTGAGCAGCTTTCCTTCTTCTGCCAGGTTTCTGTCTTACTACAGGCCTAAAAGTAATGGAGCCTACCAATCGTGACTGAAACCAGGAGCCAAAGTAAGCCTTTCCTCCTTTATGTTGTTTTGCCCCAGGTATTTGGTCACAGCAGTGAAAAGATGACTAACATATCACTGAACTAAGCAGACAAAAATCTTTACCATTGTGCTGTTTATATTCTAGCAGATTTGAAACAGATATCTGAATGCCTTGGGCAAATGCAATTCTCCTTTTCTTATCTGTAGTTCTCCAGAATTACTATATCGAATGTGCTGATATAGTATCCCGAGGTAAAGGCAGCTTGTTTCTGTTCCAATTTGCAGAGGTTGTGTTCTGGTCCTTCGTGTCCTTCAATGTTTTAGCCCAATATAGCCTATTTCCCCAGAGGTATAAAATGAGTGATGCTTTTGGGGTCACTCAGCTGCACTATGGTGTTGGAAACAAGCAGGCAATATTCCATTTACCCTGTAAAGCTTTCACAAGACTTAAAAGACCAGCTTTTCATGAATTCTAGGCCTCTATTACCTTTTGTTACCAGTCCATGAGTAATAGTTCCTCTCCTCAACATGTGTGCATGTTCTATCTCACAGGATTCATGCCAGTTTTAGAAGTTTCAGCTCAAGATGTATTGGGCTGAAGTAGTAAACAGTACAGAGTGAATCTGCTTCACAGCTACAAAAGATAAAATGCATTGGTCAGCTTTCCCACTGGGACCAAACACCTGACATACACAACTTATTTAAGAAGGAAATGGTTTATTTGGCTCATGGTTTCAGAGGTTGGGTTCATGGTCTGTTGACATCAAGGTAGGAACATCAAGGCTGATGAGTGTGGTGGAATAAAACTATTCATTTTATGGTGGCTTGGAAGCAGAGCACAGATGAAAAGAGACAGAAAGGGGCCAGGGATCAAATATTGTCCCCAGGCCTGCACCCCCATGACCCACCAAGACATACCCAGAAGTGTTCTTTACTAATCGATGAATAACTTCAAGACAATCAAGTTGACAACCACCATTAACTATACCATAGAAAATTTTAAAATAAACAATAATTAAACAAATTATGTGATCTGTTAGGTTATGCGAGCTTTGAAAACAAAAGGAAGAAAAGAAGGAGTTAAATGGGAATGAGACTACAAAATGTAAGTTGTATTTTATGGAATTAAATAGGATGCTCCTTATATGTGACCTTATTCAACAGGTGACATTTGAAAAAGGTCAAAATAATTAGCAAAGAAGAAATCTGGGAAGAGGGTCCTCTGGGGAGAAAACCAACTTTTGCAAATGCCCGAAGGAGGAGCAGGAATGCCAGGGCAGCCACAGCAGAGTGAGGACATAGAAGTAAGAGAGACCAAATATTTTGGGTCAAAATTCAGCACACTTTTCTGTAAAGAACACAATATTAAGTACTTAAGGCTTTGTAACCCACAAATTCCCTGCTAGAACTACTCAATTTTGCCTGGAGAGTGTAAAAGTAGCCATAGCTAATGTATAAATATATGTGAACAGCTATATCCCATTAGCTTTATTTATGGACCCTGAAAGTTAAACTCTACATAATTTTCACAAGCCTACATTTATAAATTACTTTTTATAATTTAAAAATGTAATGACCTCTTAGCTCATAAACTATTAAGAAGTAGTAGAGGGCTAATTTAGCATGCAGGACATAGTTTGTTGACTTTTGATGTAAGATTTGTTTGGCCATTGGAAGGTACTTGTTCATAGAGAAACTGTGATTCTGTATGAATTTTTCAGCAGAAAAAATGCGCAATAGTTCTTATCAAAGATTACTTGGGCTCTATGTTGAGAGAAGACTTTGGGGGGCAAGAATTGAAGTAGAATGAACGGCTAACAGGCCAATAGAAAATTCCAGGCAAAAAGTGATGGAGGCTGAGACCAGACTTGCAAAAGTGGAGGGGGAGAAAAGCAGTCAGATTCTGAACCTGTTTTGAAGTGTATACTGTCGACCTTCTTGATCAATCGTAGAAGGAATGTGAAGTAACAAAAGCAGGCCTCAAGGCTGGATTCTGAGCAACTGAGAGAGAAAATATAAAGACATTTGAATGAGATTAATCTTGATTCAAACCCTATCTCACAGCTAAGATGACATTCATTAAATTACTTAACTTTTCTGTGGCTTTTTTTTCTTTTAAGTAGGGATGATGATATTTGATGCACAGAAAAAGTCAAGGTTGTAGACCATTTCCATGGCTGCACTGGGCTAGATGTTATGTGTGGCTCTGTGTGCTTTATACACTTGTACTTGAACCTCTCCCTATCAGTCTTCAACATCTGTGCTTGTAACCATTATGATCTTTTACCTTCACTGAAAAAAATTATAATTCATTGTCCTAAAAACCAGATGACCAACCACTAATAACTTATTTAACTATCAGAGCTTATCTTTAAGTCTGTTGGGTCAAGAAATTTAAATTTTAGACAGGAAGGGTGAAAACAATAATTAAGCAGATCATTATATTAGAAAAGAAACTATATATGGAGTAAAAAGAATGTACCAAGGGTGCATGGACAAGAATTTTAGGGAAGGGAAATTTTAAGACAAATAAAGGTTCACATTGGATTTTGATTATCCATGAAGACAACTTCTTCTACACAGGAAAATAGAAAAATATAAATGTAATCAATCATTTCATCAATATTTTACAGTACCAAGAACCATTGATTGAAGGAAAAATACATACAGGCAAATAAGCTAGGGAAGGTGTCTGCTGTCATGTAGAAATCACTGTGGTTGTAATTGACCTAGATTATTTTCAGTGACATTAAGAGAACTTCAATACTCCAGGGAAAAACCTTCAAAATCACAGAATCATAACCCAATCTCTAAGGAGAAAGAGTGTAATTTATTTAACTTGCAATAGGAATTTGCAAGGAAACACTAAATAGTAGGTGATTTCAATTATTGTTATTTACTTCTCACAGTAAAATGACTATCCATAATAGGATCTTACTATTTCCCAAACGACCAGAGCCACAAACATGCACATACATTGAGGAAGATAAGTAAGTAAGCAGAAGAGAAGAGGAAAGAAACTAACAAGCCTGATTATGATGAAGAAATTTTCTCTTACAGGGCAGGTACTACTCAAACTAAATTTGTTTAATAATAGAAAATGTAGCACCAATGTAAAAGAACATATATCAAAAAGTGGTAATGATATGAAAGATACAGAATTTATTTGCACAAGGAATATTACACATTTTTATTTATTCATAATCAGGATATATTGATCTCTGCACAAGTATTGACAGGGAAGATGTAAATATGTTGATGGAGAGAATAACACAGCAGAGGCAAGTCTGTTTTGATGATATACATAGTTCCATCTACGTTCTTTATTTTTTCTTCATCCCTCAAATCCAGAGCCAGGTGCATCTCTCTTGCCGTCACCCTGTGCACCTAGCAATGCTTGCTGGGTAGTGACAGTATCTTTTTGATGAGCAGGCCAGGGCCGGTCCCAGGCAGCTCCCCTTTCAGCATGACAGCTGCATATCCCAGGTGGTCTGACATTTGAGATGGAGGCTGTGGATAAGATTGAAGGTGTTTTAGGGGAGAAGTAGGCTGTGAATAACACCAAGACTCCATCCAGATGGAATCACTCATGAGACAACCTGAGATACTCTATTACGGTCCATATGTCTTCTAGGCCTCCAAAGGCCAGATCCCATTGATTTATAGAAACCCACTATTTATGCTTTTGGCTCATCTCACAGCTGACCACAGTAAAGGATTTATCAGAGATGCTGCTGTTTCTGGCGGTTATTGGAATTTTATAAGTTCTTTAAATAAAACAGCCTCCATAAATATCCTAGTAAACATCAGATAATAAAGTAAATATTTGGGGGCAAGATTCAGTTTATTTCCACTTAATATATATCACCTTTTTACAAGTTTCCTTCTGAGTGCAGCCTCATGGTAAAACCTTTTACAGAAAATACCTATTTTAGGTAAATAAATACATATGTGCCTCCAAAGGAATTCAAATTACCAGACATAACTATGCTAACAGTATTCCTTAAAAATAATTTTTCCCTTGCAGATAAACCTCAGAAGAATTATTTCATTGTTTTACCAGCACAAACACTTGTTATTAGAGTATCTTATTTATAGATGGTTCTTGGAAGCACTATAGTAATATAGCAAAATATCAGTTATTCCATCACACTGGTGAATTTAATGAACCTGAAGGTGTGTGTTATTTTAGCACTTGCTGTAGCTCCTGTGAAAACCCAGTGGTGCTAAAATCTGTAAACCTGTCATTGCTTAAGTAATAACTTTGTTAAAAGCATCTTCATTTAACTTACTTTAGCTTCTGCAGGATGCAGGTTTTATTTTATCAGTGCAGAGAGTAGGTGTTTCAAATCTAAATCACTTATGGTAAATACAATTAATTGTAGTTCATTATTTTATTCTTAGTGTTATTGCTATTATTTTAACTTAATTTAAATTAAATATTGTCTGAAATCTAGTAGCCATATTTAATTTTTTACAAGCTCTTAATTTCTGTGAATTTCTGTGGTTACAGGAGTAAATTTTACTCTGTGGCAACAAAAAAATATTTATTTTAATCTTTATGCCAAATCTAACAGACTCTTTGCCCCACCCCTGCTATACACAATGTGGAAGAAAAAACAGTGCATTTTTGTTAATCTGCTTGAAATTTATTGGAGTTTATTCTTGTCTTTTAAAAATATTGAGAAAATTGGATATTGATGGTAGGTGTTCAGAATTATCAATTGATTTCTACAAGAGCACATCTGCAATTATTGAAATACCAACAGTAAAAACAAAACTTTTTCCCTCTCTTTCCCTCCTATTTCAAACTATTCTTTAAAAAGAAGAGAGATGGAGGGAGGGAGGGAGGGAGGGAGAGAGAGAGAGAGAACAAATGAAAAGTGTAATTTTTCCATTTACAGCCTTAAAGAAAAACAATTTTTTAATTACCTAGAGAGACCAACATCACGGTGTATGATGAAAGCTGTATGTTATCATCCACTTTTAAATCTTTGGATAATTGTAATAATACAGACAATAAATGCTGATTCATGTTCTATAACCATACCTATAAAAATCTTATGAAAAGTGGTGGTGATTACTGTTTTATTGCTGGAATTTTTAAAACTACTAATAGTCTTATCAATAGACTACAATTTATATTGTTTACTTTCCTCAAAAGGTATCAATAAAAACCTAGAATAGAAATAGTATATCAGGCCCATTTGATAATAATTTGAACATATCAGGGTAGCTTTGAATTGGAATGTATTTTTTTAATTGAATTTTTAAAAATAAGATCATAAAATTACTTGTTTAATTTAAATTAAAGTCTTAGTAAGTTGACTAGTCAATATTATTACTACAAAAAACACCTGCAACTTAACTTGAATTCAGTGCTTTGAAATATAATAATGATTGAGTAGATTGTTGTAATTTAAAAAAATTTTTTTTGGGTTTTGTTTTTTGGTTTTTGGTACTGGGGATTGAACTCGGGACCTTGTGGTTACAAGGCAGGCACCAGAACCACTGAGCTAAATCCCCAGCCCAATTAAAGATATTTTTATAAAAATTTAAAAATTATAATCCTGGTATTGATCATTTTTTTCTTTCTAGTCTTCTAACTGTGATGTGGATTTTAAATTTGGAGGTAAAGAATGTGAAGAGAAGACATATCAAGAAATGAAGCAATTTCTTGGGTTATCTTTGATACTATAAATATGCTAACTTTAAATTTGTTCTGTATTTCATTATTTTGCTTTTGATGATGATTATATAGTTAATAATGCTCACATTTCTTACAACGTGGTGTTTTAAATAACAGTATATTTAAATATTTAATGACAAAATTTGTTTTAAAGTTTGCATACATGCAATTTCTGCAGTTACCAAACTTTTTGTAATATATATACTTTCAAAACTTTATTCTTAATTTAGTTTATGCTTATATGTCTTAAAGCAATGACATTTTTCATCAGAATATTAAACAACCATGCTAATTTTTGTTTGGTTTATTAGTATAGTTTTAAATAATAGCTGGACAGAAGATTATACAATCTTATGTATCAATAAAATGTACTTTAAATATACATTAAATTAAGAAGAATGTAATGAAATCTACACTTATATCAAGAATTTTTTAATTAAATGTATTGGTTGTTGGTATCTATGAACTCTTAAGAATAAACACCTGCAGTGTTTTATTATGTAAAAAGGTGGTTTAATTGCATCATATTTATCACAGATAAATCAAGCCCTATTCACAAGATAATAATGACACAGTAATTGGATCAGTAATTGGTTCAGGATGACTCAATATTGTACTAATAATCATAAATACTGCTGTCTTCTTCTTTGATACAGGGTTGACTTACTAATATAGATTGGATTTGGAGCAATAAATACTAGTGAAGTGGATCTAGTATTCATGTCTAGCTCCTTAGTTTGACCATGCCAGGCAGAAACAGGTATAAAGTGCATGCACCACTTGAGAACATCTATATTCTAATTTATAATATAAACTTATGTGATGCATTTTATTGGCTTTCCTTAACTAGGATTCTGAAGCCAGCATCATCAAGATACAGGGACTGAGGGGAGTAGAAATATTTTCTTTGTTTCCCTTGTAGAAGTTATTGTTCTGTGGGAGCAATAGAGTTTTTACATGTGATTGAGCTGAGTTTCCGTGGCTGATGTGACATGATGACCTGGTGGGCAAAATTATTCACGTGCCAGTCATGTAATGATGGCTAAGAAAATCATTCCCGTTACCGCACTGTGCTTGGCAGACACTTGGCGGCTGAACAGGACAAACAACAGGGCCATTTCTTAGCCAGTGCGGTGGCAGCCTTTCACAGACAGCCAAAGGAGGGGAGGCTCATTATAAAGGAAACAATGATCTTTATTCACTCAACATGGAAACTGCCTTACAAGAGCACGTTGGACAGCTCTGGGCTGGAATAAAATGGCATATCCCCTTTATCAATGGAACAGAAACCCAGGATCAACATCCCTTGCTTGGAATGCTGCCTAGTGGTAATAGAAATGGATATTTTCAGGAGTTTGTCTATTTATGATAATTTCTAAGTATGGAGGGAGAGTGCTTACTTTCTCAGCACCTTGTCCCATTGGAATAAGTCTGTTTTGTGGAAGGAGAGAGGGGCAGCTTATATGTGGCAATAAAAAATTTAATTATGTAGTTATAGTGTTAAAGTTGTAAAACCACAGTAGACAGGATATTAGATATGTAGTGCTTAACTGGAAATGGGAGAAAATTTTCCTGTTATCTTTAAAAATACACAGAAGAGTAGTAGTATGTACAAAAGCTATGCACAGGACCAAAAGAATGTCATGAGTGTGGAACTGATGCTGCTTAGCAAAGAACACAAAATATATATACCTATATATCATAAAAGCAATAGAGAGGCGGATAGTACCAGTGAATCTACAGAAGATTGCAATTATTGCATTACCCATCTTTAGCCTTTGGGTTCTTACTATTTACAAATTGGAACTTTGTGTACCCTAAAGTCATTCTGAAGAAAATTAATATAATGTTTATCAAATTTACTAATTTCGCAAATGCTCATGGATGAGACTTGAGTTCATCTCCCGTGATTTATCTCAATATTAATTATTAAAAGTATCTTTGAAAGTAAATGTCTTGGTAATATTTGTGTTGCTGCAACAGAATGCCACAGAACAGGTGATTCAGCTCATGGTTCTAGAGGCTGGAAAGTCCAACACTGTAGCACTGACATCTGGTAAGGTTCTTTGGGCTGTGTCGGAGCATGGAAGAATGTGAAAAGCAAACAAGCATACGAAAAGGAGAAAGCACAAGTGACTGACTTGCATTTATAACATCCCCTCATTAGTTAACACAACACTGAAATGATGACATTAATCCATGTATAAGGAAGGGTTCTATCTTTATATTGTTGCACTGTGATCAAGCTTCCAACACTGGGATTGGGGGTATTTATACAAACCACAGAAGCAAGTGAAGAGTCAAGTGATTACTTTCAGCCAAAATCATGCAGCAAGTGCTTGTGGATGAACAATGTGTGTGTGTGGGGGGGGGGTTAGAAACATACTATATCAGTGAGATTTTGAACAGCCCAATGATTCATATTCAGTAGAATGGGCCACAACATATCTAATATTCACAATCCTCCCTCTACATGCAAGGCATGGATGCTACAATTTTCTCAGCATAGGCTCAGTTGAATCTTTCTAATGGCATCTATATTGGCCCCACTTTCTACATAGGCACAGAGGGATCTCTTCATCATTTGCAGGAGGCCGGGGTTGTTGCCAAAAGCAATGATCCCACTCCACAGGCAAGGAAAAGAAGATAATTTCAGTTCCTGAATCAGCATTGCATCCAGTAACACCTGAGCAGTGAAAAATCCTGTGGTGTCTTCATTCAAGAGCCAGGTGATTCCACGTGTTTGCAGTATTCAGTTCTTGCCTAAGTGAAAGGACTGTTTATTGTTAAGTATCTCTGAAAGAAAATCTGCAGTAAAATAGCAGCCAGGCAGTCACATGCTTGTCGTGTGTCTATGCCCTGGTGGCTGCTGTTCTGAATCAACTTCTCAGAAGTTATATGATAACTATTGTACTGGGTCCTATGTCTCTCTGAAATTCTACTTGTAGTTGTGGTTCACTGGTTTAGTGATGTGAATGACGGGAATCCACTGCACTTCAAATCTCTCATTACACCTTAATTAGGACCCCAGCCAGATATATCAATATTTTAACAACTGTAGACAAGGTTTCTCTTCTTTATTTAATCACATGGTGTAAAGCATATTGAAGCTCATCAATGGTTCTTTTGTTTTTCACTGACTGAGAATCAATGGCCAAATAGATAACATCTTCCTTTCAGTCACCTAATCAGGTGACCTAGCAACACCTAGTCAGGGACATGAATGATAACAGCTATCAAAAAGATACATTACTAAGAACTAGCATGTTGATAATGGTTTTGTTGTTGTTGTTGTTTTCTTTTTGTGTTTGTGAGCATCATAACTTTTAACAGAAATTGTGCCACTGAAGCAAATCATATCTTTTTTGTTTGTTACTTCTAAATTTCAGACTAACTTTTTAAAAATTCCACATCCATTTTCACTTTAGAAACCTGTCTTGGGACCACCCTTTACCAGTGTCCTTCATTTGGGGGAAACTGAGTAACCTCCTCTAAAAGTAGAGACTTGTAGAAAACTCATTTTAATGCTTGCAGCACTTATACCATAAACCTTTAAAAAACTAATTTTTAGGTGTTAATATATTAATAGTATTGACAGTAGCTAAGGAGAGCACCTCATTTCACTTATTATACATTTAAACATTTACCTTTCCTCAAAACATGATTACAATAAATTTCTGATCAGCAATAAAATACAATTAAGCTATAACTTCAGAAATCTACTTTCAAATCAAAGAAAGAAAGTGAGTGATACTAAAATTCAATCTGTCTTTTGGGGCATGAGGCAGCATACAGGTCTAGTCAGCCAGCTAAATGACAGTCAGAAAAGATCATGTGACTGGGGTCTAAAAACTAATTAATCTCCATAAAGCTGTAAGTGAAGTAGGTAAGATGACTTGAAATCTGATTACATTATTGCATTTAAGGGGAGAAAATGCAGCATGTATTTTTCATGTTGATTTTAACCACCTGAGCCCTTAATGACATTTTGTACCTTGGAAGAAAACTCATATTTCATCTATATTTATAAAGAACTACAAAGATGTTACTGTCCTTAGTATACGATTTACACATTTGGTGTAAATACTGTGAAAGTGAAGTGTGTAGGATGCCTTTGTAAAGTTTTCCAAGTATAAGTAATTCTTGAAAAAGTAGATTCACTGTAAAAAGGAAATCATAAATCCAAAGATTAAAGGAAATTGACAAACATGTTTAAAGGAAATAGTAGCTTAACTATTCCCAACCTTACTGCCATAAAAAGCAAATGGCTGGATAGTATATTTTGGCTACAGAAAACTTATGGGTTCCATTATTTCCTTAGTTAAAGATTTACTCATAATAATTCCAAAAATTGACTAAAGTATGCTATGTGTCTCACATATATTGTGTTGGTTGGAATGTGCTGAAAATAATACTGATTAGATTGAAATGAGCCCTGTAATCCATGCACATGTGCATGTGAGTGTGTATGGAGATGTGGGTCTATGTGTGTGTAAGAGAAAGAGAAAGGTCGAAACCTGAAATGTAATTAAGAAATACTGTTAATTATATAGAAATCATAGATTATCTACAAAATTTCATTTTTAAAAGTTAAGAGTATTCTATTTGAGTAGAAACACAAGCCAGGAAACTATTGCTGCCAGGTAATCTACTGTATACTGAACACACACAGAATTTATTCTCGATTTTTTAAATAAAATGATAACAATTTTATCATAATATTACTGAAAATGTAAGGGGAATGGATTATAAAAATGTGGTTCTTCTCACTGGCAATCCAAAAGCATCGTATAGACAAAGGAATTTTTAACCGAATTTCACATGAACACTGTTTACATAAGCTAAAGAATACGCATTATTTTAGGTCAAAAGTATCATTCCTTACTTGGGGAAAAAGTCTAAATGCTACTCAGTTTTCCTCAGTGTACAAATGGTAGCAAAATCATGATTGTGGGTTTACTTTACATTCAGAAGACAAGACCTATATTTCGTTCCTTCATTTGTCTTTTCTTTAATCCCCTTATGGTGGTTGTGCATGCATGCAAATAAATGTGTGCCTGGAGAGATGCTCCTGCTCACGTTAAGAAGAGGGGCTACGGGACTCTAGCGGCAGTGGAACTAGGCAGAGTGCTGGAAAACCACAGGATGTCGTGTCAGGAAGAGGGGCCACTCCATCTCCTTTGACCTCTGCCTTTGGACACTTCTAATCTTCTCACTATCCCTTCCTATTATCCTCTATCTCTCCACTTTGCCCTTTAGATATGGAGTATGAAAACATTTCCCTTGTCCTGACTAAGCAGTTGAAAATAGCTATTTCCTGAATTTAGTTAATATTTTTAGACCTTAAAAAGAAAGTACAGTAGTTATAATATTCTGATTATAAATGATTAGATCAGTTAAAAGCTATCATAATTATTTAGGATTAAGTCTCACTGCTGTTTATATCACCCAGTTCTATACTTTCAATTATTGTTGACTTTATGTGTTGTTAAATGAACCTTTACCAACATAACATGGGTAAACATACAGGGTTAAGAATAAAAGGAGGTGGAAAATGAAAACTATGATATTCTAAAACACTCTAAATGTAGCAGAACTTTCTAAAATAATCTATGTCCAAAATAATTAATAAAAAGTTCATTTAAATTATTCTGAAGAATGTTTAATGGAGTGTGGTGTGTGCCTGAGGTATAGGACTTTACTACCAAATTCTAAATTTTAACCAGAATTCTGCTCTATCATATAATGATACACAAATGTCTGACTATTTTGATGAATTATACTACAGAAAAATGTCATGATCCTATCACTGCTCTTACCTAATTGAATAGACAAAGATTGCTGCTCATGATTAAGAGAAAATGGGTGAAAGGAAGATAAACTGGATTACTCAAAGAAAAAGCTGATATAATTATCTACCCCGATACCTTTCTTTTAACTTTGCCTTTACTCATGATATTATAGAATCATCAACAGTTTTAGAAATTCTGATATCCAGAAGCATCAGCAGTAAAGCAGGAATGCTTTAGCTACTTTAAAGGATACCTCAAAGGCTTTTATTAAGCAGCAATTTGGCACAAATTCTCAACCTTTCTGCTACCCCCAGACAAACTTTATTTTATACATTGAATTTAGGTTTCTTATCATTTTTTTCTTTGTTTATTTCACTTCCTTTCTGTCTGACAAGGTATTCCCTAACACATCTGAATTTTGGATGTAAATTGACACCTAGTTTGACAACTGAGGGACAGATTTATGAACCACCAAGATTCCTAATTAGTAGTTTGTGTGTTATTTATTTATTTGCTCATTTCTCATTTACTTATTTCTTCAATTCATTCATCTACTTACTTATAGACAGAACGTTACATAAAAATCCATTTGAAAACACTTTAATGAGAAAGATGGTAGGCAAATTCTCTTTAATATAAAAGCCACATCAACTATTAATCATGATTACAGAAAATCCCCATTGTGACAGAACATCATTTAAGTTCCAAAAACTACAAGCAGTGACAGGACACATTTTACGCTCTTCTGTGTAATAATTTTGTGTAAGACAGACTGTACAACCTAACCTTTGAAAGAGCTTAAATTACCAATCAAATATACATAACCTATTTCATTTGTTAGAGTCTTGATTTTATACATTATTGTGGCTTTGTTTTAACAGATATACTTGGTCATAATGAAAATAAACCTGCTGAAGTCTCAGAGGTCTGAGACAAGCTATAACACATTTCTGCACCATGGGGTGGGCTCATGGGATACCTACTGAGAAAATGCATGCCCACTGAGCATGCCCAGACTATTAAAATGAATTGACATGTTAATGTTGACAGGAAAAGACCATAAGAGAGCTTGCTAAATTACTGCTCAGTGAGGCACTAGGAATTCCTGAGTGGCTAACTCTTGAGCAAAACCCACAGCAAGCACAACAGCAACAAAAAACTTTATTGTCAAATGCACCCAAACAAACAAACAAACACTAACAGCATTGTCATGTTAGTAAACCACCTACCCATAAATCATGGATTTTAATCACACCTGCCACCTTAGCTGCTTACCCCAAGAGAAATTGTTTTCTTTTTGCACTCTCCTTCATTTGCTTTCAATTATCTGGAAGCTGTTTCGCATGTTTACTTATTTATCTAAAGTTCACATATAGTATGCACACACAAATTCTCTCTAGGGCTCTGGGATCAGGCAGATCCTAGGAGGATGCAGTGGCGTGAAGCAGCCAGCAGCTCAGAAGAATGTACTGTTTCAAAAACCTGCTTTGGGCCAGGGTGACAAGGAAAGGGGAGGACAGAAAGTAATTAGTGTGTGTACAATGATTGATTATGGCTTAATATTCAGGCATTTCACCTTCAGACCACTCTAGATAGACTTAAAGACTGACAAAATAGGAAGTCCACATGGTTTTTGAAAGGAAGAGAACATTGCTTTTGTGCTTGTAAATCATTAGTCTTCTATGGAAGTAGAATAAAATGCATTTTAAATATATGTGGAATCAATTTATTCACAGATCTAATAATTGTTCAAAATCTCAAGTATGAGATTGTTCAAGTATGAGATTGTTCAAAATCTCAAGGTGAGCATGAAGAAATGACTTTAGGCACATAGAGAGGCGGTAAAAGGAAGCTATGTATTTCAGATGACATTATCCAGTTTTGCTAATATCTTGTCTTTCTCCCACAAACAACTTAAGAAAATCATATCAATTTGGCTAGTCAAGAACTTTAGGGCATTGCTTGTGACCTTTATGTAGCTTTAGACACAAAAATCATGGTCATGAGATAAAACTGGAAAAAAATAGATATGTTAGGGTAAATGCAACAGGAAAGTTTCACTTTATTTCATGTCAGGTTAAGTGCTTTTGATATCATGATTGTGGTGGTGGTGGAGGCAGCGGTGTGTGTATGCATGTGTGTGTGTGCGTGTGTGTAAGTTGCAATGCATTTTATTCACGTTCTGATCTATACTTGCCATGCTGTGTATTAGCTCCATCTCTAGATATGATGTGTTTAGAACACCCATAGAAATTAAAAGGATCACATGGAGTTTGACATTTTGCAAAATGAAAGAATAATGGATTTATTATATTGTATGTGGGATTTTTTTCCTTTTAATAAAAATGTCTGACCCTTGGGAAGCTTGTCTGGAAGTTTAGAAGTCTGAATCATTTTTCTTCTTTTTTATACTAAAAAAAATGTAAGAATGTCATTTCCTCAGTTTTATATTTGTTTAGATATTTCAAAAAATTCGAGTTATCTTTCATGCTCATAAATCATAAACTAATCTATTTTTATCTTAAAATAAGTTGATATTTTATATTCACTGAGAATCTTATATTCATGTGATCAAATTATCATATCCTCCTATTTTACCTCCCATATCCTCCTTATTTACCTTCTCATTTTTCTCGTAACTGTGACCTAAATCTTGCCAAAAAAACCTAAAGTATCTGGCCTTTGACCTCAAATCTGAACAGAATAAGCAGTCTATATCATAGTGTATGCAAAGTTTCACTTCCAACATGCCAAACTATTGGCACATAGTATGTATTTCAGCAAATATTTTGGGTGAAAAGAAAACTGAGTCATGTTTCATGGACATTTTACCAGTAATATCTGTGTTTTAAACATTGCTACCAATATTTTATACTTGCTCTACTTTTTCCTTAAAGATTACATTCCAACAATCACTTATTGAACAGCTATACATGCCAAATAGGTACTGAATCACAGACTTTGAAGTGAAACATTACTAAATTGGTGCATAGATCTATCTAGCTAGCTATCTAGCTATCTTAGAGTCTAAATTTAAATTAAGCCTGTACATGGTATTGACGTGTTAAAATACCAAAAAATGCACACAACTTTTTATGTACCAAATAAATAATGCTTAATGGAACTTTAATTATCCAAGTCTATACAAACCTGTTTGCATCATGCTGATGAGAAGAGAAGGTAGCCTAGGGAAGCACATAGAAAGCACAGAATTATAAGCAATCCTCACAATGACTGAAAATGAAGAATCATAGAGGTTGAAAGAACTTGGGATAATGTGAAAAAGAAAAGGAGTACTTCAAGAATAAGAATCCAATGCTGTCAAAATATCACATAACGTAAGGATGGAAAAGGTTCCTTTCATTTCAAAAACAATGACCTTGTCTTGTTGATACGGGAGAGTAGAACCCAGAGTGTAGTGGCTTTAAAAACAAATAGCAGAAGATAAGGAAGAAACAATTAATGAGAGAAATTAAAGGGGTAACAGAGAGGGAGAGGACACAGAGCTAAAAGGGTAGCTAGAGCAGGGATCTGAGGGAGAAGGAAGTTTTCAGAGACACTACACCACAACTATACATGGCTCCTCTGAAGTTGTACAAGACACATATAATACAGTGACATAAAGTGGCAGGACTGTTATTTGCTTATTCATTTCTAAAATGGGAAAACTTTTGTTATGTTTCAATGTTCATGGAAATAGGTCAATAATGAAGGACAAGTTGTAGAACCCTACAGGAAAGAATGAGATTCAGAACAAGTGTGACGGGGGCCTGACAGGGACAACATGAGCTGCCTCTTTTTACTGAGACAAGTATGAGTTCAGATTGGTTCTCCATCACTTGCAGATCTTCCAGCCTCCATAAAGCAGCCAGCCCACACTGTGACCAAGTCACTTTTCACCATCATAAATTTCGTCTTTCATAAACCGGTGTATAACATTATTTATTATAATTAGGAAAAAATAAAATCGGTCCTTTCATTGCTGTATTTCTAGCTCCCACAAGCTCCCAAAGTACTGGCCACAGGAAAGGCTTAATAAATATTTATGCTTTTTTTTCAGTCATTTTATAATTGACTGATTTCTAAAGTAGTGCTGTGTTCTTGAAGAAGATACTCTTGTCTGTCTAAACAACAATCAATTAGATTTTTATCACAGGTTAACGGGTGCCTATTTTGCTGATCTGTTCACTTCTTTGCAGATGGCTCAAGGAAAACTGCAGTTGGTTTTAGCAGGTTGTGATTGTTCTATCCATCTTCTTGCCAGGGAAATAGTTTGCTGTGGGCATGTGACCCAGCACTAACCAATGGGATACGAAGAGGCTATTTTGGTGGATTCTTTTCTGGTAATAAAATAAAATTACTCATCTTTCTTAAGGGATTCCTTGCTTGTAATAAAATAGCTTGTCATCTTCTGCTCTACATCATTTTATTTCCATTTTGCACCAGGAAGTAGGTTACCCTTCTTATAAGCATCAAAAAAGACAGTAAAAAGAACAGATTGTAACCTGACATGGTGACACACATCCATAATACCAGAACTCTGGGAAGTGGAGGCAGGAGGTTTAAGAATTTGAGCCCACCATGTTCAACTTAGCAAGACACTCAAAACCTATCTCATAATAAAAAGGGCTAAGGATAAAGCTTATAGTGAAGACCTTGGGTTCAATCTCCAGCACTATAAGGAAAATAAAAGAACAAACTAAGTTGCTCAGTAGAAAAGAAAAATTTGGATTACTAAACAATTTACCTGACTTATTTACTCACTTAGCTCAGTTCCACTATCACCTTTCTGATTGACAAGATACATAGAGGTGGCCACCATAACCTTTAAATTCAAAATTTCATAAATGTAAAGTTTTAAAAATGATATATCTATCTACCTATGGTGAAAAGACATAGAAGAAATTAACATCCTGTCATATATATATATATATATATGTGTGTGTGTGTGTGTGTGTGTGTGTATGTGTGTGTATGTATAATACATAATATTTAATAGAATCTACATATATCCTGTTAATTGGAAGAAAGTTCTAGGTCCCATCCAGAATCTAAAAGATGGAATTATCCAAGAACATAAATGTGGGTATCTTTAGGATGACTTTAGTTTCTGTTGACCACAGCCTATCCTTTAGTCAGTAACTAAGTATACTTCCCACATACAAAACACATTCTCCCTCTTTAAAATTTTCTGAGTTTCATCCCATTATTGAATCAGCTCAAAATTTAAAATCGCATTAAAATCAGGTCTAGGTAAAAATGAGGTAGCTGTCAATCATTTGTTGAGTGTAGGCTAGTTTCTAAGGGACAATTTCTCTCCATCTGTGATCCTTATACTGTGAAATAAACACAGAAGTTATCTGCTCCCAAATGAGTTCAATATAAACAAGTGGGAGAGACCAAAAATAACACTTATAGACAGTTCAAGTAAAACTGGGCTGAGCATATTAGCTTAGTAGTAGAGCACTGATGGGCCACAGGTTCAATTTTCAGAAGTATAACAAAATAAAAATAAAAATTAAAAAGGACAAAATGGAAAATGAAAAGGCTTCACCGGTTCATGACAATTCTGAAATCCAGCTAAGCAAATATTTGGTTTTGTGACTTGGTTTCAAAGCCTGAGAATAATTCTCAGTGGGTCTAGATTTCTCATCTGTATTCTTGGTTCTGCTTTCTTTTTCACCTTTTTTTCTTGGAAGGTCGCAGCTAAGCAGTTGTTTCAGCATTCGTGCTGATAGAATATTGAGGAGTTGACAGCATTTTTTCATGTTGCTCTCTGTGCCTTTCTTAGTCCAAGCTGGTTGTGCTATCATTGAAACAACTCAAGGAAACTCATTGATCTCAAGGACTTTTTCAGTCTCTGGATTTCTCGGGGATCACTCCATTAGGCAAAAGCCAGCACCAAGGGTCTTTTTGAGATAATTCCTTGTATACCTTGGCATCTTGCTTAAATGACTAAAACATACCACAATTCAGTTAGTACAATCCTTATACTTGGGGAGAACCTGTGAGGCACACCATTAATCTCTTGAAAGGCCCTTTTATGACCAAATACTTAAACTTCTCATAATTTCTCATGCTTTAGTAAAAGGTTATAAAGTCTTCAGCTGTTCCTTCAGATAATGCATTCTTAACAGCAGTTATTTTTATTTTAATGTTTTGGGGTGGGTTTTTTGTCTTATTTTTGTTCTTGGGATGTGGAAAGACTCAGAATTTTCAAAAACATCAAGTTCTTGTTAAAAGAAAAACTATAATAAGGAAGAATAAGTAAGGTGGTACCTTCAACACTTTCTTGGAAATCCAACTAGGCAAATGTTTTATTGGTTTGGTTTCAGGCCCTGTCATCCAAGTCAGTCATATACCACTTACAAATACCACTTCTACTTTCCATATAACTAACTGTAGGAGACAATCTTGCTAAGATTTCTGCCTCTTTTTTACAAGGATTCCTTTTCCTCCAATTTCTGACAATATGGTTCTCACCTTGTTTTCAGCCCTTACTGACAGTATTAATAATGCTCAGATTTCTGCTAATCATCTATTCAAAGTTATCCTGGCTTTGTTCACCATGTTCATCAAAATGACCACAACATTTATGGCTTAAAGCCACACACATTTATTACCTCCTGGTTCCTATAGGTCAGGAGGCCAGGCACAACTTAACTCTGCAAAGCTCCAGTCGAGGCATTGGCCAGGACTGGGATTCTCATCTGGAAGCTTGATTGAAGAGGAATTTGCTTCTAAGTTCACTCAGGTTGTTAGTAGAATTTATTTCCTACGGATATAATCTGAGAACAATAGATAGCTTCTTGCTGCTTATTGGACAAAAACCTTGCTCACTCCACTCCACCCCACCCCACACCAGCTTCTTGCTATGTGGCTACTTAACTATTTCAGAGCAAATAGGAGAGAAAATTCCCAGACTTAGCCTTCTGAGTTATTTTTTCATATGGAAAAAACTCTTATCACCTTTGTCATATTCCAAAGGTTAGAAGCAAGTCAAATTTCCCACCTACTCCTTAAAAAAGGGAATTATACATAATTGTGACTATAGAAAGATGAATGGGCTGAATTGTATAGCCTCCCCCACAGACACAAGCTACTGTAGTCTGAATGTTTGTGTCTCCCCAAAATATTTACATTGAAACTTAACCATCAAGGGCTAGGGTTAGGGTTAGGGTTAGGATTAGGGTTAGTATGAGAAAGTAGAGTATGGGAAATGATTACATTTTGAGGGCTTTGTCCTTTTGAATGAGATCAATACCCTTATAAAAGAGACCACTTGCGAAGCAGGCACCGGAACCACTGAGCTAAATCCCCGGCCCCATCATTGCTTGTTTTTTGTCTAGTTGATCTGTCTATCTTTGAAAGTGGGGTATTGAGGTCCCCCACTACTATTGTATTAGTGCTTATTTTTTTCATGTCCGTTAGTATTTGTTTTATATAGTAGGCTGCACTAGATTTTGGTGCATATATGTTTATGATTGTGATATCTTCCTCTTAGATTGTTCCCTTTATAAGGATGCAGTGGGCTTCTTTGTCTGTCTTAATTAGTGTTGGTTTGAAGTCCATTTGATCTGCAAAGAAGATAGCTACTCCTGTATTTTGGGGGGATCTTGTTGCATGGAGTATTGTTTTCCACCCTTTAACTTTCAGTCTATGAGTTTGTTTTTGAATTAAATGTGTTTCTTGTATGGAGCATATTGATGGATCTTGTTTCTTGACTCATTCTGCCAGTCTATCTCTTTTGATTTGTGAATTGAGAGCATTAACATTGATGGTTATAATTGATCCATATTGACTTATCATTGTCATGACTTTTTCTTTTTGTTGGATTCTCCCCCTTTGTGTTTAATTTCTTGTCGTGCCGGATAGATTCATTCTGCTGGGCTTCCTGGGGATGTGATACTCATTGTCTTTTCCTAGCATATTGTTTTTATTTTTTGGAGTGCTGGTTTGGTATTCATGAAGTTTCTAAGGTGCTCTTTGTCATGAAAGTATCTTATTTCTCCATCAATTTTGAAAGATAATTTTTCAGGCTACATCAATGTCACTCCAAGCTCTTCTTGACTTGAGCATTTGCATTGAGAAGTCTGCTGGGATTCTGATGGACTTTCCTTTGTATGTAATTTGTTTGTTTTCTCTAACTGCTTGTAGAATTTTGTTCCTCTGTTGGTTTTCTGGAATCTTAACTATTATATGTCTATGTGTAGATTGTTTTTGATCAAGTTCGAGCCTTATATGCCTCACTTATCTGTATGTCAAGTTCTTTTCCCCTCCTTGGGAAGTTTTCTGCCATCACTTCTGTCAACAGTTTTTTTTGTTTTCTGCACTCTCTCCTGTTTCTTCATTGACTCTGATCAGTCTTATGTTATTCTTCTTTGCATTGTCTAGTAGCTGCTGGATTGATTTCTCATGATCCCTTACAAGTTTAAAGAAATTTTTCTGTTCCTGGTCACTAATTGCAATCCTATCTTCTATACCTGAAATTCTATCCTCACATTGGCTCATTCTGCTGTGTAAACCTTCAGTGGAGTTTTTAATGTCCTGGAAATCTGTTTGCATGTTTTATGGATTCCATTTGTTTCCTATGTTGGGCTTCCATCATGTTCCTTAGCTCCTCTATTTTTTTTTATCTGTGTCCTCTCTTGATTTTTTAATAATGTCTTGCACTACGGGCACAATCTCTGCTGATATGTGAGAAATTATTTCTAATTTGTTTTTTTCCAGATCCTCTTTTGTTGCCAGTTCAGGGAGTCCAGGTGGTTTAGTATCAGGGTGTTCCGTCTTGTTTCCCTTTGGGGTTGCTTTAGGTGATCTAGAAGTTAGTTTTTGATACTCGTTTATGTGTCTTCTCATTTCAACAGGGGTGGGGGGTATGTGCTGCTGGCACCCATTTGGCTTACCTCCTTGGCTCTGGGGGGAGTGGTATGACGGCCCGGAAGGTTCACCTCCTCTGCACCTATCTTTCTCTTCTTATAAGCATCTTTATTCTCTCTAGTGGTCTGCATGCCATGACTACAGTAGTTTCAGGATTATCTTCTGCCAAAATGTTCTCAGGACTACTTTCTTAACCAGAGTGGTTTACGGAGCCTGACAGCTTCTACTTGGTTATTCTTCTTGGCAGAGATTGAGTTAGGCAACAGACCTCTCTTGTGGGCTGGAGATTTAGCTCAGTGGTGCTGCCGCCGGCCTTGCAAGCACAAGGTCTGCAGTTTGTTCCCTGCTGAGGAAAGAGACGAAGCAGTGCTCTGTGGTGACCCCTTTAAAAGGCTCTCTGCTGGATGTAAAGCCTGGATGACTGCAGAGGTTTGGTCAGGAGGTGAGAAGGGTCCAGAGCGGAGGGTGTGCAGCTGGTAAGGTTGTGGGAGGGCGTGTAGCCTGGCTACAGGATCTTTACACATTTTTTTAACATACAAAATTAGTTTGGACAAAATTATCCTACACTATTTTCCATCTCTTAGTGAAAAAATACATTAGCAATGCATATTTTCTTATTAATCATGTGCTTTATATATTATATTTTATAAGGGATACATAAGATAATTCAATATTATTCAATTTGTCTTACTTGGTCAATGATAAAAATGATTTCTGATCATTAAAAACCAAACTTATATTTAGTCTTAAAAGAAACTTTGACACTATTTTCTCCAGCATTAGAAAGATATATGAGAGGCATATTTTGTCCATTGACTGAAGTTCTCATTCTTAATCACATATTTTTGAAAAAGAAAATGGAATTAGATATACAGTAATTAATTTACTTTTCAGAAATTTTGTGAGGGCACAAGAGTCTGTCTGGATAATTTTAATATTGTTTTTAAAATTTTAAACCACAATGCTGGCATTAACCTTTGTTTTCAGAGATGAATTTAATATTTCTGCACTGCCTCTTTGGTGTCTATATAAACCAAGTTCCAAATTATAAAGTGAAAACAAACTTTTTTTGTTCAAATTCTGGTAACCTCATGTGTATTTTTTTCTTTGAGCCTTTTTACTCACCAGTGTGGGATTTTGAACCAATGCATAATTCTGTATCCTCACACCTGTAGTCTTAAATTGCTGCCATAATTAAAAATTTATAATTCTGCCTTATACTGTCAAAATTCACTCCAAAATAAAATACAGCTCAGCTTCACCCACCATAAATAATTATTCATTTCCTGTAGGCTGTGGTTCAATAGGGCTTTAAAAATTTTTATGTTCTTTTAATTCTCAGTTGTTATCTATCCTGGTTCTTCTGCCTTAAGCTCCACATTGAAGGTCCCAGAGCAAAACTCATACAAATACTTAAAAGGCCCAGTTACTAAGCTATACCCACCCAGCAAGTGATGTTACCGGCACATAACTTCTCTGAATTGGGAGTGACAGGCAACAACTAAATTGGTAGTGTTGTCTGAATTATGCAAGCCCATAGGGGGCAGGATTCCACCTGGTTGGGATCTGTCACTGGAGTAAACTCAGAGACTAGCCTTCGCGAAATGAAATGGTCTGCAAGGGAACAGCCAAAGTGATGGCAGATTTTTGTGTTCAATGACTGTGTGGTTTTCATTATCTTGTTCTCAGTGAAGAATTTATCTAAAGAACAACCAAATGAAAGCAAGGAGTAATCCATGTCAACCCATCCTTGAATGAATGTGCCACATTTGCTCCATTATCTAGTGGCGATTGTATAAAGGTGGGAAAATGGGAGAGGATGGAGTGGGGAAAAGTGAAGGTAGTACAAAAAGAAGGTACAGTAGGAGAAAGAGGAAAGCAATGTGTCAGCCACTCAACTGTCTCATTATGTAGCTTCCCACATTCACCAGAGATGTAATTCATCCTGCAGGTGCAAACATTATTGGCTTTCTCATGCACTCCTGACAGATGGACCGGATGCATGTTTCCTTACCCCAGATGCGCTTTCGGAACTTCAGCAATGAGATAGGGGATTGTGTGCACCTGAATCAGCACATTTACTGAGTCTTTTTGTCTAATTTTTTCTGTTAAGAAATAGTGCTGTGCATAGAGCAACAAAAACTATGCAGAGAGCTCTTATTTTCTTTCAATATAGAAAAACAGCCAATCTAAACACCTTTTTGAATTACTTCTTCATAATTACCTCTGAAGTAAATACGCCATTGCTGACCTGGTTATAGATTTTTTCAGACATTTTAGTAGACAATTAACAAATGGCACGACAATATTGTGTCCTGTAATAAAATTTATCCTTGTGATTTCTACAAGACTTTTAAGAACTTAAAATGGATTTTCTGCTACAAACTCAGAAATAAAGGAAGATTTTTTCAAGTCATTTCAGTATATTACACATTATAAATGGGAATATTGTTGCTGTCTTAACCAGCATTCTCCCCTCTCCCTGCTTACTAGCTCCCATCAACTTCCACAATTCCATGAGCCCAAACCAAATGACTCTTTTTGGGGTTGAAGATCCATTGACACTTGGCAAAACGCAACTTCCTGGTTAAAAGAAAAAAAAAACGTATGAAAAGCTCACAAGGCTTCTTAGATATCAAATGAGTCTTACAAAACCACATTTTGATGAGCTAAGTGTAAATGAATCAGAAACACATGGATTAAATTTCCCTTGAAATACACATGGGTTTGAAAATTAAGGAAAAAGTGTTTAGCCAAATGTGTTTTGGGTTTCCTTGAACTGAAAAATTTGAAAAAATTTAGACATTTGCTAAACTCTAATACACTGTTGTGTTTGCTCAACCCTCCTCCAAATCAATTAAATTTCTAGGAGGCTCCCTCCATTCCCTTGTGGTTTGTCTTGTCACCTCTGCCTTGACACTTTATAGACCAAACTAAATTCCCATTAAAAAAAATAGGCTGTTGCTCATCTACTTAAAAATGAGGTAGCTATTAAAGCATCCACCCAGCGAATCAGAGGTATTAAGGGGTGGAAGCTCCCATTAGGTTATGCATTCTGTCCTGAGGGTTGGAGCTCATGTACTCACAGTGCTCTAGTGCTTCATCCAGTGTAGTTTTAAATATCTCAAGTGACAAGACTCCTATCACCTCCCTTGGGAGAATATTGTGGATTCTAATAGATTTTGCCATTAGGAATGGTGCCTAAGTGTATTACAGAAGCACGGTGGGACTTTTGGCGTGGGGCAGGCTTTATGGATAATTAACTCTTTCACTACTCTGTAACAAGCACCTGTAGCACGTTCTGAAACTGTCTTTTAGTAATAAAGAAGAAGCTTCATGCTTGTTACTTTTAATTTTTAAAAAAACCCTTGGTTAATGGTGTATATTTATGCCTGCTTCAAAGCAAAACAAGCCTTCACAATAAATAAATTCATGAAAATAAAAGTATCCTAATTCATAAATTTACTATGTTATCTGATGATTTTCTTTCATTATTCTTTAAAAGTACATAACCTTGAAAGTCTTCTGATTTTCATTCATTATGAAATGATATCTGAATGGCATAAACCAAAATTTAAGGGCACACAGTGTGAATATATACATATAATATTTATGTATATATTTCATTACACACTGTCTCCCAATCCAGCTTCCTTCCACTTCCAGTATCTTTTCTTCAAACATCAACACAGCAAATGAATTTCTGCTGCTCCTCAGGAATGTAATGCATTTGTGAAGAAATATCTATTTGTCTTTCTAGATACAGAGTAAATCCTAGTGTTCAATATAACTAACATGTTTTCAAAGGTCTTATGGCAGAGTTTACATTAATTTGCTCTATTTCTCATTCTACTTACAAATGAGTTATAAGGCACATAATGACTTACATGGCCTGTCATACTGCTTCTACGCTGACCTTTTCAAGATTCTGCACCATGAACAGCTGTCAGGCGCACCTCTTCATGCCAGTTATTGCAACCTATAAAACTTAACCAGTGAAGTGGTTGGAAGAATCAGGTGAGGGGAAATGGAAATCAGCACCATGCTCTTGATTTCTCTTTTTAATATCTCTTCATGTTTCTCCCAACATTTTCATTTCTTTTAAAATGACCATTTTCCTCTCCCCCACCTGTGTCATCTTACCTCTCTGTCCTATTCATTTTACTGTCACACACACAAAGCAAATCCCCCTTGGGTATGGATTTGAAACTTTGACATCTATTCCCCCTCACTTCCAGTTTTAAGATTTTTGAGGAGAAAGTGGGAATTCAATTGAATAAGTATTCTACATCTATTTGATTATTGCCACAGTTACCCACTTTACATAGCCTACTTTGAAGATATTTTAAAGAATATTTGAAGCTGAGAATTCTCCTTTTGATTACTATATACTTCACCTGATGATACTTATTGTTAGCAAATAGATCAGGATCACTTTTCCTTCCTCAATTACATCAAAATATGAAGTTTCTTTGCCCATATTGTTTACTTCACTGTTGCTTTACTATTACAGCTTCAGTCTCATTCAGAAACATATCTCGCATTATTTTTTCTTTAATCTTTACTTATAAAGCAGTCCTTGTGACCCATAGAATAAGCAGGTTACTCTTCACTGAATTTCTTCTAATGGTTCTGTTTCCTCCCTTGCTTAATGAGATTATTGTTATTATTTAACAGTGAATAATTTGTTTTTTAAAAATAAATATGGTACTGTTTAATATTTAGGCTGTTTTAAATTTACATCATTTTACACAGAAAAGATTTAAAAACACACATAATGTTGCCTTTTTATAGCAACCAGGTCCAGAAAAAAAAATAAAATAAAAAACAAAAAACCTTTGGGAGGGAGGGGTTCTGCTTTCTTTTTAAAAATTTATTTGATATTGTTATGATTCCAAGCACAGTGTTAAGGCAATATTCTGAATCAAATTATTGAGATCTGTATTCATCCCTGGATTTGTTAAGTTTATGAGTAAAGGGATATTTATTTAACCAGCTATAAAATGCTTTGATTGGGTCTCATGTTCAAAAAGAAATAATAGGCACAGTTATCCATGCAGGGTTAACTTTTGAGATTATGGTAAGCATATGATACATATAGCCATATTACTAGCTTGTTTTCTTCATTGTTGGCAAAAGTGAAACCAGATTCAGTATTGCAAACAACAAGATGCCTTCGGCTTTTAGTCAAGTCAAAAAATCTGCCAGATGGTACTGATGGCAAGGCCGTGCTCAACTAAGTTCAAGTGTGCATATTTACTTTTCTACTTCTTATATAATAGTTCTTTAAATAAAACTCATTGTGTAGTTCTGATTAAGCACATCAGATAAGTTATTGCCTGAGAGGAAATTCAGACTCAAGATTTGTTTCTTTAAAGTGCTTTTATTCTATTTTACAAATAAAAGTTATTTCAAAAAGATATTAATAAATCCTTGAAAGCCAACATTTTCTATGCTATGATCATTCCATAGACATTGGAAAGAAAGAAAAAATATTTATAAAGCATTTAGTGATGAGTAATTCACAAGGAAATAATTATAAATACAAGTTGAACAAATTGGCAATTGTTTGCATTTCAAATTAGAAATCACATGGAATGAAATGTTTTTCTGATCTGCCTTATGATCGTTTTAAAGAAAGCTGTTCCTACCTACATGAGACTCACATGGAGGTCGAGCTGATAGACTGACCAGCAGTCTGGATTTCATAAAATCTCTCCTGGCTCTATCAACTCACTGTGTGGGTTGGTAGAATGTGCTCTAGATTTTCTGTATTTCAGTTTCCTCATTAATACAACTGGGAATAAAAAGAAAGAAAAATTTTTCAAGGTATGAATGATCAAGTATGCTAACAATTAATTAGGACCAAACTATATTTTTCACAACAAACATGTTTTCTCTAAAGCCACCAATTCCCTAATGTATTTGGATTTGTGAAGACCTACTCAATTTTATATGGAATTTTTAGACAATCATGAGGTTTATGTATATCTACTTAAGAGAAAAGGAAATTCAGTAAAGGAGATGACAAGACTGACCCAGAGCCTCCATGGGTATCAGAACACCTAGGTGACACCGTGTTTATAGAAGTGCTCAATAAATATTACTTAATATGGTCCTATGATATTTATCCCAGATTAGCCACATTAAAACTTTCCTTGCTTGCTATCTCCTTAATTGACACTGTCAGCACCATCTGCTTGTCCTGTGTTATGTGTAGCATCAGAGAGGAAGGAGGTAAAGGTTTTTTATGTCTCCTCTCAATATCCATGCTCTAAAGCCACAAAATACTCAAATTTAATCCTTATTGGTATTCTCAGCTAATGAAATGAAGAACAAGTAGCTAGGAAGGAAGACGAGTTGGACTATGTGGAGTCATGCCAATCCTAAAATAAATGAAATTTGATATTTCCCCCTGCACACAAACTAATATTAAAGTATGTTATATGGAAACATAGGTGTTATCAATGTAATTAATGATCATCCTTTTGACACATACATTATTTTTAGTTGATCTCTGCACAAGCAGTAATAGCAATGACTTCCAGGCAGGAGACTCCTATTCTCATGTCTACAGACTCAAACTCACACTTTTTGTCTCCATTTCCTAAAAATATTGGCCTAGGTCTTTCATTTTTAAGCAATGCATTATTATTAATGGTTGTATAAGTGAGAATGTTTTGGTCAGACTCTACCTTTTAGTCTTTTAGCCATTTAGCCACAGAGATTATGGAGTATTACAAGTGTTCATTTATGGGAGTTTTATTTCTTGTTCCATTTTATAAATATACAAATAAATACTTATTTTATTGTTTAGTGGCCTTTTCCATTTGCAATAAATAAAATTATCTTAAAATACTTTAATAAAAATCACTGAATTTTTGCTTCACAAAAAAGATGAACTTTTGCACAAATTGTTAGCTGACATCTACTGCCCTGTATAGTAACTGCATTAATAGCGCTAATAACACATGAAAAACCAACAGACAATACTTTGAAGTATCAACTATTATTTCAGAAGTTAGTAGTTGTTTCTAGATAACTGTTACAAAGACAACATTTAACAAATGCAACTAAAGAAGGTAAGCTTACATTCACTCTGAAGAGAAGATTTTCTTTCAGGTCAAATTAATGTTCTTCATTTTCTTCATGTTTAAATCTAATATTCTTATCTTATAGAAAAATGAAAGTGATAGCTGTTAATCTACTACGTTTATTAAACAGAAGGACTTTGTGGTATATTGTTAAGCAGTATGAGTGTCATGTCATCGTTATTAGGTGCTTCCAATGCACAAGCTCATTTTATATTTTCATATTACTTATAAAAGTACAGTTTAATATAGTTCAAAATGCTGAATTGAAACAACATTCACAGTTAAAATTAAAAACAAAATAAGTTGTTTTATGATCACAATATAAATATCAGTGGAGTAAACTATCATTTAAAAATAATCTTTGTAAGTAAAGAAACCTATGGGATGGACTGGAATTGACAGTAGTGTACACCTAGTTTATGCTTTTGTTTCCAAACTATGACTATCTTCAGTTGAAATAGAAGTTTTTATTGTTACAATTTGAAATTGTTTTATTTTTACACAATAGAGCTGACTAAAGTACAGAATTTTTGTGACTAAACTGATGACGAATAAGAATTTTTTTAAACCATTATGGAAGTAAAAACTTTATTTTTCATTGTCCCTCAACAAACTGATTTGAGAAACATTTGAGCCTTTGAAGAATTGCTTTATAAAAAACCTACACAGCATATTCTAAAATGGTATTAACACTCTTTTATAATTTTTGTATCATACTTTCAGAAACCACCAGAAAATCTTTAATAAAGTATTGAAAAATGAAGCACCAAAATTTATCAGTTTTTGAAGCTTTTCATAAAAATAACATAATGGAAGACAAATTTTGCAAAAAAGAAAAAAATTAAAATGTATCTTTGCAATAGCAATGGGAAAATTGAGAAAGTTAAACAAGGAGTAATCAAGAAGTATGCAATATTTAATTTCTAAATTCTAAAATTGCCCTGTAGCAAACCTTGATTTGTGGAGGAAAAATTTTGGAATTCCTTGTTTGTATTGAAAAATATATACAGTGTACCTTAATTTAAAATAATAGAAAACTGTAATTTTATAGTTTAAATAGGGCAAATCATTTATAATAATCATGAATAATATCTTAAAAATTGATGTTACATAAAAATATGTTATGTAATTGTAAAAGTAATAGTAATAAATCAAGAAGAGAGTACCAATGAAAATATTTAGATGAAATCACGTACATTTCTTTATTTTTAAACTTTTCACTTCTCTAATTTTAACTTTTAATGTGGCTAGTAGAAAATTTAAAATTAGATAGTTATATTTTTATAGAATGATGTTGGATTAGAACATTGGCTGGTATGTGTCACCTAATTATTAAGCTAATAATATCTTTAGCACTATTTTCTGCCCATCCCTTGGAATTCCCAACTTATTTGGCCCTGATTTTCTGTACATGTTTTTATGTGCATTAAATAAAATATGAATGGAGGGTATTTTTTCTTTCTTAAAAATTGTCACAAGTTTAGCAGGTACTCCAGCAGCCATTAAACGATCGTTTTCTCATTTAAAATATTATCACTCAGGGCTTGGAATGTAGCTCAGTGGTAGAGTGCATGCCTAGAATTCACAAGACCCTGACTTTGATTCCCAGCACTCAAAAAAATAAAAAGGTCCTAATAAAGGAGTCCATTGAAGACATCAATATTTTCAAATTAACCGTAAACAAAGAACTTGACAGGTAACTCTATGAAGTAAAAAGCAGAAAGTCTATGTTGTGATGTTTGCAGAACTCTATAAATCTAAAAAAAAGAACTCTATAAATCAGTTTTAAAACATTGTACACCTAAAATGAGTGAATTTTGTGACATGTAAATTAAATCTTGATAAATTTGTTTTAAAAAGTAAAAAAATATATATTGGAAAAATATTTAACTTAGGGTCCACAACCATTAACACAATAAAAGAAACAAATTAAGAAAACTGATTAAGATTCATGAAAATATACTAAAATATTTTTCTTCTTGTGTTGCTCTATAAGGTTCAAAAGGCAACAAATATTTTATTTTATTTTAATATGTATGAATATATATAATTTTATCTTTCAGGAAGAGATATATTTTTTGAAAGTGATCTTTGTGTTAACAGGTTTATAAGGAAACTTTTTGCAGTCAATAAATAAACATTTCAACATATCATATAAACTTTAGAGCTTCTATCACCCTCTCACTCCTAAAAGTGTCCTGTTTTGTGTGATAAGTTGCTTGCTTACACTGTTTACATGGCACCTATTGCTGAGCACTGTTCTGAAATTTTCACAGGCAACTTTAAAGAAAGGTTGTGATGGGAAATTTGGGAGTAGAGAAGAGAAACGAATTTCCCAAGGTCACACAGGTAACTGGTGATGGCCCCAAGATCTCTACCCAGGCAGTTTGGCAGCCAAGCTATGTTGATAACCAGACAAATTGTCCTCTCAAGCTCTGTGTTAGGGGCATATGCCTGTGGTCTCTATTGCTGCACTCAGCTCATGAGGCCCTATTTTTCTCTACTGGTGGATATTTTCCTCTTAGGGATTTGTTTTCCCATAGTTTCTACATGCTACTTTGGCTTAAAATGTCCCAGAAAGCCTCATAATTACACCCACATTACTCTTCTGACCCCCTCCCTGCCTGCACATAAACATTTGGAGAAAGCTAAGACCCTATACAATGAAGCAAATGTATGTAAAAAAAGGAACCTGAACTGTTACAGTTGCTTCTGAGAACCAGGTGTTACATGTGCAATAATAGAGTATGTGCACATAAACATAAACATTCTTACTTTAAAATCACACCCCTACCTCAAGTTCATTACCAAACACTCTCGTGTGAAATCTCATAAAGGAAAGTTGATACCTCAACAAGAAGCACTTTTAAATGTGCTTGTGGTTCTTCCTGGAAAGAAAATCTTGCTTTTCATTCCTCTAGTAAATAAAAGGAAAAACAGAGTAGAATTTACTCCTATCTCTTCAGATTTAAAGGCTGGAGTATATGCGAGGTATTTCCCATCATCCCACATTCACTCCTCAATCTCTCTAGCATGAAGTTCTCTCTTGTTCTCTCTGCCGACAAGCTCCTTTGTAATCTTGCCCAGGTCTGTGTTCACCCTTTTCAACTGGTATATGGCTGTATTTTCTACCGTATCATTGGTCTCTTGAGAGTAATGGCCCTTATCTTTCTCTTCCTTTTTCTCCTATTCATATTAACTCCTCCTCAAAGATTTGATTATGATACTACCTTCTTAATAGATCTATTTAAATGTGTATAATTCAATGTTGACTTCTAATAACATATTTTGTCTATGTTCTACAGTATTCATTTTATGTATGTACATTATTTTTAAAATATTTAAAAATATTTTTAAAATATATATTTAACCATTTTAACTTCATGTTTTTATTATTTTCACCCTAGTAAATTGTAAATTTCTGTGGAAAGGAATAATGTCTTAGATGAATCTACTTTTCCAACTATGTTCTTCATGTGGTTGATAGACACTTGTATACAATTAAGTGTACATTTATGTCTTACTTTGTCTCTGGGACAAATACCTGACACACACAATCTAAAGGAGGAGAGGTTTAATTTGACAAACAACTACAGTCCATAGACTGTTGGCTCTTATGCAGAAACTGCATGGCAGAGAGGCATAGCAGAGGAAAAGCTGCTTTAAATCACAGCAGCCAAGAAGCAGAGAGAGAAGGAGCCCTCCAGGTTACGCCCCTAATGACTCACTTCTTCTGACCAGTCCCCAACTTCCACAGGCCCACTCACCCCTGCAGTTCATGAAGAGAGGATCCCAGCAATGAGTATGGTGCCCCCATTATCCAATTCCACAAAACTTGCCTGTGAGTGCAGAAGGTGGTGAGACATTCTCCATCTAAACCATAATAACTTATATATACTTAAAGGGGCCTTTTTTCTTTTGATTTGTTTGTAAGGTACTCCTTTATAAAGCAAATGGCTCAGTACTGAGATACCCTTGATTCCCAGTTATTTGCATTATGGAATATGGAATTGATTCTTCTCATATTGCAAATTTTGTTATAAGCCTATTAAAAGCACTATCCCGTGAGTCCTGACTTTCACCAGCCCTAACATCCGTTCATTCTCTGCTGCAATTCCACTGATATGTACTTAGCTGATGACACTCCTCTTCCTTGAAGACGCAGCAGTCATTGTCCAATATGGTGATTTAAAAGGCAGAAAGCTAGATCAGATTTCTCTAAAGAACATCAAAACAACAGACACGCTGCAACATCTACAGCATATCTAAACCTGTCATATACCCATTTAAAACTTCTTAAATTTTGTTTAACTTGATATCATATTGGTAGCACGTTGCAGTGTTGAGTGAGTGTATAATAAAAGCATAGGGAAGAACAACAAAAAAATTCACAAATTTCCCTATCCTTCATCTTATATTGTCTTTTATTTTGGCTTTTCCTCTTTCTTCTCCTTCCTCAAAATCAAATTTAGGGACCCGGGAGATTTAGCTCAGCTCAGTGGTTCTGCTGCCTGCCTCCCAAGCGCAAGGTTCTGAGTTTGATCCTTGGTACAAAAAAAAAAAATCAAATTTAGGGAAAACTTGCATGATTACATAAAATCTACTTTGGCTGTTAACAAATGCCTTTAAAAATAAATATATAAATTCTGCTCAAAGAAAAAGATTCATGAATTAATAATGGTAGTAATATATGTATGCATTACTTTGTTTAGAGAAGCTCAGCCAGTCCCAGAACCTGGAAGGAAGCTCCCCCACTGCCATCCCAAGCTCCTAGGGCAGAGAAAGTGAGCTGCGTAGGTGCCAGAAGCACCCCCCCCACCGTGGAAATGAAAAGACACTTAAACAAGTCTCAAAAACAGACTTCTGGATCACCTACAGCAACCCCAAAGGGAAACGAGATGGAACACTCTGATACCCAACCACCTGAACTCTCTGAACTGGCAACAAAAGAGGATCTGGGAAAAATGAAATCAGAAATAATTACTCAGATAACAGCAAAGATTTTGCTCATGGTGCAAGACATGATTAATAAATCTAGAGAGGACACAGATAAAAAAATAGAGGATCTGAGGAACATGATGGAATCCCAACATAGGAAACAAATGGAATCCATAAAACAGATATAAACAGATTTCCAAGAGATTAAAAACTCCATTGAAAGTCTGCGCAGAAGAATGAACTAATGTGAGGATAGAATTTCACATATAGAAGATAAGATTGCAATTAGTGAGGAGGAAAAGAAAAAATGCTTTAAAATTGTAAGGGAACACGAGAAATCAATCCAGCAGCTGCTAGACGATGCAAAGAAGAATAGCATAAGACTGATTGGAGTCAATGAAGAAAGGGGAGAGAGTGCAGATGACATAAAAAAACTGTCCCCAGAAGTGATGGCAGAAAACTTCCCAAGGAGGGAAAAAGAACTCGACATACAGATAAGTGAGGCATATAGGATTCCAGCTAGCCTTTATCATTACTTTGCTTAAATCAGGATATGTCAGTTTAAGTACCTTAATAATTATTACTATTCAGTTGTTTTATTATAAGATAAAATATTTTGATCCAATAGGATCATAACATGTATATTGAAAGGGAAATAAAATTCTCATTTTTTTCATCACAAAGCCTAATTTGTAGAAATTAGAACTTATCATGAAGATGTGATCTTTTGAAATTTCTATTAATTCTTTACTCTAATAGTTATGTTTAAAGATTCACAATTTCATTTAAAAACCAAAAAAGCGTTAAAATATGTTGCAATTTTATTCTAATAATACTTGTATTGATTTCAATAACTCCCATCATTTGTTATATACACATCATATTAAATGATTGTACAAATATCTTTGCCATACTCATTACTTTACATAAACTACACATTGACTTATGTGATACTTAAGTGAAACAAACATGTGAATCATCTTGGCTGAATTAAGTTTCTACTCTTTTGTTTTCACCACTGTTTCAGTGTATGTTATATTGATTGCATGTAGGAATTTATTTAAGAGAACAAAGATGGAAAGATTTTATTTTGTAGTAAGTTTATGTGTGGATTTTTGTTCTTCTGTTTGCAGTCTTAAGTCAAACCTTTTTTTTGTGGGGGAAGCCAATTTTATTTGAATAGAAAAAGAACAGCACGGAAGTTTAGCTTATTTCAATTTGATTAATAGTACATTAAGGCAAGTAATACTTTAGGAAGTATGCACTGAATATGTTTTATGAGTGTCTTTATGATAGTATTTCCAGTATAATCATTCTTTGATTTTTTTATTTCTAACATAAACAGCACTTGGGCTCTTTCAGGAGTGAATACCCTGGAAAAACGACCACCTCTAGACTTCTCTGGACAATATATACACTCTCCAGAGGAGGTGGAGTTTAAGCTGGTTTACTTAGAATGATCAGGAAATGAAAGAATTTACTTCAGGTTGGGCCAGGGATTTAGCTCAGTGGTTTCACTGCCTGCTGTGCAAGCACAACGACCCGAGTTCAATCCCCTGTACCAAAAAAAAAAAAAAAGAATTTACTTCAGGTTATTCAGTGTGGCACAGAACGTTTACACATTAATCTGGAAAGCCATGAATGTTTAGCTTGGCATCTGATTATAGAACAAAGCAATTGTGAAAGTATTTATAACTTCATTAATATAAATTAATTAGCAAGTTTTTTAGTGGAAAACCAAAATAGTAATATGATGCTAGGCATATTCAGTACAAGGGATATGAAGACCAAGAAAAAGAAGTGTCAAGTTTTCATAGTGCCATACTCTTGTGGGATCCCAAAGGGCATTTTAATTGGTTTGTACCAAGATAAATCTAGAATATTTCTGACCTATTCTACGTTACCCGTACTGGGCTTGCCACTGAGACTGAAACTTGGTAAAATTCGGGAGGCTTATGCAGAACCAAGGAAGGAAATGGGAATCAATACACATAGTGAAGAAAGAATTAAACAATTCAGTGTTCCAATATGATTGATCACCCCTACTGCTTCTTGCATTTACAAAACATGAAAGCTGTGATCAACGCTACAGAAATCACCCAGACAGACCATTCCCCAAAATCAACCCTGCTGCTACCATTAGCCTAAATTCCTGATAGTTGCTCTGTGGGCAAGGAGAGAAGGAATGACCAAAAAGCCACATTTCTAAAACTCGATTGCAGAGATTCTGGCTCTGTAAGTATTACAGGAGTAGGACAGGGGTAACTGATGTATGTTATTTTGACTTTTTGTTGTTGTTGTAAGGCATATTACAAGAGAGAGCTGTTACCAGGTAAGGCCTTCTCAGATTAGTTGTTCTCAATCTTTACAGTTGTGTTAAAATCACCTAGAGGGACTTAAGCCTCACATTACTTGAGAATTAATATTGTTAACAAGTTAGCGAGCGATACTGATATTTCTAGACCAGAAACTATAGTTTAAAAACTTCTTGTAGGCTTAAATGCCTATAAAATTTAAGAAATACATTTGAACAAATGTGACTGAAGAGAAGGAAGAGGAATGAGAGGTCTATGGATTAGTGAGAGGAAGGATGCCCAACCTAAAGGAATTTATAATATAATTTCTTTTAAAATATTCTACCTACTAGTTAGAAATTCTCTTAGGGAAAATTCAGACCTAATTCATTAGATGTGTGATTTTTTTTGCTTTGTGATCTCAAATTAAGCATGACTTTCCGTCCATGGTGGAGAGACCATGCATTCATTCAATAAATACTTGTTGAGAAAACCACTAATGCCAGATATGCTTCTTGGTATATGGAACATATGAGTAGAAATTTTAAAATTAAAAAATAACCTTTGCCCTCAGAAACCAACCAACCCTCATCTACATATTTAATTCCCTTAAAATTAAAATAAGAATGATCATGAAGTCTGCCTTACATATTAGTTAAAACTCTGAAGATTGGGCTGGGAATTTAGCTCAGTGGTGAATGCAGGGGAATTTAGCTTAGCCTGCCTCAAAAAAGCAAGTTCCTAAGTTCAATCCCCAGTACCGGAAAAAAACCAAACAAACAAACTCTGAAGATTGAAATTATTGAGTATCAAACAAAAGAAATAATAGTTTTTAAATAGAATATTTATATCTTTTCGTTCATCTAACTGCTAGGAAAAATTGCTTGTCTGAAAATTCTCAAGTACAAATATAAAAGCTGTGATCTTTGGAATACTGAAACTATGCACTCCTCATGTAGGGTATGCAAAAGTCTGTTAGGGTTTGTATCTAGAAGTCCCCTCAAAGCCTCATGTGGTCATAGGTGAAACTTTTCAGAATAGGTTGGATCTAGAGTATGTGATATGGGATTAAGGATATGGTGCTGAGATTGATTCATTGTGCGATGCTAGAATTAAGAGTATCCCACCCTGGGTAAGAGTTCTAAGGGAGCCTGGATAGAATATAAGAGATAGACTATAAGGGCTTGTCCTTGCTGCTTTTGCTGCCTTCTTCCTGCCATGGATTGTCTCTCCTCTGCAATGTCCATGTCATATGCCACCCTGCCTTGGAGCCAGCTGATTACGAACTAAAACCTCTACAAACTGTGAGTTGAAATAAACCTTTCCTCCTTCACTTTCAGTGCAGGGTATTTTGTCTCAGTATTGAGAAAAGTAACAAAGACAGGGTCTATTATACTGAGGAAGAGGAGAGATTTCAGAAAAATAAATGTGATTATTTACTACAACTATTTGCAATCCTATCTTCACATAAAAATTGCCTGAGGAGCTTTTGAACAATACGATGCCTAGCTACATTCATAGACTTTCTGTTTTTCAATTTTCTGGTGAGAGAGGGCTTGCACAATGCTAGCTTCAGGCTTCCCTAAACATTATAATGCAAAACGATGAGAATCAGTGTTAGAGCAAGCACCATTCGTTTGTTCAATTTTAAACAAATTTTTAATGCACCATATTATGAACATGTGCCAGAATATACTCACAAAAAAAAGACATATGGAATATGTCATCATGAGGATACATTTCTTTAGTTTTTAAAGTAACTATTTAAAAATGGAAAGCACTGTCTTCATTAAAGATTGGTATGAGTTTTTTGGTTCCTACCAAATGACCTACCTTCAACATTCAGGAAGACCACTAGTATATGTTCCTGAGCAACTGTGAGCTTTGCTGGGAGTTTGCTTTGATATAACATCAGAATTTCTACATGTGGACTGAAAAAGATGAAATTTTTAATATTTCAAGTAGTTTTTGGAGATAACGTAAAGGATTGTATTTGAAGTATTCTTTATCCCTGACACAATTTCAAGTTCTCAGTTATAGAGAAAGGTTGTGAACACTGTTGATACTGGTCACCTGCTACAAGCTTGTGTGAAAGAAAGCATTTTGAATATAACTTGAAAAACTGTGTCCTCGGAGTAGAAAACAAAGGGGGGTTCTAGCAGGGTGACAAAAGTTGATTTTGAACTATGGAATAAATTAGAATAAATTGCTTAGGTGAAAAATATAAAGAAAAAATTTTATAAAATTCACATAATTTTAACCCTCTATATACTCTTCCTACTCAGTGATGATACTAGTGGCTTCTAAAGTGGACTTTTAATGAGGTTTTTTGGTTTTTTTAAAGGAAAATGTCTTCTTTCTAGATACTTACAGAATGTTTAAGACAAAAAAGTCTGGATAATTTCTTGAAAGAAGAAACAAGTATTCTTTGTTTTAGTTTTGTATTTAATGTGTTCTTTTTCTATGTGTACAGCCAGCATATAAGATATTTATCATAATTCCCAGCATCCAAAGCAAACCTCAATGACATTTGATGAATCACTACTCCATTTCTGGCTTTCTACATTTTCTTTGATCCATCAGTCTCTCCAAAATTTTCAGTTACCATAATTTCTTTCATTTCTTCTCATTATACTCTAAATATCTTTGAGTCTATTCTAGCTTTTGTGGATTCTGAGTACATATCCCGAAAAGCAATATGTTAGGTACTATGAGTGCATTATTTCTAATTCTCACAGAAAATCACTAAGGTAGAAAATTCTGTCATATTTTGAATATAGAAAAAGTGGGGAAGAAGAGGAAAATAAACTTTTTTAGCTTACAGAGTAACCCTAAAGCGAGAATTTTATACTAGATTGGTCCAACTTCAATGCCTATATTATTTTTCCAGTTTACCCTTATCAAGGCTTCTGAAGCATGTTTCTTTTATTTCTTGATCATGTAAATAAGTCTAATCCCTTGTGGATAAGTCTGTTTATTCAAAGTACCAGGCTTTCTTAAGACTTTTCAAAAGTATGCATTCTCATTTTTCACAGCTATTCCTTGACTGCTACAGTTCATACTGTTTTTATTTGTCACCATTCTTTACAAATGGATCCAGGTGGGGCCCAAGGGGTTGACTACACCCTTCAAATGTTATGTGTAGCACCAAGTGGAGTGATACTGTTGCTTCCCTTATTCAAGCACAACATGATTAACACAGCCTCAGGGCCATCAGCCTTTTTGGCAGCCACATTACTGTTGGCTTCTACTGAGCTTATTGTCAACTAAATGCCTAAGTCTCTTTTGACACATGCTTCTGCCAAGTCATTTCACCTCAAGTCTTATCTTTGTGCATTTTGTTTCTGAATCTAGGTGTAGAACCTCATAGTCATTCTTATTCCATGTAAGAGTTGGGCAATTATTTCAGTCTTTCAGAGTTTTTTGTCTCTCTGCATATGAGTAAAATAGGGATTCTGTGTACTGTGATTCTGTCATTTGCTTTATTCTTTCTCATTTACATCCTGGAGTTTGTGTTTTTATCTAAATCTAGCCACATCTCTTTTAGTCCGTATTTAATTTTTTGACAAATCTCTTTAACAGGATATGACTTGTAGCAGACCATAGGAAATTTCTGTGCAGGACGAAGAAGAAACTGGCTTCATGTAAGATGGAGTTGTTAGGCTATAGACCAAGCTGTGCTTCTCAGTATCCTGTACTAGTAAATTTTCAACAACTATACTGACCTTGTTGTGTTCATGCATAGGATTAGACTAATTACAGAGTATTTAAGACTTGATGCTCAGGTAAACAAAAAGTTATGAGTAGCTTAAAGCAATCAAACTATTGCTGGGCTGTTTCCTTAAAATAAATTGTCCATACACATTAAGTCACAAGGAAAAATAGAAAAATAAAAGACTATGAAATCATGACAGAATAAGGGGGAGTAAACACTCTAAAATAATTTTCTCACCAAAAAGATCACTACCTGCTTGAAATTGTGCAAATACTATGTCCGGATGCACTGTAAAGTTTTATATGAGGTCAGAAATAAAAAACATATTTGACAAGAAACCAAACCTTCTTCCTTTCTTTATCCCTTTTTCTTATTCTCTTCTTTTTTGCCAAACCTTAGACAAATACTGTGACCTAAAAAAAATTAAAGAAAGGCAAAAATGTTCCATGCCAAATAGTTTTTATCTTCCTCCTATAACATCATCCAAGAAACTAAAAAGGGAAAAGTGGAGAGAGGAGGCAGATAATCAGAGTTGATTGTGAATCTGGAAAAGTCTCAACTATGTATTGAGATTCACAAAAATGAAAGATGAGAGATCACGAGAGGAAATGAATAACCATTTTGCCCATTGCCAGTGTTCTGCTCCCTGTTCTTCCAGCTGTGGCCGATGCTTCAGCTTTACCCTTCAGATCTGAGTTAGAGCCACATGCAAACACCTCAGCTGCTTGCTTTCTGGTGCTTTAGTTTGTCTTTCTTTAGAACGCCCTAAAGATAGGATTCTTAGTAAACATACTGACAGGCTAAGAAAAATTTATTGGGGGGATGGAACTGTCTCTCTGGTAGGAAAGACTATTCCACCTGCAAAATATAAGCTAACAGAAATTTTAAAAAGGAGTTTTGGTAGCATCAGTAGGTAAAGATAAGTCCCTGATTCAGATGTTGAGATTTTCTTTTTAACTCTGTCATAGTGGTCTCATAGCTGCCTTCTTCAGAGTGTTCTTTTTGCCCAGCACAGTGCATGACAACATATGAGGCACACCATAAATACTTGCTGACTGAATCTGTTGACTTTTTGTAAACGATTTATCCTCTGAGCTGTCTAGGATGAACTGGTTCTTTTGAAATATGTAAGAGTCAGCAAACATCAATTTGCAAACTTGTTTCTTAATGAGCTCTGGACAATACCAGGTAAGGAATGTTGTTCACTTTTATAGTTGTTTTGTTGTTCTCATCATGCTTTTCAGGTGTCCACTGAATTATGCAATCCTTTCCATTGTGGTAGAACTTGCCATATCTGAGCATATGGAAGATCAATACATACTTGATCTGTGAGCTCTTCTCAGTTGATTGGTATTAGGATGTGAGAGTTTGCATTTTAACAATTTCTCAGGTGCTGTTGGTATTGTTGAACTAGAGACCACATTTATAAAACCAGTGTGATAATCCAATGCCTTTAAATGAGAAATGAGAAGAATAAATTGAAAACCACAGTGATATATGGTACAATATAGGCATTAGGTGTGCTAGGCCAGCACCCACGGACTCCAATCTAAGCCATGGTTCTATTCTCTTTTCCAAGCAAGGACTGCATAAGGTAGAACAAAGGGGACAATTTAGTACAGGCAGCCAGTAAATGAGCATGGACCAGTAAATGAGGATGAATTTTGAGTGAAATTGTGGATTAAATAAAAAGTTGTACTTAGTTTAAAGTTCTCCAGGGGGAAACAAGAGTTTCTATAATCTCCCTTGCTAACTTCTTCCACATCTAAAAACATTATTCAGAACATTCCTGCCACGATGTTAAGCCCATTTTCCATTGCTAATGAGCCATTCTATATTATACTACTAAGGAGCTGATGTTGGAAAATAAATGTGTCTATGAAGTAACCATATTTTTTTAAAAATTTGAAATAAAAATAATTAAATGCAGCCAACTGCTTTAAGCAACCATTTCATCACATGGTAAGAAAAGTATTCAAAAGCCATCCAAAATCTGTTCCCCTCTGTTACTTCTCGCCTTATTGTTTCTCCACAGTGAGCCCGATCAGTTACTGAATCCATTGTTTCACTGTATTTCCTTGTTCTCCGGCCAGTCCTGAGCCTTTTCTATGAACTGAACCATTCTCCTTTATTTCTTTGTACTTATCTGGCTTTGTCCTGTTCGTATCACATTATAGAAACAAACAAAGCCAAATCTTGGCTACAAACAAAGATACATTTCTCTTCTCACTAGTCACATCGAAGATTCCATGTCAGAAATGGGAACAAGTAGGCCATGTGCAGATTCTCAGTAAGTATGTTAAGTATTACATTGTCCCTAAAGAGTTAAAAATGTCACTTTTCCCCAACCTTTGAAACCATTAATACATGATCCATTTTATTCATGGGTATTAATTCTTTAAAAGAAGGGGTGGAGTGCAGCAAAAGAAACACATGCAACTTTCTGTGAGAATGAAGCTCGGCTGTGCTATCCAGACATCCAGCCACACTTCACACTGCATCCATTAGGAGACCCATCCATTAACGAACTCTCAGAATTATGGACTAGGTAGTTCTCTGATTCATTTCAGAAGTGACCTTACTTTTTGTTGTCTAACTTCTTTTTTCCTCTATATTTTGTTCAAATGGTTAATAGTTGTTCTTATAATCTATGAAGTGTATGATGCTGGAATGATAAATAACAAAGTATTGTCCTATATCCCCAAACACTAATCTGATAACATAGTAAACCAAGAGTAAATGTAGTTATGCTGAATTTTCTCCTCCATTTTTTAGCATGTAAAAAAGTTTGTTCTGGAATAAATAACAAAGAAAAGGTTTTAGTAAAATACATACATACACTTATTGTTAAAAGAGCAACAATGGCTAATACTAAATATTATAGGTAGCTGCCATATTCTGGGCACATTTCTGGAAATTATTTTTAAAAACTAAGTCTTGAAATGTGTTAACATTATTATTGTGTATATATGTGATTATATGTGCTAGACATATTTCTAAGAAGATAAATAGGAATAGTAAGAATTTTTTGTAACACAAATATAATTTAAGTATCCTGAGCCAATGTTTCTCACACCATTCTTAAACACGTTAAAAAGCATTACAGAGCATACAACACACACACACAAACACAGAATAAAAATTCCAACAGCAATTAAGTTAATTGTGAATATGAGACATATTCTGATAGTTTCTAGTATATTGTATTTTGTTCTTTAACCAGTTTTGGTCAAGCCACACTAAATTAGTTTCAGACTCACTAAATTTCACCAAACTCTTATCTTTTGGCAAACACTGTATCTAATGAACTTGATGTTCTTTGTAAACTCCATAGTGATGATCAAATAGTCTCTTAATATATTCATTACCTTCTGATTTGCCTCTGTTTCACTTTAAGATTTGGACATACAATGGATCTTTTAAAGCTATGTTCACCTCAGATCAATGCCTGGCTATAGACAACTACGAAATACATGTCATATCCTTAAGACAATGTAATACTAGATAATGTCATGATTGCTTGGGATTTTTTTTTTTTTGGTACTGGGGATCAAACTCGGGACCTTGCACTTGCAAGGCAAGAGGCAAGGATGAAATTTTAAATTAATGCTTTGTAGCTGTAATCTCAATGTGGTGGGCAAGGTCGAGTGTGGCCAGTCCTATTACCTTTGTGCTTTAATTCCCTTGGGCTCATCTATATTTTCTATACTTTAGATCACTCCTAGTAGAAATCTAAAAAAAAAAAAAAAAAAAAAGGAATCCCTAGCAATTAATTCATATGATTAAAAATTTTTTAAAAACCTTTGTAGTAGCTGTTAAATTATGTCTGTAAACAGTAATTTAAAGTTCAAACCCCAGAAAATTGAAGGTTGGGTTACCAGAATCATTCAGTGGAACTGCGTTAATCCATGGTAACTGAAACAGTAGGTGGACTCTTTCATACACGTTCATTTGCAGGAGACAAACTAAGGATGAGCAAACTTGTTTCACTGGAAATCTTGCTATATAATTTGATTTTTTTCACCTACTTTCTGCATTATGGTCTAAAAAAGAAAGCACATAAAGTAGATTTTGTTTTATATATACAAAGTTTCTTTTAAAAAAAGAAAATAAATATAGAATGTTACATTGAATGTTAATTGTAAATTAAAAATTAATTTATGTTTACAGATCTTAACTTTTTGAAATAAATCTAAAGTTTCAGAGACAAGTATTTTTGCTGTTCCAAACTGAAATGTGTTAACATATTCATTTGTGAAAACATTATAAATTAAAATAAGACTTTAATGATAATATGAATACTCCTAAATGTCTTGGGCGTAATAGTGAAAAGTTATCATTATAATATCAGGCTTTTGCACTTCTAAGTTTGTGCATAAAATGCTGTGGGGCCATATATCCTTGTAGCTGATTGGAGACTGGGGAAAAAAAGAATTGCTTTATTAGAAAATATTTTTCTTCCTTTCTCTCCAAAATTGCTTACTGCATTGGAAAAGTTGAATAAGAGAGCTACAGAAGAGAATGAAGAAAATGTTGCAAATTAATAATCTAGGCTTAAAGTTAATAAAATAAAATCAGTTGAGAGAAATTTAAGCCAGTGAATGCTTCTGCCTCATAGTGCAGTTGTCATGGACAAAGAAAGGATTAAAAACTTATAAAAGGTGAATGTTAGCTTCAGGAGAAAGGGAAATGCATCACAAAAATAGCTCATACTTTTGGCAAAAAGGCACAGGAGTAGATTGTCCCTATGAAAACTCACACTGTTGTTTTGAATGAATTTCAAATAAGCATCCAAACTAGCAATAACATTTTAAAGATAATTTCCATTAGTAAACATGAGATGTTACTGTAAAGAGTATCTTGAGAAAATTGGTATGTCTGCACACTGTTACAGGTCAGACATGTTTCGAATAATTAATTACTGTGAATTATTAATTGGCTTTCTCAATAACAATATCTCATTGTCATCATTCTGTTCATTTATAATAAAATCTTCTCTGCATCCATGAAAATGTTTTTGTGAAGTGCTCTGTTTTTTTGTTTTTTTGTGGGTTTTTTTGACACACTCTCACTATGTAATTCAGACTGGCCTTGAACTCACTAGGTAGCCCAGGCTGGCCTCAACTTCCCAGCAATCCTCCTGACTCAGCCCCCTGAGAGCTGGGAATACAGGAGTGCATCACCATGGCAGCTTTATGTGAAGTACTCTGAAAGCATAAATATTAAATTATGATACCTTGGATACAAACATATTTTATTGAAAAGCTTTTTTGTTCATTTATTAGGCTCAGAGATTACTGTTCATTTTTAGCTTTTCATAGCCACATAATAGATACTGATTTATCAAGTCAAGGTAATCAATCAATATGAAGAGATACTGAGTCAGAAAACCCTATGTTCTAACTTCATATCATTCTATTTATTGTGTGAAACATGGTGAGTCACTACACTTCTCTGACCTCCAGTTTTCAAATCACTAAAAAGGAGGAGCCATCCACTCATGGTATTATTGTGAGTTTGAATGAAGTAATACATATAATGGTTGCCACATTGGAGTTACTCAATATGTTATTTATTAGGTTATTTTTTCTAATACAGATCTAACAGTAATACTTTCCCAGAAAGAAAAGGAACTTTCCAAAGTATAGATTAAATAACAATTCTTTATTTTATACCATTCTCTGTTTCCCAATGGAGAGGAATTTTAAAGAATATAGAACTTATATCCAAGGTCCTTTAAATATTAAGAAGTATTAGGCAATCCTAATAGAAAGGATGATTTATATTAATGTTGGAAGAACATATTTCAGAAGAGAGAACATTAACTTTACTGATGCACTTCATATTGTGAGATTCTGAGCACTCTTTTAGTAAACATCTAAGCAGAACACAAATGACATCAGCATTTGTGGAGCTATATCCTAATGGGTGGGAAGGGATACATACTAAATAACATTTCTAAATGATAGAATGTGTTATAAGACATCAATGGTATGAAAAAGAAGTAGAGCAGAGTCATGATGGCCATAATGTGACAGAGAAAGATGAATTTTAAGCAAAATTTTCAAGAAGGTAAATACATTCACCGTGTCCCTACATGTCCTAGCAAGAGTACAATGTCCTAACAAAGAAAATAGGCAGAACTTTATGGACCAAGTTGGGAGTGTGAAACCATGTTTCCTGAATAACAAAGGACTCAGTGAGCCTGCAATGACAGTCAAGAGAGAAGTAACTAAAACAATGAGAGGAAAGGTAGCAGGTGGGATCACAGCATGCCTAGAACACAGTAGGCTTTTAGTCTGGATTAAATGATAGGGAAGGGCAGGCCTGCAGGGATTTTAATATAAGTAAGATAATATAACCTAAACAAGATCAAACTGGCTCCTGTTTGTGAAGACATTTTTCAAGTTCTTAAGAGGAAGCTGTGAGACACATCTGGAGGCTACCAAAATAATACAGGAAGGATAACAGAACGGTAACAATAGAGAAGCTGAACTCTTATGCTCAGCATACTTGGAAATCCGAGATGGTAGATATGATGATGAAATAAATGTCAGGATTGAGAGAGAGAATAATCAAAGAGGACACTACAATTTGGAGGTTGAGTGGTTGGTGGGATAGTTACCTCTCGCTGAGTTGGGAAAAAACAATGGTAAAATAAATTTCAAAAGGAAATATAAAAATTGAGTTTTATCCATGTTACCTATGAGATATTCACTAAAAATCCAAGGCACTGTGTTCAAATGTAGGGATGAATTTCACAGAAGATAGCTTACTTGGGAACCTAAATTTGGGGTTTTTCCATCTACACTTTCATTTGTCAATGAATCGATACTATTAAGGCCGTGCTAACAAGGTACAATCACATAAATAAGTAAAGATGAATAGGAAAAGGAAGAGTCCAAAGGCTGATGTGTGGGACTCCCCTTTACAAAGAGATGAACCCATGTGCTTTGTCTCAGGAACTTAATACTCAAGTGTTCCAAGGACTCCAGGTCCATTTAGAACTCTCTGATTTGGTTTGTATCAATACCACTCCTAACCTGAACTCTATCATCACTTATTAAGAGCTTTCTGTCTTCCATGAACCACCTAGCTGTGCCACATCTCAAAGAATCTTCCTCTATGCAAAGCCATACTTTTTGATCACTGAACACTTGTCCTTTTTTGTCCTGAATTTCAGGTTTGTATCTATCTGCAGCCTTTAGCAAATTGCAAAGACTTTGATGGCAGCAATCATACCATTGCTGTCAACACCATTGTAAAAATAGTATGTAATACTGCTTAATAAGTCCCAGATACACTGTTACCTGTTTTTAATGCACAAGCTCATTAAATCCTTTAATTCTTCTACTTTTACTTCCAGATCAAGAGATTGAAATTTGGAGAACTAAGGTAACTTACTAGAAGTTTCCTTGCTATAAAGCGGTAGAGTTCAATTTCAGTATCATTCTCAACAACTCCAAAGGTGTCGACTATTAGTCTGAGCCAACTTCATAGGTATATGTTATATCCTAAATAATGCATACTTTTTTTGCTTAAATTATTACTAGAAGTAATCTCTGTGTTTTCCTTCTGGAAGCCATAATAAAACCCTGATGAACAGAAATTAACTTAGCATACCCTTCAATTAATTGAGATTTTGTTCAGTTTTTCCTATAGTTTGTTTTTAATGGAATGTGGCATATCACATGAAACAAATCTTGTTTCTGATTTCCAATCTGAATTGTGTAGACTGCTGAAAAGTTTATTTGAGGTCAGTGCCTAATTGTCTTTGTTAACTACAACTTGGACTTTTGTAGATAGATAGTCTTCCTTGAGAAAGTAGGACCTAAAAGGTCCTGAGACTTTGAACATTTAGAGGAGAATATGTATCATGTTCCCCAGGGAATTCACTTGGGAACATTTTAAAAATAATACTTTAGAATGAATTTAACACCATGAATCAAAATTCCCCTTTTGTTTAAATCTTTGGAAACCCCAAATCCCACAATATCTTATTTCTCAATATCTTATTTATCAGATGCTGTGGAATGACCCTTCCTCAATCTACATACTTAGTTGTGTGACTTGACGGATAGCTGTCTCCCTCTATTTGCATCTATGTTCCAGAAAACTTTGTTTCTGTACCGAGGAGAGCTGCTTTTACGCGACCATGACAATCCAGGCATGCCAGGAGTTAACACACCAACACCACCGTGTAATAACCTACATCCAATAACTCTGAGAGAGTAGTACAGAAATATCTCAGTCCCCTCACCTCTCGGGTGGAATCCTTCTGAGATGCATATTTTGGACATATTCCAAGGGGTTTCCCTGCAGGTTAATCTCCAGTCACGCACTGTGATAGGTGGCTCAATAAAGTGCTCTTTAAGGGTTGACTTAATTTCCCTGAGCCTCTCCTTTCCTACCTTTGACTAGTGTTTCTGCACATCCCTAATAAGCTGCTTGCCTTCAAGTCCTTATCCCAAGTACATCTTCTAGGGAAACCCAAACCAAGACACACAAAATTCTATTAGTTGAGTTTCTGCTGTATTGGTGAATCATGCTAGACAGAAAAAAAGCAAAGGAATGGTATTCATTTCTTTTCCCTGAAAGCTCTTCCCTTCAGCCACAAATGTGTCATATTTATATGTGCTCTTACCAGAGAAATAAAGTGATAATTTGATTTTGTATAAATCTTATGTTTGAGAATATTGAAGCTTAGTCATTTTATGGGTTGGCTTTATTCTATACATTGATCCACAGAGCAATAAACCATTTGAGAGCATAGGGTTAATTGTTACAAAAATAGCACTGTGTGCACATCTATGAAGAACAAATCATGTGCATGAAGATATTTCACACTCTAAGGTATGGCAAAAATATGACACTTAAAGCTGTCCAAAGCTATTAGAACATGAGTTAATTTTGAAAATAATTTCTAGAGTATGAACTATTAGATAAATACAGGGACAGTGTTATTAATACTATATATGTAGCATTATTATAGTTATTATATTATATGTAGTATATATAGTATAGTATTATATATAGTATTAATATATATATATATATCTCCCATGAAACAAATCTTGCTTCTGATTTTCAATCGAAATTGAACAGACCACTGAAAATATTATTTGAGGTTAGTGACTACTTATCTTTGTTAATTACAACTTGGAAATTTTATGATGATATTCTATCTATGATAGAATGCTATGTATAGTCTGTCTATGATAGATACAATAGTATATATCATATATAGAGCATATAGTATATATAGTATTGCTAATATAGTAATAACACTGTGGTACACTTGTGTAATATTTTCATATTTCATATTAATATATATTCATGTGAAATTATCTAAAATCTATTGATTTAAAAAATTTTCAAAATATTTTGTTATCATAAACTATTTTCTCAATAATCAAATATTTTCATGGCCATCATGACTACTTACATCTATGGAATTTACAACAAATTGAGAATGATTTAATTTATCTCAAAAATGATTTATAAAAAATAGCTGCACACCTCATCCTTGACAAAGGAGCCAACCACCCTCATTGGAGGAAAGATAGCCTATTTAATAAATGGTATTGGAAAAACTGGAGTTTAACCTGGCAGAGATTAAAACTAGACCCATATGTATCACCATGCACTAAACTAAGATTGAAGTGGATTAAAGATATAAATATTAAGACAGAAACACTAAACTTGCTGGAAGAAAAGTTAGGTAGAACTCTTGAAGGCATTGGCATAGGAAAAGACTTTATGAACAAAACCTCAATAGCATGGGAACTAGCAGAAAGAATCAACAACTGGGTTTTCATCTTAGTAAAAAGCTTCTGCACTGCAAGAGAAACCACCAACAGAGCTAACAGACAACCTACAATGTGGGAAAAAATTTTAGCAGCTGTACCTCAGACAAAGGACTACTATCTAAAATATATAAAGGACTGAAAAAAATCAGACCCACCAAATTCAAAGACCCAATTCAAAAATGGGCATCTGAAATGAACACACATTCTCAGACAAATAAGTAAAAGCAGCAAATAAATACATGAAAAAAATGTCAACATCACTGGTCGTTCAAGAGATGCAGATGAAAACAACACTGAGATTCCACCTCACCCCAGAAAGAATGGCTGCTATCAAGAAATCAACCAATAACAAATGGTGGCGGAGTTGTGGGGAGAAAGGAACTCTTCTCCATTGTTGGTGGGAGTGGAGACTGGTGTGACCACTATGGAAATCAGTGTGATGATACCTCAAAGAACTAGGGCTAGAGGTCCCATTTGACCCAGCTATTCTCCTGCTGGGGATCTTCCCCAAAGAACTAAAAGAATCATACCACAGAGATATATGTGTACCCATGTTTATAGTGGCACAGTTTGTAATAGCTAAAGCTTGAAAATAGCCCAAGTGCCCATCAACTGGAAACTAGAGAAAGAAGATGTGTGGGTTTTTTTTTATAAAATGGAGTACTGCTCAGCCATAAAGAACGAGAAACTAGAGTCATTTATAGCTAAATGGATGCATATTGAGGCCATACTCGTAAGTGAAATAAATAGGACACACGTGGAAATACCGAATAGTTTCTCTAGTGTGAGAAACTGAAAGTATAAATAAGGATTAAAAGGATTAATAATGAATAATTGATAATTTGAAACAGGAAAATGTCCAAAGTGGTAGGAGTGGTGGGAGGGGCTGGGGAAAGGAAAGAAGGGAAAGGAAAAGTTATGAGAAAATTTTAAAAAATGGAAACAAAAGCTATGTAAATAGGGAATGGTGGAAGGGGTGAAGGACACACAGGTAATGCGGGAAAAAAATGAAAACCAAGATACATCATGTATAGGTACAAGCACCCAATGATAAATGTAAATGTATTGTATACCTAAAATGTTCCAATAAAAGAATTTAAGGAAAAAAAATGGCTTCATTTTTATTTTCCACTTATATTTAACTGTCACTTATAAAACTAATCTAAAGTTCTTTTTGTCTGTTTGTTTGGTACCAGGAATCGAACTCAGGACCTTGCACTTCCGAGGTAGGCAGCATAACCACTGAACTAAATCCCTGGCCCTTAATCTAAAGTTCTCAATAAAAACTTTAGTGTGAGGCTATGTCATACCCTGATGTTAAATGCCTAAAAAACAATCTTTCTACTAGAAAACCTACTATTTCCTTTGCAACACAAACCTTAAATTCTAAGAACCCTGTGATTTCTATGTAAGTTCTCAAGGAAAAGTAGTAGTTTAGATTTATCACTATCTGAAAAATCAAATCCATTTACACCTGATGTAATTCACTTTCAAAATTAATTTTAGGAAAAGAAATTCCCCACTGCTAATTAGTGAGTTGAATATAAAATGTGTTTTTAGACACAGAGTAAACAATTTACTTTTGTATCGAGGAAACATTGGTTAAGATTTTATTAGAATTCTAAAAATGAATAATAAGCCTATCCCAAGCTTATTGTAATCGCTAAAATAAACTTGCTGCTCACATTATGGTGACTTAGCTAAGCTCTCCTTTCATTCCATCAAACTGCATGGGGCAGCAGCTGGCCTTTTTTTCAACACCCTTGGTATGTTTACTGCAGCGGCTTAACTTTGTCTCAGAGGGCTGGGCTGTTGCTAGGGATTGGACCACACCTTCCTCGGGTTTACCTAAAGCCCATTTGTCATGATTTCATAGTCAGGCAGTTTGCACCATGTCAACATGGAAGCATTGGCAAAAAATAGCATCTCTGTTTCTACAGGTGCTACTTATTTACTCCCCCGATGACTACTAATCATTCAATTGGATAAAATGATATATTTTTAAAAACAATGTCCTGGCATTGCTAGGAACATGCATATAAGGCCATGAAGGTCTACACAGCAAAGATTGCACAATAACCCATTAAAATAAACATTTGCAACCACAGATAGCTGGACTGAAATCCTGCTCTGATACAAATAACATCTGGACAACTTTTGTTTGCATCTTCCAACATAAAACACCCTTGAGAAAAAAATAGAAGGCAAACTAAAAGACAAAAGACCACTAAAGGTTTTATTATGCTATGGGTGTGGTGCCATAAATTTGAGGGGGTTCAGTCTGGAATTGCCAAACCTGAATTTAAACAATATGTTGTTTTTAAACGTTGTAACACTAGTGAGGAACAATTCAGTTTTCTAACATAATTAATCCAGTGTGAAATAGAGTGAGTGGAAAACTTCCAGTGTTTTAAAAATAACTCAATTATTTATAAGTTCCACAATGTTATAGGATTCCACAGTACATGGAAGAAAGTGAAGCATCTTGGTACCAAGCATGTCCTTCTTATTCAGCAAGGGCTTGAGGAAGTCTACTTAAACAATCAAACAGTAAAAGTCTGTGTCAAGGGCCAAAGACACTAAAGTTTCCTTGGACTATGAATCAGACTGATGAGAAGAAAAAGTGGGATATAAAAATATATATTTTCTGGGTATTAATATGCAGTAGTAATACTGAAAGGCCTGAACAATATGAAGTGGGATAGAAGGGTGCAGGGAATAGAGGGAGGAGAGGAGATCTGAGAAGAAAAGACAAATAAGCGGCTTTTAAAGGATCCTTAACATAGGCCATGAATCACACACAACAGTGAATGGACTTTAATTTCTAATGTTATTCTTTGATGTGAAGCAAAATAATTACAAGCTGAAAGATACTAGCAAGTATTATATTCAATATAAAGATAAAGAAATTAGCCATAAATAAACCTTTGTATAAAAGCTGATGCTTAGGGCGGGCTCAAAGCTAGCAGCTACATATTCGTATCAACTGCAGCTGGCCACTGAACAAAGAGGATGAAAGTTTGCTTTAGTAATATTAAAATCTTGCAAAATATTTCACAGCTATCTCAAGCATATTTTGCCCCTTTCTCTACTAAAAGAAGACATATGAGAGGTGGCAATAGTCTCAAAGGGCCAAGTCAGAATTTAGAAGGATTGAGTTCCAAGGCCTATCTTTAAAGTGCTGGGTAGACTTTACTAAATCATTTGATTCTTTAAATTCATCCTTTGTTCTAGCTAAAACGCAAAGATGACATAAAGATGAAAGCAGGGCTTGGTTTACTCATCTACTCTACAAGCATCTACTGGGTTTAGCATGTTTTAGAAAAATATTTATTTATTTGGAAATAAAATTTGAAATGCAATTATATCATTTGTTTACTAGGCTGAACAAACACCACTGATGTGCTAATGACAATAACAAAGAAATATATGTCAGTTATTTAAACAAACTATTCAGCCGAGGCTAAGAATGTATTTTTAAATCAAATGTTGCTTAATTATAGACATAACCTGATAATCAAATTTCTGTAATCTCATGATAAAAGCGTTTTACTTTTTTTAAAGAGCTGTAAGTGACAGTGTAAACATGGAGGAAGGATAATGAGAGGATTACAGTTCCAGGCGGGTTATTTTGTTTGTTTGTTTGTTTCCAGTACCGGGACTTGAACTCAGGACCTTGTACTTGCCAGGCAGGTGCGGAGCCACTGAGCTAAACCCCCAGCTCAGCTCCAGGTGTTTGTAGTCATAAAGTCTAATAGCTATTACGTGAAGTATTTATTGTAGTAACTGTATTAATAATAGGAGAAGACTTCTAAAATGATTTTATAAATTTTTGACTAAGGGTCAAGCTAAAAAATAGGGTCATGACTCCCTTGTTCCCTGACATCAGGTTTCCATTGCTTTGCTACTTTTTTTTCTCCTGTGTGTAGTAACAGATTATTGGCCATTATCTAACTCTAAGCATTCTCTGCTTCTGTTATTGTTCTTTTGTTTTTCTCTCCCTATCCAACCCGTTAAGGAAAAAGTATGTCAAAGCTTCTCTGTGGACTGACTATGCAATGCAGCAAAATCCTTCTGAAAATAAATAGAGAAAATTCCTACTGATGAGGTCAGATCAAAGAGAAGAGAATACACTATGAGCTCTGACTGGTATCTCTGTGCACACACAAAAAAATCAATTTGCCCACCCATTTAAAATAATGTTGCATATAGGACTCATTCATTTAAGGCCTTCCTTCTGCTGATTATGTTATTTATCAGAATGTAGAGGCAATTCATTGTTTTTGAGTTGGTGATCAATGGTAGGTGTTATATGAATAGGAGCACCTCTGACTCTGACTGAGGGATTTGAGAATAGCTTTAAGTTAAGGATAGACCATTTGATGTGGGTCTTTAAAAGGAGTAAATTGTACTTGATGACAGAGAGAAGAGCCATAAAATTGCATAACATTTGGAAAGAAATGTCACTGTTGGTCAGGACTATAGAATAAAGTACAAGGAGGGATGTGATAGGAGATGCAAATGCAGAGAGGTTGGGGTGAAATTGCAAAAGAAGCCAGACAAGCAAGTATATTCCTAAAGCAGTGACAAAAATGGAAGATTTAGATAGAGTGTGACAGATTGTCTATAAAGAGCTGAGCAAAAGTCGGTCATTGGTCTTGAAGAAAAGAACAGGTTTTAATTTTTTTTTTTTTGGTGGGATTTGCCACATTTTTTATAGAGTGACTTATAAAGTCCACCTTGACGGATGAGGAAGGAGGGCGGCTCTTAGGGGACAGACTTATTGTAGGTGACCCATCATTCCTAACCCCACACCCTCACCTTCTCTCTTGATTTTGGGACTAGCATAGATTCCCTTCTCTATCAAAGAAGCAAAGACTTTAATCTCTCCCCCTCAACAACAAGACAAAGAAAAAAGAAAGAAAGCTTGAATTAAACTGAAGTCTCAACCTGTAGATGCATAAGCTATATCTGCATGTGGAAAATGAAATGGTAAATGAGGCCTTGTCCCAGCTAATTAAAGCATTCTATATTCACTGTCACCTCAAAAATTCTCTTAACCTATTTATCTCTATATTTTGTACAAAAGGAATATTCTTCCAATAGATCACTCCTTCATAATTCATTTTGCTTTGTGTAGCTAGCTACAGACTTAAAAAAATTGTGAATAAACTTCCTAGCCTTTTACAGGAAAAGAAATAGTTCGCTTATTAAAACTGGAAATAATTAAGATTATTTCAAGATGAAATACTAGCATTATGACCCACGCAGACCACCTGGAATTCTTTAAACCATTATAATCAGTAACAATTTTTCTCAGGCAATGTAGTTTGTATTTCCTAATTTCTCAAGAGATATTCACTTGGACACTAGCTTTTTGTTTTCAACAGTTTTCCTGCCCTTGCAAATTAATCCCCACCTGTAGACAAAAGCTTCCATTTATGAAATCACAACAGTTGTTTAAATCACTGGATTCAGAATGGAAAACTTTATGTAATTTCGGGATATGGGAAGAGGAAAAGGATACTTTAAATGAGCCAAACAATCATTTTATTTATCTCTAAAAATGAAATAATAAAAAAATTAATTAAATGTTCCTGGGGCTAGAAGAATAAACTGTAACTGTGTTTAGTGTTTGAATTTTCTTTTCTTTAAAGTCAATGGGAAAAGGACTGTTGCAGACATTCAATGGCCTTTATAATCATTTGAATAATTTGCTCATTCCATAGAGGTAAACAGTATCATCACCAAAGAGAAGGCTAAAATGACTAAGCTAATTACTAGGCTCCACTTTACTAAGATACTGTGGGATAATTAGTATGCAAAGTTACTCAGTTACACAAAGGAAAAAAGTCACAAGAACTCTCTCATGGAATTCATACTAGAATTTATTTCATTCAATTAAATTATTTTAAACCCTGACTCATTCTGCAGAAACTGATGCCTTTGATCCACATTTAGTCCTCATCATAACTGCTATTTCTTCTTGTTCTTCATGTTGTGAAAATTGTTAGCTCACCATGTAAGACAACTATGACTTACTCTTTCCTATGCCCTGAGTTACAAATGATGCTATCATGAGACTGAAAATAATGACTAAGTGGTTCAATAAGACTTCCACTTCTGACCAAGTAAAAGTAACTACCCTTATTTTTACAGCTGAAACAAAGAGTGAACTAAATATATGAAGCAATAGTTTTCAGTACCCTGGGATTGGGTGATCAAGCACGGTAATCTCTGAAAGGTAGGGGGAAATGAAATGAGCTCCACAGCTGCGCTGGATAGTTGACTGGAGAGTGTTTCCACAGAATTGTCCTGGGAGAGGCCACCAAGATGACTAGAATGTGAAGAACAGAGTATCAAACAAGAGTGAAGTACCAAGAGGGAAAAAGGCCAGAAGTCTGAACATTTCTCTTGTAATATTAAGCTAAGTATTGTTCATTGAAAAAACTGTCCAAGACAAGGACAGGCGGATCAAAAGTGTTAGAGGTAACCATCCTGAGTGAGCACTCAGAGACAGCACTAGTAGTGGCTATCCCCACCAGCAAGATCAGCTTTCTAGCCCTTTGACCACACTCTCGATTAACACTCAGTAACGTACTGAGCTCAGGATTTTGTCTGAGTAGTGGAAAATAATGAGTTCTAGACTAACACTGCTCCAGTCCTAACTGACTAATCTGAAAAGGAAGATCCAAAAGAAGCAAATTATATTCATATGATTTCACTATGGTCTAGAATTAAGGTCTAAAATATTTGTAGAAACACTAGAAAAGTTTACATCCAATAAAATGAAATCCATAATGCCTGGCATCTAAATATTCTCAGGCTTGCCAAGAAGCAGGAAAATACGCCCTATGATGAGAGTTGAAGTAAAAATAATGAACCTAGACCTTCCACGTATATCAAAATCAACAGATAAGGACATTAATAGAGTGTATATAATTGTACTATAAAATATAAATAAAGTGATACAAAATTTTAAAATTTAAAGTCAAACTTATAAGTTAAAATCTATGATGTCCTGGGAAAATTCAATTGACTAGAGTAAAAGGCAAATAAGATGTTTCAAAAGAAAAAAAAAAACCTAGTAAACTTGAAGATATAAGAGTCAAAAAGGAATAAAATATAGAGAAAAATATTTTTAGAAAATGAAAATCAAATTGGGGAGCTGTGGACCCAGGTCGAATAGCCTAATATAATTGTAATTAGAGTATCTGAAGGAAATGAAAGAGAATGGATATACAGAAAAATAATTCAAACAAATGATACCTATAAAGTTTCCAAATTTGATGAAAACTGTAATTACAATCTGCAGATCCTACAGACAAAACTGGAATCTACAGATAGGAGACCAACTTCAAGCACAAGAAACTTTAAAGCAAACCACCCCAGGTGACATTGTAACCACCCACACTACTGAGATAAAGAGAAACTGTCGCTTTCGGCTTTCGGCTAGGAGGAGGCTATGGTGCAACTTCCTTCGGTCATCCCAATCCGGGCTCATCCCACACCAGCCGCCTCCACCATGCCGCCCAAATTCGACCCCGACTAGATCAAAGTCTTGTATCTGAGGTGCACCGGTGGCGAAGTCGGCGCTACGTCTGCCCTACGTCTGCCCTGGCCCCAAAGATCGGCCCACTGGGTCTGTCTCCGAAAAAGGTGGGCGATGATATCACCAAGGCAGCTGGCGACTGGAAGGGTCTGAGGATTACCGTGAAGCTGACGATTCAGAGCAGACAGCCCCAGATTGAGGTGGTGCCTTCTGCTTCTGCCCTGATCATCAAAGCCCTCCAGGAGCCACCAAGAGACAGAAAGAAGCAGGAAAACATTCAGTACAGTGGAAATATCACTTTTGATGAGATTGTCAACATTGCCCGACAGATGCGGCACCAGTCATTAGCCAGAGAACTTTCTGCAACCATTAAAGAGATCCTGGGGACCCCCCAGTGTGTGGTCTGCAGTGTCGATGGTCGGCACCCTCATGGTATCATAGACGACATCAACACCGGTACTGGGGAGTGCCCAGCTAGCTGAGAGTAAGAAGCCTAAGAAAGAAAATATTTAAATAAAAAGACGATCTGACAAAGAGAAACTGTCAAAAACACCCAGATTGTTTTCTTTTTTCCTAAAAACTGTTACTATATAGAGAGTGAAGGATGATAAAGGATGTACCAGATTTCTTGTCAAACCAACGAAAGCAGGAAAACAAAAAGGTGTCATTTTCAACATACTAAATGAATAAATCTCTCAAATTAGAATTCTACAACCAAAGAAAGCATCTTCCAAAAATAAAAGTAAACTAAAAACTTTTATGCAATGCAAAGGTTGACAGAATTTCTTCCCAGCAAGCTTATAATATGAGAAATGTTAGGAAATATTTCAGGATTAATATTAACAGATAAAAATATTGATCCAGGTAAATAAATGAAGATCACAGGAAAACACAAATGTAGGGGCAAACAAAATTTTAGTATTAAATCTTAAAATGTAATGAACTGTTTAAATAAAAAAACACTTTGAAGGGTTCATAGCATATGTTTAGATAAAATTTAAAACACCAATAGCTTATGTCTAGGAGGAGAATGGTAGAAGTATACTATAGTCATACTCATACTCTTATATAGTGATGTAATAAGTTGAAGATATATATTGTAAACCATAACATAACCATTAAAATAATAAGACAAAGTCATTTTTAATAAGCCAAAAGTCAAAACATTTCATGAAATGGTATCACTGAATGAATATATGCAATCCAAAATAAGACAGAAAATGAAAGAAAAAGAAAATAAAAAACAGCAAATAGCAGATAATAGGATTAAACCTAATAATACCTATAATCACAAAATAATCTAAAAGACCCAATTAAATGATAGAGATTATGATTGCATCAAAAAGCAAGATTTAAGTATAAACTGGCTATAGAAATATACACTAAATATAAAGAGAACAATATGGTAAAGTAAAATGGACAAATGTTCACCATACTAACATAGTCTCAGGAAGGATGGAGTTACTGTATTAATTTGGTAGTAAGTTATTTTAGAGTAAATAATGAAACAGGGAAATCTGGTCATTTTGTACTGACCATATATGACATCAATTCAATAGGGAAATGTGATAATCTTAAGCTTCAGTGATATTAATAACAAAATTTCAAAATACATGAAACAGAAACTGATAGAGTCACAAGCAAAAATACATTCATCATTACAGTCAGAGATTTCAAATAAATTACTCATTATAATCAGAGGTTTCTGGAATTTTTTGGTTGGTTGCTTTGTGTGCATGTGTGTGTGTGTGTGTGTGTGTGTATTTATTTCTGTGCTATTCAATATTGAACTGTAGTCACAGACTTCAATGTCACTCAATAATTATAGAACAGATTGATAATCAACGAGGACATAGAAAAACTGAAAAATATCATCAAACATTTGATGTAAATAACATTTCTTCTTTGAACATTCCATTCAACAATAGTAGATTATAAATTGCTTTAAAAATTCCAGAGAATAAACAAGATTTCATCATTTTAGTCAATAAAATAAGACTCAATATATTTAAAATTCAAAATAAGTGTGTTTTTTGCTCACTTTGGCAGCACCTATAGAAGCATGTTTCCTAACTAAAATGAAATTACATTTGAAATAAACGGCATAAGAAAAGCAAATCAGTAGGGAAATTTCAAAACCATTTGAAATAAATGAAAATAAAAACAACATATCAAAAATTGTGGGATGCCCCTTAGGCAGGACAAATCACAACCAGTAGGAAAATGTGTAACATTGAACTACTGTTTTAAAAACTAAAAAGATCTTCTGTTCCATTCATTTTCTCAGTCCATGAACTCTGTATGTGCCTCATTACCATACCTTCAACAATTTGGGCCATCCTTGAATTTCTCCTCACAGCTAGGCAAAGGGATGCCAAATCTGTGAAGATCAAAATAATAACAATAATAAAAATAATGAAGGTAGTGAGAAATTAAAGTTCAATGAAACAGATCCCTTCATACCTTGGTCATCATGAACAAAGACGAGGCAGAGAAGCAGAAGCAGCCCTTGCTCTGGGTTTGGCTGTGGAGCAGCATGGCCAGACACACTAATTTCAATTGCAATAAAATTTTAAAAATTAATAAGGAAAGATCTCAAGTCAATACTTCGGTTTTACTGTAAAATACTAGGAGAAGGAGAACAAATTGAATCAAAAGTAATTATAAAAGCAAAATAATAAATATTACAGTAGAAACTAATGAAAAAGCAGGAAAACTATATAAAAAACTCAATAAAACCAAAAGCTTTTTCTTTAAGAAAAATCAACAAAATTGATAAACAGTTATCTAAATTTATTGGTAAAAAAAGAGCAAAAAAACTCCTATCACCAATAGGAAGAGTGAGAGAAGTAGTCAACAACTTGGTGCCAGTAAATTCAACAAAGTAAAATGAAATCAAGAAATTCTTTGAAAGACAAAAAACATCAAAATCTCTCAAGAGATCACTTAAGTGAGATCATATGAATAGCATTTTTTCTATCAAATAAATTGAACTTTTTATTTTAAAACATTTCCCCAAACCCCTTCCCTTCCAGATAACTTCACTAGTGTAACTGTACCAAATATTATCTTAATAGACACACACGCAAAAAAGCATCTGGCAAAATTTCACATTAATTCCTGATTTTAAGAAAATCTTAGCAAACTCGAATCGCAGTTTCCAAAGCCTTAAAAAAAAAGTGCATCAAGAGAAAAAGTACAGCTAATATTATATTTAGGTGAAAGAATGAAGATGTTTAACCTTAGGTCAGGAAAAAGACAAAAAAAATTTTTCCCCACTTCTATAATGCAGTGGAATTTGTAAGCAACTCAATAAACCAAGGGATGGGAGTCATTCAAATTAGAAACAAAGGACTAAAATTCTCATTAGTTTCACATGACATAATCATTTGTGCAGAAGCTATAAAATATTACTGAAAAAAATTAAATAAGAAAAAAGAAATTAAATAAGACTTAAATAGAGAATAATAACATATTCAATAGTTTAAAGAAGTCAATATTTTTAAGATACCTATTTTCTCCAGAATTACATATACATTTAATGTATTTCAAGTAAAGTCACAGGAAATTTTCTGTGGAAATTTACAAGTTGACCCTAATAATCATATAGAAATTTAAAGGACCTAGAATAACCAAAAGAGCATTATAAAAGGATGACAAAATTGACAGCAAACATGACCTAATTTCAAGCTCAGAGTAGTGTCACAGTAAGCAGATAGAATCCTATTGTCATAAAGATAGACCAGGAGATCAATGCAACAGACTAGTGAGGCCAAAAGGAAATCCACATATATGAATGATTTATTTTTTACAAAAATGCAAAGATAATTCAAGGGGAAAGATTATTCAATAAATGTTGCTAGAAATTTGAGTATTAGTATTAAAAATCTATCCTTATCTTGAATTATACAAAAATTATCTAAATATAAAGTATAAAATTTCTAGAAGAAAATCTATGTGACATTTGATTAGATAATAACTTTAAATATACCAATAATAGCATGATTCTGAATATATAAATTAGAAAACAATCGGCTGTCATCAAAAATAAAAAGTCTTTCTCATTAACAGACAGTGTTTAAATATTAAGGGAATCTTCAGACTGACAAAAAATATGTGCCAAACTTATATTTGATGGACTATTATTCAGAATATGTTGGTAAGTTTCAAAGTTCAGCACTAAGAAAACAAGCTACCCAATTAAAAATGGAAAAAGTTTTGGACACTTCATCAAAGTTGATCAATAAATGATAAATAGGCTCTTTGTAACTTTTTTCAACATAGTAATTAAAGAAATGCAAAATAAAGCAGCAATAGTTATTGCTACTCACCTATGAGCATGACTAAAATTAGAAAGCCTGACCATATCAAGTGTTGATAAGAATTTGGAGGAACTAGAACTCTCATACACTACCAATAGGAATATAAATGTAAGCTGGCACCTCACTTTTAAAACTATCTCACAGTTATTTTAAAAGTTAAACATGTTTGGACATTTTATCGAACTATTCTACTCATTTCCTGAAGTGGAAAAATAAAGATATATCCATGTAAGCATTGGTATTCAAATGTTCATAGCAGCTTTACTTATAATAGCTTCAAACTGGAAACAAGCCAAATGGCTACCAATAGAGGAATATGTAAACAAATTATTATATATTCTTAGAATGGACTGCTACTGAACAATAAAGCATGAACTATTGATACATGCAACAGCACAGGTAAATCTCAAGATATTTTTGATGAGTGAAAAAAAGTCAGACATGCAAGAGTAGACTCTTTTTATTTAAAAGTATAGAAAATTCAAATTAACTTGTAACAACAGAAAACAGATTAGTGCTTGCCTGAAAAAAGATGTAAGTCTAGAGTCTAAAAAGAAGGGTAAGAAAGTGATGTGAAGAAACTTTTTGAGGTGAAAGATATGGATATGTTCAGTAACTTAAGTGGAATGAAGGAATATAGTTTCTTTATATATATATATATATACATATATATATGTATATATATATATATCAAAGCTCATCAAATTGTGCATTTTAAATACGTGGTTTATTGGATTTCAGTTTTACTTCCAAAAACTGTTAAAAGACAAAAATGGGAACATAATTCTCTTCAGAATGCTTAATGAATACTCAAATGTGAACTGTCAATTTCCCTAGACTTGCCTTCTGCAGAACTGCTGACAATCTTGAATATTGTGAATACCTATGATGGATGTAAAAATTATACAAGAAGTTTCTTCTGCCTAAAGAAATTATACCTAATTAATTTGGAGCATGAGAAATATGACACTTCCTGGGTGTAACACAGTTATTCATATATCCAATGTTTATACTTGGATGTTAACATACTGTGTTCATTTTTATCTGTCCCTTGAAGACAGAGGAGATTTCTTCACTCTGAGCAGAGATAATCCAAATTTGATCAGGTGCCAAATGGTATTGTCTGACCTCATTAGGTGTTGAGTGTTTCATGAGTTTAGTCTTTCACATCTGGCTGTTATTAGATGGCTGCACTTGGCTACCTCACAAAGTAGCATTTCATCTAAGGGCCAACTCTGCCCCACAATTTCCTAATACCTCTCACACTGACTAATACCCAGAGAGGAGCTCGACCCAAAAATTCAGGCTACAAAGTAGGAGATAGAACTACAGAGGAACTATTTCTTTCTCTGTTTGGATTTTAAGTGCATTTTGCCTTGACTAACTCCAAATATTGATTGTTAGAAAATGGACCGGCACTGTAATGATTGACTGATCGCAATGTATTACATACAATGAATTTTGAATACCACAGAACTAATTGAATAAATGAACGGAAATATTAATATTGAATTAATAAGAATGATCAGAGTGAATTAAACACAGCAGGCCAAATTCTACCCCTGGATATGCATACACAATTTCTATTGACTTCAATGGGAGTTTTGTTGAGTGTATCCAAGGGCAGAATCCAGCTTAATGAATTTTTTAATTGTTTTTAAATGGTGAATGAATTGGTTAAAGTGCAAAGCATCAGAGACGACTTTCCATATTGCATATATTCCTGTGATTTCTAAATATGCCTGAGATGCATGCTTATAATCTTATATCTATGAGCCACCACAAATGTCACATTTTAGTTTGCAGAAAATAATATAATAAAATCATTACTGTTACATTTTCTTTGTAAAATGTTAGTGCATACACATTTCTGTAAACTTCTATTTCCTTATATTAATATGACAAAATTTTCATTTAATAATAAGACCCTAAAATAAATCTGAAACTTTGGTGACCAGGAGTCTATCCATGTTCTCACAAGTAGCCTTGGAGTGAATTCCAACAGTTCCAGGTGCCCCCTCCACCTTAGTATGTACTCATCACTTTCTTATTGTAGTTACAAAATATTTTACCAAATATGTATTATCAATGCTCATGCTCATTACTTGATCTTAAGCAACTATCACATCAATTTAATTTTAGAATTTAAATAAAAATTTCACCACTAAAACTTTCTGGATTATGAATCCATAATGAAATCTAAAATATGTTTGACCCTCTAATTAATTCAGTTATTAAACTAGCTGAATGCTACTATAGATCAACATATCTATTGTTATGGTGCATGGAAGTAAATTCCAGAGACCTGAAATTAAGGATATTTTTGAATAAGATATTGTTTCTTAATATTATCTGTCAAATAAAGAAAAATAATCTTTTCTGGGATAAGCATTCAACATACGCAAAGGGGTGCTGGTGTAGGAATGGATGCATATGTGTGTGTTTGTTTTGGGAATGAGGTTAGAAGAACAATTCTGTAAAAGAACAATAAAACAAAGCCAAACAAAAAATCCAGTCTATTATACGTTCCTTGAGATAATGTATAGTGCTAAATTGACTTTTATTTTTTTAATTAATAGATTTTTTTAGAGCAGTTTTAGCTTCAAAACAAAATTGAGCATAGAGTACAAAGAGGTCCCATATACTCTCCTATACACACTCCCTCTGATGCCTCTACTATAAGCATCCCTCATCTGTGTGGCATGTTAGTTACAACTGGTGAACTAATATTGACATACTATTATCAACCAAAGTCCTTGTTGATATTAAGCTGCATTGTTTATGTCATTCATCTTATAAGCATTAATGAATGTGTAAAGCCATCTATCCACAATTATAGTACCATGCAGGATATTTCTCCTACCCTAAAAATTGCATTGCTCTATCTTTTCACCTTTTACATCTAAAAACCCTACCAAACACTAATCTTTTTACTATTTCCATAGTTTTACCTTTTCTAGAGAGGCACATAGTTTGAATCATATAGTATGAAGGCTTTCACATTGGGTTTATCACTCAATAATATTTGTTTCAAGTTCTTTTATGTCTTCTCATGTTTTTATTTTACCATTAAATAATATCCCACTATCTAGATGCACCACAACTTACTTATATATTCACCTACATCTTAATTGCTTCCAATTTTTGACAAGTATAAAGCTGGCATAAACATTTGTGTGAAGGTTATTTTCTGGATGTATTTGCAAATCTTTTGGGTAAATACCAAGTAGCAGAATTGAAGGACTGAATGGTAAAAGCATATTTAGTTGTATAAGAAACTGTCAAACTGCCTTCCAAAGACACTGTACCATTTTGCTCTGCCATTAATAATAAGAGTTCCTATTGCTCCACATTTTTGTCAGCATTTGATGTTGTCAGTGTTTTAAATCATACTCACTTAAATAGCTGTATAGTGGCATTTCATTGTTATTTTAATTTACATTTCCCTAATGGCTGTGATGTCAAGCATCTTTTCATATGCTTATTTGCCATCTGTATATCATCTTTGGTCTGTTCAGATCTTTTGTTCATTCTTTTAAATTGAGTCACTCATTTCTTGTTGTTAAGATTATGAGATCTTTTTATACTTTTAATAACAGTTCTTTATCAGACTCATCTTTTGAAAATATTTTTTCTAACCTATGCCTTCTTTCATTCTCTTCACAGTATTATGCACAGTGCAGATGTTTTCAGTTTAAATGAAATCCTACTTATCATTCTTTCTTTTCATGGATTGTGTCTTTGGTACCGAATCTAAAATATCAGCATCAAATCCAAGATTTCATCTGTATTTCCTGTTACGTTATTTTCTAGACATTTTATAATTTTGCATTTTATACTTATGACTAAGATCCATTTTGAGTAGATTTTTGCAAAGGGTATAAATTCAAGGATATAAATTCAAAGTATCAATGCCTATTTTTTTTCTTTCATTGCATGTTGTTCTCCATTTGTTTATGAGACTCACTGTCCTCCATTGAATTGCACTTGCTCCTTTGTCCAGTAACTGTTGACCAAATTTGCTTAGATATATTTCTGAGATCTCTGTTCTATATTCTGTTGCTCTACTTGTCTATTATTTTTCTAATACCACACTATGTTGATTGGTATAGGTTTATAGTAAATTTTGAGGTCAGATAATGTGACTCCTTCATCGTTAATTCTTCTCTTTCAATATTCTGTATACTCTTCTGGGTCTTTTTTCCATTCCTAATAAGTTTTAATGCTGCTTTTACAGTTTGTTTCCTTTTTTTTTCTAACAGATCTCTTTTTCCATTGGCCAAAAGATAAAGCAATATATGAAAATTCTGTAATTTCCCCGTGTTAAAACCATTGTATATTTGGTAATAACTACCTAAAAAATTAAATGCCTACAACTTAATCAATTGGCAAGGGTCATTATTAGGTTTTTCCACAATAAAATATTTGTTTTATGTAAATTATCTGTATAAATTATTATAATTTATATAATATGAATATTTAGGGTCAAAAATACTCATAGTATGTTCTATAACAAGCAATATACTTTAAGGAAGAACTTTAAAATAAACAAAGTACATACTTAAAATGGCTATCATTTTAATGATCAAGTTTTAGGACACCAATTTTTCAAGGTAACAAGGCTCTCTACTCTCCCAGCCTAGTGCCACATGTCTGTTATACTTGATGGTGAAGACCTGCCCTTCCTCTTGAATGACGTGTGCTGAGGGTAGTAATTGAAGAAAGTAATGTAAGTGAAATTAGACTAAATGCTATGAAGTATATAGGAGAAGAAATCCTTTTAGCTCAGTCTCTATATCATTAAAAGTGTCCCAATAAAACTTTATTGGTGATAGCAAATTGAATTTGGGAGTATCCAGTTTTGTTTTATTGCTTTGTATTTATTCATTCCATATTTTGTGTTTTGTTTTATAAGAAACATAACCTTGTGGTACTAAATTGAAATTCCCACAGGCAGGAGATATTTATTGGGGGGTTACCTGTAAAGCGACAAAAATATCACTAGCTGCTTGACTGTACAGGAACTATGGGAGCACAGTATAGACAGTAGAGAAATTATATCAGCCTAGCATTGTGATCCCATTTGATTTTGAAAATATATCACTAATGCTCCATAAATTACATTTGCAATTAGCCATCCCAAAAAATCTGTTATATTCTTAAAAGCACAGATTGTGATGAGGGCCAATTTCTTAAATCATAATTTAGAATTCCTCAAATACCAAGTAATGTAACAAAACAAAAAATGCTGCAAATTATTGTCTGTGAATAACTTAATAAAAGGCACATCAGTAATCCCACAACTTAATAGTAAAGGCACTACATCCCTGCACCACAGAGTGTAATCCATAAAGCCATAGCATTATTCTCACATATTTAACATTTGTTAGAAATGTGACATCTCACGCCTATCCTAGACCATCTGTTTCATAGTTGCATTAAAAAGTAAATAAAAATCATGTGATCACTGCAATCAGTAAATTTTGAAATCTTAATAATGTACTTGAAAATAAATGGACTTTGGAGTTAGAGCCATCCGACTACTAATTGTTAGAATAATTTTGGACTCTTTCCAATTAGTCTATTCAATATGTCCCCATCTGTCACATGGGGGTAACAACAGTTATCTCCCAAAGTTCTTGTGCACATAGAAGAAGTAGTGTTTGTGAAGTCCATCTATCTTTCCATTCAGGCAATTATTCATAAAACTACTTCAAGTAATATATTTGTAGAACATTGCTACAACTTTAACGTTTGCCATGAAGTTATACAAAAATGAAAAGATAACAGAAAATATGCACTAGTTGCTAAATAAAGACACTTGTTTTACCTTGGGAAATTCTTGAGTTTCTCAATCTTCAAGACATTCTCGAACCTATATTTCTGTGCTCAAATTTTTGTTCTCAACTGTGAAAGAACTAAGTTAGGGTACAATTACATTTGGGCTCACCCTTCTATTTTCCCATCATCTCCAACTATCACTTTTTGGAAGTGGCCAAAATTCTTTCTTAGGTCTGCCACCAATGGTTGTCTCTCTTCTCCCTCTGGACACTAATCCTTGATGCTTTCTGAGACATTATCCTTTCAATCTTCAAAGGCAATGTGAGCTTTCCACTACAACTATCGCCTAAAATACAGATTTGGCTGAACCATCCATGGTCCTGATAGAGGCAAAGAATTATGTCTTACCAGTACCTATCACATTTATCTTCCCCCCATTTCTTTGTTTATCTCCAGAAATTAATTTGTCATTACCATGATCTTCCATGAGGTCAGCTGATCACTCTGACCTCTATACTCCCAGTGCATAATTAGGATGCCAGTCTCAATGCCTGACATACCATTGACCTTCCCTATGTGCTATCTTCCTTTTTCAATCCAGGTTGCTTTTTTGAGGTTACACACCATAATACTATCACTAAAATAGAACTGATAAATAACATTATGTATAATACTAGTACTATATATTCCTAGGTATTATTTTATATATGTTTATCAGAATCTTGTAGCTAAGATCAAGTTGACATTTTTAAGGGGCAAATTCTAGTATCTGATTCCTATGCTTTGGGGTAGAAAAGTCTGCATTTATTTTCTTTTTTTGAAATTATATTTTTTGAAATTTCTAGCATTTGAAGAAAAGACACTTTGCACAATAGCTCGATGTTTGTACATTTGCTCTTGTTGGGAATATAGGTACGTTCATACAAATAATTTACATATGGTTTTTGCCCTAAATGGCAAACCTCTCCCTCAATTGTCATGAGTTTATCCCCCCTCAACTTGTCTTTAAAAATGACTCTTTTCTTTGGGAAATAAATATAATGTGTTAAAAAGTAATGACATAAACTTCTTTTCACAGTGATGCTACATATTTTACAGATGGCCCTGGAAGGTTTCTTTGTATTCCTGAGTGTGGGAAAGAACTGGAGCTGGGCAGATAGATAAATAGGATGACTGAGCTGGGAGCACCTTTCTCCAAGGCACTGCATTTTTCTCAGGCCTGCAAAGCCCCTGAGTGCATTTAAATGTAGGTGAGAAACATTTGTAAGTTTAAGGTTTTGTAAGGAAGGAAGAGAGAATTTATTTTGTCTCTTTAAAAGTGCAAATTCTAGCATTTTGGGGCATCAAGGGTGAAAAAAGGCAAATTTAATTGTTTTGTAAATTTAGCTCTTGGGTTTGTCATTCAAACCTAAGCATTTCAAGTAGATCAGAAATTTCAACAATGTGGCTTCTCTATGGCTTTCTCTGTGAAATCTAATGCTCTGTCTTCCAGACATAATATAAAACACTCTGAAGGTCTGTATTATGTAACTTCCAACCATATAATTCCATACTTGGCTCAAAATCTGAAATTTTCCTTGGGGAAAAAATATAAAGAAATAATAGTATTAAATTTGAAGTCACTCATATAAAAATATATAAGAACTTTACCTTAAAAGCTGAATATTTTTGACTATCTGCTTTAAATAATAACTAATCTGGACCAGCTTAATACAGTTTTTGATAATGTTTCACTTCATATTCAATTTTGGAAGTCTCTGGCTTTGCATATTCTTTGAATTTTGTTCTTTTGATACTAAATAAACTTTGAGAAATGAATTTACTCAACTTAGCAAGGCAAATATTGATTTTGTTATAAAGTCAAGGCCATTTGTCAGGCGTCTTCACTTTAAATATATTCGAGTACACATGATTTTATTAAGCTACCATTAAAATCATACTTTATATAATCAAACCCTTTTCTGACCTTTGAATTCTCTCAAGGATTCAGAGAAATGTTTGTTATAAAGAATTAATAAAAGAATCCATAATTTTGAGATTTAGCTTCCCCTTGGAATAGCGTATCAGTTGTGCTATCTATATGTATATCGTAACTTAGTAACTATCTAAAGACATGGATTTCTCAGGAAACAATGACTGCTGTTCCCATTTCAATCACAGAGCAAAGATATCCTTCTGAGAGTTTATGACCTCTAAAAACCTTGGCTGTTTTTTGATTCTAAAAGGAAATAAATTTAAGTATGTTATAATATTAATGAGAATTATTTTATTCAAACTGATTGGCTCATAAAAGCTGTGTATTCAGTCTGATGTTGTCATTAGAGACAATTATTAAGTTATTTTCTGTGAGTAATGTTAGTCTCAGGTTAGTAAAAATAACATATTAGATCAGAGGTCTTAAGAAACTTCCAAATATTTCAGCTAGTCTAATCTGACTTCTCCAGCAAGAGAAGTGTTCTATGTTTCTCACAAAAACATTAACTATTTGTAAAGAAGTGAAAATCTAGGATCTTATACTAAACAAAAGAGAACAACATCAACAACTACTGCTCCATCTTGGGTAAGTTTATTCTTCAAAGTGTCTCAAAGTTTCATCTCCAGACTTTTTTCTCTGTTCTTGATGAACTTTAAAAATTCCTATAAAAGTTTACATTATGAAGTTAATATATATAAATATTTATATTTTGAAGATAATAGATATTTCAACAAAAGGATAACTCAATTATACATGCTTTTAAAAAATATATTTTTGTAGTAGGTATTTTGGTCAAAACTCCTTCAGTAAGTCAGGCACAGAAAGACAGATGCTGCATGATCTCATATATGTGGAAACTTAAACAGTTAATCTCCTAGAAGTAGAGAGAAGAATTGAGAGAAAAGGTTGGGAAACTTATAGTTGGAAGGTAGAGAGGTTGGCTAGGGAAATAGGGTTCAGCTGGACTGGGAGAATAACTGCTGATGTTTTATAGTCCAGTAGGGTAAATATGGTAAAAAAAAAATTTAATTATATATTTCAAAATCACTAGCAGAGAGGATTTTAAATATTTCCAACACAAAAAGTTGAAAAATGTTTGAGACTTGAAGGTACTAGTTGCCATTATCTGGTCATTACATGTTGCATATAGATATTAAAATAACACACTATACCCTATTAAATATGTACCACTATATTATGTCTATTAAAACCAAGAAAACATTTTCTAAATCCTTTAACAATTTCAAATATATATAAAATGCTTTAATTTATTAATATTCTAAAGGCAAATACAATAATTTTAATAGTTGACTAATTAAGCTTAGAAACTATTCTAGAATTATTTGAAAGCAAAAGTATTATGCAGATAATGCTGTACTGTGAGCATGCTAATTCTCTGGTTTAAGTTCACTGACTTTGCAGATAGATGGACTTAGCTTAAAACTTCAGCTTTATCACGTATTATATCTGAGACATGAATATGAACCATCAATCTGAAGGGACAATCAGGAAACAATGCCAAGAAGATAAAGACCTGGAGGACTTGACAGGAAAATTTAAGAGGGATGCTGACAGCTGTTATCACAAGTAATTAATAAGAGGAATGTTACTGTTTTATTTAAAATATGTGAGTACTTGGGAAAGTTACTTATTCTAAGTCTCATTGGTAATACCAAACTCACAGAGGGAATATACAGTTCTAAATCCAGCACTTAAAATTGAAGCGTTTAAAAAAAAAAGCAATTTTCATCAACACCAACATCCTTTCTATATATATGTGTGTATATAATTTTTTTAGAACTAATATTTTTCTCAGGTGTTCTTTGTCGTGAAAGCATCTAATTTCCCTATCGATTTTGAACGATAACTTTTCAGGATACAACAATCTAGGTTGAAAATTACTTTCTTATTTATTTATTTATTAAATTTTTTATTTTTTTGGAAGTTACTTTCTTTTAGCGCTTGAAATACTTGACTCCACGCTCTCCTTGACTTGAGGGTTTGTGTTGAAAAATCTGCCATGGGCTGTGGATTTAGCTCAGTGGTTCCACAGCCTGCTCTCCAAGCACAAGGACCCGAGTTCGATCCCAGGCACCAAAAGAAGAAAAAAAAAAAAAAGGAAAGAAAAGAAAAGTCTATCGTGATTCTGATAGGCTTTCCTTTATAGGTGATTTGTTTCTTTTCTCTAACTGCCTGTAGGATTTTGTTCTTCTGTTGGGTTTTTAGGATCCTAATTATTATGTGTCTAGGCATAGATTTTTTTTGATCATGGATAATTGGAGTTCTATATGCCTCACTTGTCTAAATGTCCAATTCTCCACCTCTGACTGGGAAGTTTTCTACTATTACTTCTGTGAACACTTTTTATGTTAATTGTATTTTTCTCCTGTTTTTTCGTTGACTCCTATCAGTCTTATGTTATTCTTCTTTGAATCGTCTAGCAGCTGCTGGATTGATTTCTCGTAGTCCCTTACTATTTTTTGTTTGTTTTTTGTTTTTGGTACCGGGGATCAAACTCGGGTCCTTGCACTTGCTCAGCAGGTGATGAAACCACCGAGCTAAATCCCCGGCCCCATCCCTTACTATTTTTAAGAAATCTTTGTTTTCATGGTTTCTAACCGCAATCCTGTCTTCTGTATCTGATTTTCTATCTTCAGATTCCCTCAATCTGCTATGCATGCTTACAATGGAGTTTTTAATCTCCTGAATATCTGTTTGAATCTGTTTCATTGATTCCATTTTTTTCTTATATTGGGTGATCATGGTTTCTATTTCTTTCTTATGCTGGGCATTCATGGCTTCCAGCATATTTCTGAGCTCATCTATTTTTTTTATCTGTTTCTGTTCTAGAGCCTCCAATTATGTCTTTCAGTCTGCTCACCATCTCTGTAGTTATCTGGGAGATTATTTCTGCTTTGAATTTTTCTAGAGACTCATTCATCTGTTTTGTTACTTCCTGTGCTATCAGTTCAGGGTGTCCAGTGGTTGATTATCAGACTTTTCCACCTTGTTTTCCCCAGAAATTGCCTTTTGTGGGGTGGAAGCCCGGGTTTGTGACTTGCTCAAATGTCTTTTCATTTTGTTTTTGGTACTGTCAGTTATAAGTCAATGAGTCCCAGTAAGCCAGTCACAGACCCGTGAGATTCAGACAGCCTTCCGGCTGCAAGTCCCAAATTGAGCTCCCCGCCCTCCCGCAGGGCCGAACTCAGAAAGGCTCTACTACAGGTTCCAGCTGTCTTTCCCCTTAAAATAGTCCAGGATCAAATGGGAGGTGATGATCCCTCCAACTTACCAAGTACGGTGGTCTGGTGTGCCTATATTGCAGAGAGTATCTTCACTTTTCCAGTGGGCTTCAGCTTTCATCAGGGACCCTGAAGGAAGCCCTGTCTCTGCTATTGACCTCTGCAACTCAGGACAATGGTCTTTATGTCCCCCTGTGCCTCTGTAGTGTGGAACCGGGTAGCTGCACAGCCAAGAGGCCAGAGGCGGGGGAGGGTGGGGGGTGGTTGTTGTTGTTACATGCGCCCTGTGGCCTGTAACACAAGCCAGAGGCCTATGGGGCCTGCGTGGGGGGTCGTCACGGTCTCCTGGATTCAAGTGGGCGGGCCAAGCTGGACGGAGCAGGGCACAGCTACCCGCGTCTGACCACAAGGCCAAACTGGCAGACGGTGTGCCTGCCTGGGGTGTTCAGAATTAATATTTTTAATAGTTAATGTATTATAACTAACCTTAAAATTATTATGCTGTTCCAAATTTTGAATATGTTCATATAGAATATTTTCTCATATTATTAACAATATGTAGTTTTTAAATGAATACAGCTTTCTTCAATAGGACTACCTTGTCCAAAATCAAACATTTCTCTAGAGCCATCAGACCAACTTCATTATCATCCTACACAAGTATAGCACATAACCACAGGGATCATAGTAAGGGCATTAAGTCTAAATTTTAGAAACTACCAGTAATACTAATAAGATCAAGATCACAGATTTTCCCATTGCATCTAACATAGGCAACAGTGGTTCTTGGGATGGCAAACTTAATCTTCAGGTGAACACCATAAATGTTTCATAGGCATGACTAAATAGTTCATATAGTTTGCATACATTTGTCACTCTCTGACAGAGCAATTACAAGAGCTTATCCTTAAGAGTAATTATGAATCTAGCCCTTAAGCATCAACATGTATCTTCAGGCCAAGTAAAATATCCTCCATTTATCTCCAGTGTTTTCTTTTAATTTATATGCATTTTGGGGGAGTAAGGTTTCAGATTGACAGAAAAATTGCAAAGTTCCCATATATCTCACACCAGTTTATAATTAACATCTCCTTTGCACATTGTATATTTGTCAGAATGGCCCAATGATTGGTGTATTACTATTAACTAAACTCCACACTCTATTTGGGCTTCATGTCCTTTTTTTTTTTTTTTAAACTTGAAGGTCCCTTTCAAAACACTACATGTCATTTAGTCTTTGTGTCTTCACACTCTCTTCTGGCTTATAAATGTTCTAAAAGTTTCTTGGTTTTGAGGACCATGACAAGTTTGAGGAATACTCCTCAGAGATTTTGTATCATGCTCTTTCATTTCAGTTTGGCTAATGTTTTCTCTCATAATAAGACTTAGATTATCATTTTGGGGGAGGTATTTTGTTTACTTTTATGTGCTGATTTTGTCTAATGAGAGTTCAAAACAGTTGATTCGTATGGACAACATTTGGGATCATCCTGCATTATTTAGCTTTCCTTGTTGACTTTTACTAAGTGATTGAAATGAAAGCTTTCAGATACTAACAAAGAAAATGGGATGATACTATCAAATAATCATACCAAACAGGAAAAAATATTTGGATATTTCTCTGAATAGGTAAAATCTTTCCCCCAGTACACTTTCCTAAATCTTCTTTCACAATTGAGACAATTGATCACCGTGTTTCAGTCCTCAGTATGTTTCTTTGGCTCTGTATACAAAAAAGGTCAACCTGAAAATATATATCAAACCTGACTGTAAACATCCTCTTTCCTACGCAACATACCAGTGCTTGAAGTTTGCTCTTCCAGCATTATTTGTTTAATAGAAATATTTTCCGTACCACCTGGTTCTGGCAGAAAGTCAAAATTTGCATTTATATGAGGTAGTTTATCAAATATAACATGCAGAAGTCTGTTAAGTACACATTGCATTTTGTTTGTGAGAAAATCTGTTTGTATTTAATGTAGTTTTTAAATTAACCTTAATGAAAGCTTCTGAAAATTGTTGTTCTAAGCATTTGAAATATGCAACAAGAACTGGTGAGAGACCTTAACATGTTTTCCATTATATGTTATCAGATAGCCCAAAATTACTACAAAGAAGAATGTGGGACTATGTTAAATTAGAAAGATAAGTAAGCATTTAGTGAAAAGCAAAGGTCTTTAGAAGAAGAAAGCATCTAACACAGTTAACCCTAGACATCTTATAACAAACTTCAGTCAAAGGTATTTTGTATTTTTAAGTTAGAATATTGCTTACTGTGTATGGAAACTAAGGTTATTTGCACCAAATCCTCATATTTTATTTCTTAATCTTAGACTTGCAAAATACGAACAACTCAAGGTATTCTGAAATGGTGACAAAGGAAATTGGGAATATGAATGAATATGTCTTGTTTTTTAAGATAAAAGTTATTCCCCCTTCATTGTTCCATTTTCATTCTTTATGATGCAATCCTTAATAACTTTTAGCATTTCAACACATCCCAGTGATTTTCATAGAAGATGGCTCCCTGGTCTTTGAGGTAAGATGAACATTTATTTCTTGTGGACTATGTGTTTAACAGTTGTGGCAAACACAAGTGTCTTCAGGGCTTCAGCAAATTAATCTAAGTGAATATAGGTGGATCAGTGCTAGGGTGAACAGGAGAGCACAGCACACAGTTCTCACAGAGGAGATTTCAACTGGGCTCTGGGTCATCATTGCTATGCAGGACATGCCCTACATTTTCATAAAGTAGATATTTTTAATGACACCTACAAATTCAGTTACTTATATAAAATCACAGGACTTTCGATATTAGAAACTAACTTTAAAATGTTTAAAATATTGTTTAAACAGAAAATGGCTAGAGGTCCAGTTTGCAGCCTGCATTATACAGTATGGTAAATAAAGAAAACTAATAATTGCCTAATTCTACCAAAATCTTGGAAAATTAATATTTTTTAGGAAATAGCTTTCTCTTGTTGGGAAACTTTACTTATTTAAAAATACTGTAAATCAGATATTTTTCGGGGTTATTGTTCTTCAACATTGATAGCATTTGACAAAATCCATGATATAGTTGTCAATTATAGAATATACTACTATCTTTGATCACAAACCTTTTTGTAGCTACTGCAGTTATTGTTCTGAGAGCTTAAAAATGTCTTAAGACAGTTTTACATTATAAATTACATCTGTGATTAATTTAACCATTTTTGCTTTCTAAACTCTTCATTTCCAAACCTTAGATCTATTTAGTCAGAATATTTAACATATGGATGCTTGAATTAAAATTTTCTTTTAATTTTTCAGTGTTACTAGGGAGTGAACTGAGGGTCTTGAGCATCCTAGGAATATGTTCTACCTCTGCGATATATCCCCATCCCCCCAAATTTTTAATTCACTAAATCTATACATAGAAGGTTTGATACTTCATCTATTTCGAATATGATTTTCCCTTTGTAAAAACAACATTTTCCTCTAAATCATCGTATTTAGTGATTTCTTAGATTGTTGACCACCACCTTTGCTTGTGATAAAGGGAGGTTTGTGAACCTGTATATTTTTTGTTTGTTTTGTTGTTGTTTTGTCCTTCTGAGACAGGGTCTCGCTATGTAGTTCAGAATGGCTTTGAACTCACTATGTAGTCCAGGCTGGCCTCAAACTCATAGCTATCCTCCTGCTTCAGCCTCCCAAGTACTGGGATTGGAGGCATGCACCACCATTCCTGGGTAATGAGCCTGTACATTTCTATAATAATATCTATCAAGAAAATCTACATCCCCTTCTTTCCTTACAGTCAAAAAAGTGGAAAAAGAGAAGACTACAGTCCATCTACTTTCTACAAATTTTATTTCTCCCTTATGCTGACGTCAGGACCATCTGACAAGTTGGAAAGAAAAGGTAAAACTGGATTTGAGGGCCGGGGATTTAGCTCAGTGGTTTCACCGCCTGCCTTGTATGCAGAAGGACCCGAGTTTGATCCCCGGTACCCCCCCCCAAAAAAAAAACTGGATTCAAATTGTAATCCTCTTCACTTTTCAACTCCAGTGTATTAAAATTTCAAGGGATAAGCTTGGAGTTCTTTGCCACTTTTACTATGTCCTCTAATACTTTTTAAGCAATTGAAATTCAACAACTTCAATAAAAGAATAATTACATAGAATTATTATTTTAATTATGTTTGGAGTGTGATTTAATGTGTTGGAGGGGGATTTTAAGGATAAAAGAAATGTTTAGTGGTAATTTCAGAGCTAGATAATTTTAGCGTTAATCATTTTTATAAGTCTTTTCACCATAAATTACATTAACTAGAAATTAATTTCAATGTGCAATATGGACATGCTCAAATCACAACAACAATCTTGCCTTTCTAGGGTAGGGGGAACCATACCTTTACACATATGCAAATACATGGCTCTCTTAAAACTTGAAGATAACACATGCATTTCATGTCATATATTATAATAGAATTTAAAGCATTGTAAATCCTTCATATAAGTAACCACCGAAACTCCAACATAGTTTTTAGGATAAACTCATTGGTAGGAAACACTTCCATAGTTACAATATTTTTAAATAGCTATGCCTAGTGAATAAAGTAGATAAATTAAATGACACCAAACACTGGGTTACATTATGAAGGACTAAAACTCAATTATTGTTTTGTTTAACAAATACTCAGTAGGTGCTAATTCTATGGACAATAAAGAATTAAAAATGTCAACCTTACCATAAAAAAGGTATAGCATCAAGCTTTGAAGAGGAAAGCGCTGTACTAATTGAAAGGTATTTTTAGAATAATGTAATGCAACTAATCAGTTTTATTGTTTTAATCATCCTAATATAAGACATCAAAGGCTATAACATTTTATTAGATTTCCAGTGTTATATGATCTAAAACCTTTCTGATCACAAAGAGAAATACAAATAATTGACTAACCTATAAAGTCTGAGATCCAATAACCATCTGCATTACCACAGTCTACTAAGCGCTATGATTGCAGCTCAGTGGAATAGTCCTTTCCTAGCATGTGTATGAGACCCTAGGTTCAAGTGCCAGCCCCTCTCCCCTCTGAAAAAATTACATAGCTTTCTTTACTTGTTAAAAACATAAACTCTTGGGCACCATAGTGGAATCCACATGCCATCCACTGTCAAGTTATTATCTTGTACATGAAAAATTGACAGCTATCAAAGTATATCAATAAATCATTATGTTAGCCCAATTAGTGCAACTATTCCTAGCAAAAAGAAATTTCACCATTAATTAGTCTGATAAATTAAGATGTTTGTATATGATAAAATGTATATTTGACCCATCTGATTCTCTCTAAAAACTAGTTGATATGTTTCCATTTCTTGTCAAGCATTTATTTACATCATTTAGTGAATTCCAGTTTGATTTTATTAATGTATATTTACCTAAAATATATCTTTGATACCCTGTATCTTTCCAAAAAGATTGTCAGGTAGGTTGATACATTTTAAATGATTACAAAATTACAGCCTTGGCAGTTGATCCCATCTTTGAATGTTTAAAGAAAAATGTATCATTTGATACTAATGTTTTAAGCTTTGCGCAGTGGCAGTATCATAGCCAATGAGGTTTATCCAAGGTGCGATTATTGCTAATTGATACTATTGTTTTGATTCTTACATTTCTTCGTACCAAATTTGAGAGTAGCTTTAAAGAAAGCTTCTAACCTGAACATCACCTAGGTTATAACAGATACAGCTAGCAATTATCTTCACGATATGCTGTTAAAGTATATTTTATCTTCTCGGAAAAAAATCTTTTATAAAATGGATTGATTTACACATTTAACCTTTTCAGATCATGAAGAGAAATGTAAATAACTGAATAACATTATTTGCTTATACTTCAAAGTTCAAATAACTGGTTGTATATAGGAAAAATGGAGTCGTATGTGCTTCAGAAGAAACACTGTTACTATATAATAGCCAATATCAGACTACTAATAGATTTAACCTTGTAAATTCATAGATATTTAAAAGCATTATAGTTTGAAGGTCAGCCTCTCTGTCTTACTGTAAAAGAAAAGTGAAGAAATGAATAAAAATTAGAAAGAATTAATTCTTCAAAAAGTTTTTACAAATCAAAACCCTGCAGTTTCACACTGAGAACAAAAGAAGCATATTAAACACCAAAGTTTATCAAGACAAATTAGGTCCCAGTTTCAAATTTTCTTTAATCTTTAGCATCTGAACGGTTTTTTTGCCTCATGCTGTTTTCCCTAGTTAAATGTTAAAGTGAATTCTAGCCAATACCATTGACTTCCTCCCTTAAAAATATTGAGACACATAATAAAAAATTAATTACTTCCCCTAATTTCAGTGTGATTCTTTAAAAAGATGTAAAATTCATTTAAAGTAAGTGGTGACTTTGTCTTTGAAGATCACGACAATTAACATGGATCAAAGCTTAGGTTCTGTAACGATGATAGCTTATTAGCATAATGAAATTAACTTAGAGACAAGAATCTTTAATAGGTACAACAAAAAACGCTTTAATAATACTTGAAGAAAATTATGTATTTGCTAGAAGTACAACAGTTTCAGATTTTCTATCCAATTAATAAGTTGTTAATTAACTCCTTTTCCAAACAATGCACACTTTAAGCTAACATCTGCCCACTGGAATATTCTATCTATTGTGCTTCACATTTTGGAAGGATTTTGTGGTTTTGCCAATTATATTTTGTATTTTTATCATTAAGAAAATTCAAGCTTACTTTTTCTTACTCTCAATCCAATATTTCACCATTTAAAAAAGAAGAGTTAATTTCATATCTTGGGAAGGGAATAAAGATTTCAAATGATAATTATATTATGATGACATTTCAGGTCCTTGCCCTTTCACAGACAAATATTGTTTTTACATAGCTTTGAGCTTCTATAAATTTGATTAATTTAAACCTAAGAAAAAATACTTTATTAAAAATAATACTAAAAATTTTGATTTAGTTGTATATATTGGAATATATTTGGATTTGAAGACAAATAAAAGAATGTTTTGTTTTATTTCCAGTTTTAATATTTAGGCTTGTATCTGAGACTCATGAAAGAAATGTATCTGCCATTTTTAATCATTCATCCAATACGCCAATAGTTGAACACTAATATTTATGGAATGTACCAGGCACTGTGAGACTCTTAACAATACAAAGGGGGAATACATTGTTCTGTTTTCATTTTATCTGGTGTTCTTATTTCAGTTAAATGGTTGGTTTGCTTTTTGTCCATATAGGAAAAATAAGCATTCCATCCAGATCTTCTTTCTCTTTCATGTTAGGTTATCATAGTAAGTTTTTGACTAATACAATTAAATATAATCAAAAAAGTAGAAAGAAATATATAATAATTCCCTAGGTACTCAAAAGATTTTTTTTTCTTTTTGTTTATAAGGAATTGTACCCAAGTTCTTCAGACTGAACTACATTCCTGTCCCTTTTAAAAAAATTTTTAGAGAAAGGTCTTCTTACGTCATTCATTTTGCAGAACTGGGCTGAAATTTGTGATATCTCTGCCTCTGCCTCCCATCATTTTAGAATGACTGGGATGTGCCATCACACCTGCCTGGCCTTTTTAAAGAAAAAGAAAAAGAAAAAGAATTCAACAGGGGGTGGAAGTGTAGCTTAGTAGTGGAGTGCTTGCTGACCACCACAAAATAAATAAATAAATAATCAAAAATTAAAAATCTTAAAAAGTAGCAAAGAATTTCCATTACACATCCTTCCCCCAATTCTACCTTTATAAGTCCCCTCCTTTCCATATGGATATGAGGAATAATGTGATTTTCCAATTCCCATACATTGTTAATAAGTTTTCTAAATGTTTTATTTTCTGGATCTAGAAATTAGTGAATAACTCCTTATCCAAACTTTATTATGTTGCCCTTAATCTACAACATCATTTTTTGGTCCCGTGGGCAAACATCAAGTCCCTTGGCTACTCTTTTTCTACTTCATACCTGAAGTTTCTACCCAGAGACTATACTATTAGATCTTTTTCTTTCAGATAAGAACCAAAACAAAAAGCACAAAAATCAGGAACAAAGAAGACACATAGAACTAAGAAAAGACTAGGATTCTTATGAGAGCTACTGATGCAATAATGATATAAATACGAGCTCCTTTCAGCTATTGGCTCTAGAATAGACTAGATTACGGTTTGACAGAGTTCCAGGACAATACATGAAATCTTTTTTTTTCAGTTTAGCTTGTAGCTCACTCCTTGAGCCTGAAGAAGAATTTATGCTTTTATTTTGAAACTATAAATTCTACCATGTACATATTAATATTTTTGGAAGTATTTCTCACGCTACTCAACTATTCTTGGGAACCCATTTGATGATTTTCTTTACAAAGTATGTTGGCTCCTAAACTTTTTTAGGAGCCTCTAAAACCTCCTAATTTTAGGTTTGAAGGCTTGAAGGTGTGGAGAACTATAGTGACTGCTCCTCTTTTCCTGTCAGCCAGTCTCCTACCAGTTCTCCAATCAGTCAACTCTTGCTGAAAGTCCAGTGGAAAAGGAGCCTGAGAAGGGTAGTTTTCAGGGGATATCCACTTTGACTATAGAGGAGATCAGGAGAACGGCACAAAATGGATACAAGAATGACTAGGTAAAGGAAATGTGATATAAACACATGATGGAATACTATTCAGCCATAAAGAATGCAATCATGTCATTTGCATAAGAATGGATGGAACTTCAGGCCATAATGTTAAGTAAAACTACATACTGCCAGATCTGACTTTTAATGTATGATTTGTTAAACAAATTATTATTTATGTTGTGTTACTTTTCTCTTCTATTATCTTCATCTAGTTTTAGTATTAGCACAATGTTGAGTTCCTAAAATGAGGGGAGAAATGTTCTTTCTTTTCTCTGCTTCAAATATTTAATATAATTTATCAGTTAAAATGTATATGAGCCTGTTCTTGTCATATAGGTAGGTTTTCAAGCTAGGAATATACTTTCTTTAATAGGTGCTATTCAAATTTTATATTCCAGAGTC
>NW_004624732.1:44805312-44865164 GCF_000247695.1 Heterocephalus glaber | reverse complement strand
AAAAATGTATAACTGATATTGTGTAACAGGAAGAAAAGGTCTAAAAGAGCAGGGGAATTGGTAGGGGTAGGGGAAGGGACAAAAGGGAAAGGAAAAACTATGAGAAGAGGAAAAAAATAGAAACAAAGTCTTTGCAAATAGGGAAGGGTAGAGGGGGTGAAGGGAGGGCAGGGGAAGGGGTAAAAATAAGAACCAAGATACTCATGTAAAGGTACAAGGTCCCAATGATGAATGTAACTGTATTTTATATCAAAAATGTACCAATAAACTTAATGGGAAAAAATAAAAAAATAAAAATTAAAATAAAATTAAAATAAAAATAAAAAATGGAACATGATACTCACATAAATATATACAATGTTGTTTTATTTATCAGTTAATTTAATTAAAAATGATAAAATACTAGTCAGAGAGCCATTTTACAAAAATGCGTAGTTTTATTTACTTAACTTTGTACAGCCTTTAGAGACATATTTCTAAACTCATTTGCCAAACTCAAAATTAAAATGAATGAACTTATAGATTCAATAGTTTTAAAAAATGATGCCAAATAATATCATTTGCATTTTTTTATTATTTAGAAAGAAAGAAATTGTAGTTTAAATATGTCTATGAAAATACACCTGAAACAAAAAATAAAAAAAAAGATATCATGGGTCCCAACCTATCAAATGGCCTAAAATCTCATTACATGCTAAATGGTTGGTATTTATTGAAGATGAGTAACCAGATATAATCCCTGTTAGCACTGTACAGCCACTGGATTTATATACCAACATTCCCTTGGAGAAGTCCCCATTGACAGCTATAGAAACAAATTAATTCTCACTTTGTTTTTAATTTTAGTTGTCACTAACAATGCCTCCACCTTCTGGCTTAGCATCTCAATATTAACTTACAGGCATGAAACAAGAACTTAATCAGTGAATGTTTGGGGATTTACTTTCCAGCAGCTGAGATACTGAAGGTGAGGGAAGAGCAAACATTTGGTGGTGTGGGACAGTAATTAGGTTCAGACAGAAGGTACGGAACTGCAATGTTAGCAAAATCTGTTCATTGCTGGTGTCTCATCTCAAATAATGAAAAAAAAAATTACACCAGGAAAGTGTGTAAGGGTTGAGCTTTCTCATAGAACAGTGCAGACTGTGCCTGCCTTGTTAGCACTATTGGTACCCTCACAGATACAACTGGCTTTGTCCAGAAAGTACTATTTTTTGTGTGTTTTGTTTCTTCTTTTATGTTTTTCTTTCATGTTTAAACTATGTCTAGCCTCTGCTTCAAAGCCATGTTTAAGGGATATGTGTGACCCAAAAAAAGAGACTCATTGTAATGTGCTCCTAAATACCATGAGTGATTACAGCCAGAAAAGGGGTCATTGTTCACTTATAAAAAGCTGTGAAATATGAAGTAAATAACATAAAACAGGATTCTGAGTTAAGACAAGATTCATCCTAACTCTTCTTATTCATCTGGATGATTTTAAACATGCATCTGGCACTTGTATTTCTATACCTGCAAAATGGTGCCATTACTAATGTATTACATTAGTATACATGCCTCATACTGTGCTTGTGACTCAGTTTATCTTCTATTAATTTTTAAAGTTAGAACCTCTGAACAGAAATTTATTCCCTTTTAAGCAATGAAAATTGTTGTCACTTTTCACATTTTGGGACTATAATTCTTTGATGTAATAGGTTCTTTGTGTTGTAAAGAAGAGAATATCTGAGTTCTAGACCAATGATTTTTCAAAGATCAGCATATCAGACTTACTAAGTATGCAAATGCAAGTACCCAACTGCTGACCCACTGAATCAAAATCTCTGGGCCAAGCTTCTCCCAGGAATATGTATTTTAAAAGTGGTCTACTAATGATTCCTATAGTCAGTCCAGTCTAAAAAGTACTGGATTAGACAATCTATGGTCAGAGAACAAAATAATATGTACCTGACCAGAATATTTTAAGGAGAACTTTAAAATTACAAATAAATTGTAAAATGGAAATAAAATGTTATATAAATACTACATCATTCTAAGCATTAATAATTTAATTACCTTTGCTAGAGCAAAACATTAATGTATTACATAACTCAGTAATTTACAATACATAAAGCAATAGAGGAATAAGGAAATAGGAAAGAGTAAAACCACATAAGGCAATGACAGATGAGCACTTTGTTTTCTTTGTTTTCTTTTTTATTTTTGAGACAGGATCTTGCTATGTGATTCATGCTGGTCCTGAGCTCGCTATTTATCCTAGGTTACGTGAGCATTTTCAATCAATTTAATTGTTCACTTTTTCTGTTGAACCAAATTACACTTGTGTATCTGGTATGTAAAAAATAAAATGATCTGAAGTTTAGAGTACATGGAATCAGATATGATGGCTCTGAAAAGGCCATGAGGAAATTGATTATGTTAGCAAAGCTTGAAAGAAACTTTCATGAAAGATATGAAGAGAATATCTGCTTCAGGTCAGTGGTGTGTGGCGTTGCCTGCTAATGCCCCAGGAGGCCAGCTGGGCCACCAATCTTCTCTCAGCTCTTGGTGACCGCAGATTTTCCAGTGCCTTCACACCACTATTCTCCTTTGACATTCATGTGTGCACCAGAATATTAGGGTTGCACGTGACTGAAACCAACTCAAATGGGCTAAAGTCAGAAGAAACAACAGTGGTCTGGAAGACAGGGGAATCAAAAAACAAAATGTGTAGTCAGAGTTAGTTTTAAGTATGACTGGTTTCAAGACCTTCATGAATTTGTAGTCCTTTTTGCTCTGTCCCCTACCTTAGCTCTGCTTTCCACTGGGTTGACTATTCCTCACAGGTTTTTTGAATGTTCTGCTGACAAGATGACTTTCGGGAACTCTAGGCTTTTGTTGGGACCTCTCAATAATCCTAGCATAAACACTTATTCTCATGAGGGCTCCTGGCATCTAACTGACTCCCTCTGAGTCTCACACTCAACCAATCTCTGAGGCCATGGGATGCATGATTTTATTGAACAGATTCACATCACAAGATTCCTAGAACTGGAGCTGAGAACTGCAACTGAGTGGATGAAGAATTAGGGGAGAGTTGGTTTTATTAGGAAAAGCAGCATGATGTTTATAGAATAAAAGCCTTTGATTCTGAACAGTGGCCCACAGCCCAAACTTTTTTTTTGCCTCCCATTCCCTAGCAAAAAAGTTATATTTCCCTCTTCAAAATGCTTCTGAGTAAACTTTCTCAAGCATACACTCTACTTGTTATAGCTTCAGTACCACAGTCTGAGAAATTTAAGAATAATGGCCAGGAGTCCTTTGGTCTTGCTTACTATAAACTCTGCTGAAGATCACTAACAGACTAGTCATTACTATTTTTGAGTGAATATTGTGAACATTTTCTATCTTATCTTGAGTTTGTATCTGCCCCTCTATGTTTTCCCCATTGGTTCTAATTCTTTCTGTGATGGCATTCAAATCATATCTATGACAGACTCTTCTACATAATAGATCTTCCTATGTATTTCCAGAAATTTGACACCCAGATATTTTTAAATTTATGCTAATTTTTTTCTTGCTATGTTACTCTTTTCTCTTGGATTACATTTGGTGGTGGTGGTTGTTACTTTCCTTCTTTTCTCTTTGTGTTTATACTCAGAAAGTCAAAGAAATAAAAGTTCAACCAATATTATGCACAGAATTATTATTTCTTTGTATCATTATCTATCATTTGTTGGCCTTATATATTACACAGCAAAATAAATATAATACTTTCAGCTGTGGAACAAATATTCTGAATTCCTGTATATTTTCTTCTTTATTTACTGGGTTGTTTTACCAGAAAACAAACCAATAAGAATTTGGATCTTATAGAAAGTATATAGTTTATGATCTTGGAGTATACAAAAAATGTATGTATTGCTGCAAATGGTTGGATTCCTGCATGTGTGCCATGGGAACTGAATTTCTGCCCTAATGCTTTGGCACATCTTCAGTATACTTACCTCTGTAGGAGTGGTGGATATCTACAATTATGTTATTTGAAAAGAATCTTTGTGCTGCAAAATCCCATTGAGATGTAGCATCGCATTTCTAAGGGTGCCTTGGGACAAGAAAGAATGGGGTAGTGACATACAACCACTTGGTTACATCACTGATACCAGAGAAATTATCATCCTGCTGCTGATGGGGAACACTTGTACTTCTCTATTATCAAAGATTTTGCAGAATTGCTTGGCCCCCTCTATTCATTTCATTCCAGCTGTTCTAATACAAGGAATGAAACAGATTGTTTCATTCTCTAAGCATACACTGAAAAGGACAATGCCATCATTTGGGGGGCTTTTGAAGGGTTTTTTTTTTTGTCAATTTGGACTGTGTGTGGAGCAAGCTCACTGCCTTATAACAAAAGCATAAAACTCTGCCATGACAGGAGAGTCAAAGACTAAAGAATTTGTTAAAAGGAAGAAGCCCTCAATGTTCAGCATAAACAAGAGACATGAGAAAAGAAGCAGGGAAAAGGTAAAGGAGACCGTGAGAAGGAATGTACTCTGGCTCAGCACTACAGCCTTTTATAATCCTTTGGGAAATCTCACTCAGAGGGCTCCCAACGGCTATTCCCTGAATTTGTCCTACTTCAAGAACTACAGCTTCTTCTTGCTTGAGCTTGTATTTACTGACTTTTAAGCACATATAGACTTGGGAATTTTTGAATGCCAAAATATAAGAATTGTTCTTCACCAATGTCTGAATCTTTTTTATCAAATGTTATCTCGAAGCAGAAGCCTCGTCCACTCCTGGAGAATTTTTCTATTTCTTTGTGTAGTCTTCCTCACTCACCCCTTTTTGTATCCACACCACAATTATCTATCACTTTCATTTTCCTTTCTTTTCATCTTCTATTTCTATTCCTCTTGAATCTCAAATATATGAATTTTTCTACACTCTTGGCAGACATTGCAAACTCATCCTAGAAATATTATAATAGATGAATAATTTTCAGTGTCTTCTGGGAAGTCATAACCAAGGGGGAAGAATTGAAAAGTGAGATGAAAAGCATTTATACATTCTGCTTAAAGAATGTGAAAGCTTTGGAATCTAGATGTTTCCCAAAGTATTTCTTCAATATCAATTTTGGGAAGAATACATCTTTATACTAGGCCCACTAGTGGTAGTAAAATTCTCAATATAAAACATTGTATAAGGCAGTATTTAATCTTCAATTTGGCTCATCTTTAAGTCCTCAAATACATATTCATATAGTGCTTAAGAGTTCCTACTGATTTTAAATTATAATATTTGGAGTAATTTTTTTAAGTGTATTGCATTCTATGATGAAACTATAGAAAGAAATATACTCCCTCCATTTGCCTTTTCTTGTCTGTTCATATTCCATCTTCAGTATCTGCAATAGTGTTATCTGAAGGTTTCATTTCATCATTTGGAGAGGTGAGACATTTTTAGAAGTTTTTATTTATTGTGAAAAGATTTTTATTTTTCAGGGACTGGGGTAGCCTGTCTATTGAAACACGCCTCTTCTTACTTTTCCTTCCCACAAATCTAGTGGGATCTGGGCCTACATCTATCTAATTTAATACAGTCATAAGATAATCCTTGAGCTTCCTATATAAACCAGTTATTAACAGACTACACAGGACATTGGTTGTCCTCTGAAATTACTGCTAAGGGTATGCATATTTACCTAGCAATTCTCTTTTCTTCATAAACTCTGAAATAATACAGTCAAGACTGGTAACTAAATGCAAAGATTTAGTAGTTCTTCACTTGGTCACATATTCACAACAAATATGACAGTGTTTATCAAATTAACATGAGCATATGTAAAGTTATATGTGGGAAGGAATGGCATAGAATGAATTGGACATCTTGACCCTACCATAAAATAAAATAAGTAACTAACAGGCAGTAAACTGAGAAAATTCATTCTTCAAAGAGGTCATTCAGCCTGAAAGTAAACACCTAGGTGTGTCAGTATAACAAACTACTTGATATGATTAACTTATAAGAGAAAAAGTTTATTTTTTCTCACAGTTTTGAAAATTTCCGTGCAAGATCAGGTGAACCCATTGTTTTTGGCTCAGTGAACAATGAGAGAGGGATAACGGGAAATTTGTATCAGAGCAGAATGCTCACATTATGGCCAGGAAACAAAAAAAGATACATAAAAACAGCAGCAAGGGTTCCATAAGGCTTCTCCTTCTAGAGATCTACAGCACCTCCTAGTTGCACCGCTCTGAATCCCAAGCCTTTAACACATGGATCTTTGTGGGACACTTACCAAACCACAGTGCTAGGAGGCACTATGGATTGGCTCACATGTGTTTGTGTTTCATGATTATAAATATAATGCTTTTATGCTGTACTCTCTCCCTGGTAGGTTAATGCCCAACCCGAAAGAACCAAAGAGCTTAGTCTGTTGCTAGACTCTTCCTCCAAGATCTAGCTGAGTTAATATTTCCCCTACTGTTTACTCTCCAACAAAACCATCTCCTCAAAGTCTCTGGACCATGCTGTAAACATACACAATGAAAACATCATTTAACAGAAACAAAAGTTAATCCAAAAACTTATCCAAAATTTCTTCAAATGATTGTTATTTGTGCCTCCAATGTCCGGCATCTCCCAAATTCTTGCTCATCAAATTTGAATGACTGTTTAAAATCTCTACCTTTAAACCTGTCTTGAGCTCTTCAAAGCCCTTTCTACTTAACCTTAATCCCTTCTCAAAGAACCCACAAACACATTGTTAATTTTTTGTTTTGTTTTGTTTAAAGAACTGTGGGTTTATGAGTCATAGGGAAAGGAATATTGTGTGCAGCCAAATAAGTTTAAATTGTTCTTTGGACATTCCTCTCTTTATATGCCCAGGCCACCCTGCTCTAGAAGTTTGCTGGGTTCTGAAGGAAGCTAATGAGAAAGTGTCAAGATAGATTTTGTAGGGGAAGGGTCTCATGTTATTACGTAGTAGATGGTTCAGCAGATTGAAATATATATTAACTACGAAACACTTCAGTCCTTAAATGTCTATCTGGATCACTGAGACTTGAGAACTTAATGAGTACATCAATATTTTCTTTTCCACCATGACCTCTGAGGCCTTTTCATTTTAATCTTAATTAGTGATTTCTGAAGTGAGTAAGCAAGCCAGAGCAATGCACTGTTGTATGAAAAAATTTGAAATTATGCCTTTTATTGTATGTTCATAAAAGTTATAAAAGATACATAAATAGATATATTTTGTGAGGATTTGATGCAAGTTAATTTATGGTTTCAAAACAATGGGAAGTCTGTCACTGAAAAGCTTTCTGATACTGTGCGTCCATCCAGGAATGTGCTCAGGGGTGACTGCTCCCCTGCCAGGTCATGGGCCCATCTCCGTAGTGATTCCACCGGCCAGGGAGCCACGGAGGCCCCCACCCATCTAATTTGGACATAGTACCAGTCCTGCTCTTTTCCTTTCTCCTCCCTTTCTTTCTCCATTTCTCTGCAAACTTGTCTTTGTTCAGGTAGTTGAGCCAAAACAAAGGTACTTTTCCCTTTCAAGAAAGATCTTATGAATAAGGAGTCTGTTTCCTGCTCCTCCTCCTCCTCCTCCTCCTCCTCCTCCTCCTCTTTTTTCCTTTGTCTTTTTTCTGCCTCCTCCTTTTTCTCCTCCCCCTTCTTCTTTGTCTTCTTTCTCTGTCTTTTTTTCCTCTGAGAAATCTGTGTTTTATATATTTCTATTTTATCAGGGTAGCAGGAAAGATAAACACATCCTGTTAAGACCATGTTCATGACTATATGACATATGATTCTGATATCATATAACAGAGAGATCTTTGTAACCTGAATTTAATTACTTGCCATTTCTAACTGAGATGAGTCAGATTTTAGGCTTATTGCTTTTAAAACTGGACACAACCCTTTCTCCTTTCCTATTTCCCTTTTAAATGCTATGGAAGTTCAAAAGTAGGAATCAAGAAATCTGCTGTTTCTTTATTATTTTCTACTCAGTATGTGTAATATCTAACATTTGATAGTTCTCCGATGTCTATTTGTGAAGTTGAAGGATTTAATTAAAGAGAGAGCTTTATGCTCCAATGTTAGAGTCAGAATCACCTCAAGTGCTTGTCAAAACAGATTGCTGGACCTCACTGCCGCCCCACCCCAAGTTTCTAATTTAGTAAGTTTAGAGGACTCTAAAATTTGCATTTCCATCAAATAACCAAGTTGATGCTCATATTGCTGGTTGGGGAAATCACATTTTAAGAACCACTGATAAAAATGTGCTGTGTACTCTCTGCAAACACACAAATGAATGCAGGAGCTAGGCATGGAGAGGTAAGATTAATTTTAAGATATGTATTTTCCTTATGATAATGTGCCCATGTTATACCTTTAACTACTAAAAATAGACAATATTAAAATTAAAAGAAATAGTGAGTAAATTTGAGATTAAATTATTTGTGCTACTGCTATGAGATAATAATATAAATAACTAGAGATTTGACTCTTAATAACATGGCTATAATATATATGCTACATAGCTTTATAACTGTTTTTTAAAAGACAAACTCATTTTCTTTTGGACAACAATTTTGCAAATTATGTGTAGTCATCCACATTTCATAAGTGAAAAAATTTCAGAGAGTATGAGTCACGGGAGAAGGGCACATAAGTTCTCACAGCTCTTCAGATCTTTCTCTGGCACCTTCTCTGATATGTCTGATGTTCAGTTTGTGATGTCCCTAGAACCACTGAAAATCTCAGGCAGAATATTCGACAGGCCATCAAAGGAGAGCTTGAACTGAGACTTGAGCACACAGGTTGTGGGCTCATGTTCTCACTAATCCACTGAGGGAACTGTGGTAGGAATGTTAACCTCTCTGACTCAGATTCATTGTACCTAAATGAGAATAATGAAATCTTTTCTATCATCTTTGGAAAACTTTGAAAATCGAAGTTCAAAATGTATTTGCGATTTATTATTTATTCATGGCAACCTTTTTGCATAAAACATTGAGAGGTTTGGGTAGTTAGAAAACAGCTTAGAAATTTCTGAGCAGTAGTAGATAGCTGTGTGTGATTATGACCTCAAATAGTTTCACAGTCTCTGGCTGAATAAAAAGATAGTTTTGATTATTGATATATATATATAAGGCACTTAAAACAAATTACAAAACAAAGAATATGAAAGTATGTAGTCAAGGATACTATCTACTCATTGGAACTAGTAGTGTGAAGAAAAACAATACTACATGTGGCTCTGTATTCTGAAATCAGGACACAAGTCTGTTACAAGGAAAGGAACAACAGCATGCAGCTGTTTCCCCAAAGGGGGAAAAACTTTGATTCAACCTTTCTCCTACCGACTTCTCTTCTTTTTTCCCTTCAAATGTTTTCCAAAAAGTTTTGAAATATCTGTCCTCTGAATTTCACATTTGTTCATATTCTCATGCAATTTGTTTGCATCTACTTAATGCAGTGCAAATTTTACACATTTCTTCTAATGACCTTAGTAACCCTTACTTGCTTGGGATTATTTATATATATTTCTAGAACTCAGACCTAGATATGTTTCCTTTCATTTAATTCAAATGAAACACAGAAGGTCTGAGCCAAAATCTACCTCAAGAAAACACTGAATCCTCACCCCCTCATTTCATGGATGAGAAAAAAGGAAACCCAGAAGTATCTAAAAGCAGATCACTCCTGAGTGACAAAGTGTTCTGGGTCTGAACCATCCATCACTCCCATAACCCTCCCTCTTCACCACACCATTGTGTTCCCATTGGAGTCCCCACCTTTTCCTAGGAAACTAAGGAACATGTCAGGGTCAAATCAAAGGTCCACACAGAGAGGCAGATGATATGGAAAGCATTTATGGGAAGCCAGGCAACACGCACTGGAACCTTGGATCTGTTTATAGTCAACACTGACCTGAGATATGTGGCTTTGCCTTTGCCAGTTCTAATTTCTTCTTTTTAGGAAATGTGGAACAAATACATCTATATGAAAAAATTTGTTGATGTGATAAATCATGACAAACTCTGCCCAGAATATGTAAATTAAATAATAAAATAAGTCTTCACTCTGTTCCTCACTTCTCAAGTGTTTCATCATTCTGCAAGTCATGTCTTCTTGTTCTGTACCCTGTACCCATAGAGTTAAATTTATCTCTATCATGATCACTCTGTTACCTTTTCTGGTAGTTTTCTCTTACTCTTTATTCCTTATTCTTTTTCTATGTGTAACTCTGTGGTCTGCCTTCTACATGTTCTTTTACAAGTATCTTTTGAGCACACACTATGAATAGGGGTTGTTCACAATGAAAAAATGGTCACTGTGTTACCCTTTTGTGTCATTTCCTGCCCTGTTGTTTGAAGATCCCTTCAATCATGTTCCATGTATGCTTTCAGAAACTAATATCAATTAACTTGGCATTTGGAAAATGGATAATGACATATCCCTATCCCGGTTAAGAAATGTCCCATCAGTGTCACTATTAAACTTCAGAGTTTTCATTCAATTCTTCGTTCACCATTGTATTTTTGCTTGAAAAAATAAACCTTGTTATATACCTGTTGCCTTAGCAAAATATGTGACACTTGTCTGAGTTCCACTTTGACCTCCCTCTAGTGTTGAAATACCAAGTTGTAAAGAACAAGTAGGCATAAAGGATATTCTTGAGATAGCCAGAGAATCATTTACTTGAAAATTACTCCATTATTTTGCAACTCTGTTATGTAGCCAACAACATTGCAAGATTTGGCTTGTGTACACCTGGAAAATGTGAGACTTGCATATTTCATGTTGACACTGACTTCACTTCCCCTGAGGATGGGGGAGGGAGGCTAAATTTCATGTGTTAAATCTGTCCTTAAGCAGTAACACAGCATGTCCTAGAGGGGACTTCCTGGTGACATCTCAGCCTTCCAATATTAACTCCTTATCCTTTCATCCAAAATGAATTTTTCTTAGCTGTTCATTTAATGAAAAAAAGTGTTATGCAGGATCAGTTTTAGCCCCAGGTAGAGGAGGAAAATGCTTATGGGATATGGTTTAAAGAAAGTTCAGAAGCCTCCTACAGAAAATACTTTTCCTAATAGCCTTACTGAAATTCCCATATTAGTCACTTCCTTGGAATGAAGCAGGGAGAAAAAAAAAATCTCTGATAATACATACAAGCTATCTAAAAGTTGCAGCACATAAAGCCCCTTTGACTTACTGATCAAATTAGATAAACAGGCATTTAGAAGGACTTAAAATAAAATAGTGGTGATGGGAAAGGGAAGAAAACAAGGCATGGAGCATTTCAAAACTTGGACTGGCCATAGAGTCTAAAGAGCAGAAGGAATTGATCAAAGAAAGATGCTGTTAGAGATATCATTCACAGTCTTGAAATATTTCTTCAGGAAAAACCTCAACGCTGTATCACCAACCATCCTTCCATCCATCCATCCATCCACCCATCTATGCATCCATCTACCTTTGCCTCCACCCACTCATTTGCCCATTTCAGAGAAGTTTATTGAGTAACTTTGTCACTGCAATGACACAAGTATTTATTAATAAAGAGCTTTGAAGGAATAGAAGCAAATGAATAAAAAGTGCCAATCTGCAGATGATGAAATAATGTTAGGGAGTATGGAACTTTCCCAAAATCTAAAAGATACAAATAGGGTTATAATGGGAATGCAATTTATCTACCTCCAAAATCCATTTTCTGTGGGAAAGAACTCACAGGAGTTATAGCTATCATATGAGAAATAAGACAAAAATTCTACTAGTCATCTCTATTTAAATGTTCAGCTAGACAGGACAGAAATACAGCTTTTTGGTTGAAATGCCATTGCTTCATTTTCTAGAGCCTTGGTATAAGCAACATGATTGGTTAAGAGCTTAAACATCAAAGAGTTACTGGTGAACTATGTCCTTAAGAACTAAAGAAGATTAATAGGATCATTGCACATTGTATGTGTGTGTTTAAAAAGTCATACTATAGCCAATGACTATGTCCAATTATTATACGTGAATTAAATACATATATTAAAGCAGTTTGTTCTGTACCTTTGAAGTGTTTTGATTTGGTCATTTTCTTTTTGAGGAGAGACAGGCATTGGCCTTTCTCAAGCTCACAAAGCAGACAGGTGATAAAAGACTGTGGGAAGAGCAGTGGGCAGTTGGAAGCAAGACATATTTTGCCTGGGTGTATGCAGTAGATCTAGGAGACAGCAGTATCTCATATGATACACTTACAAGCCACAAACATGTCGGAATGACCAAGAGCCAGCCACAACCACAAAAGAACCGAAGAGGACCAGAGTCAGCAGGGAAGGCCTAGGAAGAAGGCCAGGCCCATAATGAAAGGGGGCATTAAGGTACACATTAAACTCTCCAAAGAGGGAAAAATAAGCAAAATTTCCAAGGCATCTCTAACAAAAAGTTGAAGTATTAACATTTTTGCTGAAGTAGCAAAAATGGCAAATTTGCTGGTTTCACTAAGTACATTATATTCTTTTTTTTTCTCCCTTGGAGTGAAGTGGTAAAGCTTCACTGAGCAGTAGTAAGTGAGGATGTAAGAGACTTTTCAAAAGTGGTACATCAACCAATTACGTGGAGTTCAGAGGGAGCACTGGGAAATCAGCATATTTGGAGCCTTTGGAGCCAGCATCCAGTGTTAGCCCAGTCAGTCCCTGAGCGAGGTGAGGTTTCAGATGGGAGAGAAGCTGTCTTATTTTGTAGAGTGAAGCTGCCGCTGGAACCCAGGGTGCTTGATTGAAATTTCAGACATCTGATTTTGTCAGAGTTCAGATACCTTTCCTTTGAAATGCCCTGCCTTAATAACCACTTTAACCCCTTGCCAGTCTTTCTAGCAACATGTCTCCCTATGATCGAGAAAATTAATGAACAGGCACTAGCTAATATAATTAAGCCCAAAACACTCCTGATTTCACTATTAAGAAAAGCCACTGCCCTGATTTTCTCTTGACAACACAAAAGTCCTGCCATCTCCGAACTGTTTAATTATTGAAATGAACTGTAACAGAACACCGGATAGGGGCAGAGGTCTCCCAACAGTACTGGAAGTCAGCAAGCTACAGGGGCTGACAGAGGAGCCTGCCAACGCCTCAGGCTGCCGCTGAAAACCCACACACTTTTTCTCAGGCATCCAGCTTCTGATAGGTAGCCTGATAGTGGACTCATTTGCTCATTTCCAGAGGTCCAACGATGCTTGCTTGTTTTAAGAAAAGCCAAAATATGCTCTGGTGACCACCAGGACACTGCAATTCCCATGCCCTACCACATTCCTCTTCTCAGATCCCAGGCTCTTTTCTTTTTTTTTTTTTGTCTTCCCTACGTGCAGTCCAGGATGTAGACAAAATGAATTCCACGTGATCTATGTGGAGGCAGATTTTTTTTTAGAAACCAACAGCAAATTAAATGAAAAAATAATCTTGTTCTCACTTTTTTCTTTTCCTTTTGGAGAAGAGTGTATATTTATTTTTCTCAGAGACACTTTCTGGCAATGACAACGGAACTCAGTGCTGTTAAACTGTTTTTCCCTCCTCAGTTTTAAAATACTAAGTATTAGCCTTCTGTCTTGTTTAACTTTATTCTCTACATCCCAAGTTTAATAAAACTTAGAGCAATTACTTTTTAAAATAGAGATACCCAATTTTCTTGCTTGGGTAGAGAAATTGTTGTCTTCCTAAATTAATATTAATAATATTTAGATTATTACCAAAATAATGAGAAAAACCTTGGAAAAGTTGAAAATATTAATATAAGATCCATCAGAATGAAGGTGTGACTTTGAAAGATATTTACCAAGTTATTTAACAATCATGAATTATAATAAAAATAAATACATTTAATGCTTGATGACATAATTTTAAAACATTTTAGATGCTCTGAATTACAAGTGTTTTAAAGAAAAAAAATAGCTACAAGAAGAACCAGATTTTTTTTTTCTATTTAATTTATTGGTACATTTTAGGTATACAATACAGTTATATTCACCATTGGGATCTTGTACCTTTACATGATATATCTTCGTTCTTATTTTTCCCCTTCCCCTGCTCTCCCTTCACCCCCTCCATCCTTCCCTATTTACAATGACTTTATTTCCATGTTTTTCCTTTTCTCATATTTTTTCTTTTCCCTTCTTTCCTTCCCCCTACTCCTTCCACTTCCCCTACTCCTTTAGACATTTTCTTCCTGTTTCACAATATCAGTTATACATTTTGATTCTCATTTACACTTTCAGCTTTTCACACCAGAGAAGCTATTCAGTATTTACACGTGTGTCACTTAAGTGTATAGCCTCAATGTGCATCCACTTAGCTACAAATGTCTCCAGTTTCTCACTCTTTATGGCTGAGTAGTACTCCATTTTATTTAAAAAAAAAAAAACAAACCCATCTTCTCTATCTAGTTTCCAGTTGATGGGCACTTGGACTGTTTCCAAGCTTTAGCTATTACAAACTGTGCCACTATAAACATGGGTGCACATATATCTCTGTGATATGATTCTTTTAATTCTTTTGAGAAGATATCCAACGGGGGAATACCTGGGTCAAATGGGACCACTAGTCCTAGTTCTTTGAGTTATCTCCATACTGATTTCCACAGTGGTTGTGCCAGTCTGCACTCCCACCAACAGTGAAAAAGGGTTTCTTTCTCCCCACACCCCTGCTAGCATTTGTTATTGGTTGATTTCATGATAGCAGTCATTCTTTCTGGGGTGAGGTGGAATCTCAGTGTTGTTTTCATCTGCATCTCTCAAATGACCAGTGATGTTGAACATTTTTTTATATGTTTATTTGCTGCTTTTACTTCTTTGTCTGAGAAATGTCTGTTCATTTCAGATGCCCATTTTTTAATTGGGTCTTTAAGTTTGGGGGGGGTCTGATTTTTTAAATTCTTTATATATACTAGATAGTAGTCCTTTGTCTGAGGTTCAGCTGCTAAAATTCTTTTCCCAGATTGTAGGTTGTATCTTAGATCTGTTGGTGGTTTCTCTTGCAGTGCAGAAGCTTTTTAATATGATGAGATCCCAGTTGTTGATTCTTTGTGCTAGTTCCTGTGCTATGGAGGGTTTGTTCATAAAGTTTTTTCCTATACTGATGTCTTCAAGAGTTCTACCTAACTTATCTTCCAGGAAGTTTAGTGTTTCTGTTTTAATATTTACATCTTTAATCTACTTCGATCTTAGTTTAGTGCATGGTGATAGATATGGGTCTATTTTTAGTTTTTGGAGGCTGAAATCCAGTTTTTCAAACACCATTTATTAAACAGGCTATCATTCCTCCAGTTAGGGTGGTTGGTTCCTTTGTCAAAGATGAGGTGGCTGAGCATGTCTGGAGTTGTTTCTGCATCTTCTAATCTATGGCACTGATCTTTAGGTCTGTTTCTTTGCCAGTACCATGCTGTTTTTATCACAGTAGCTTTGTAGTATAGTTTCAAGTTGGGGATTGTGATATCTCCAGCAATGTTTCTGTTGCCTAGAATTGCTTTTGCTACTCTAGGTCTCTTCTGGTTCCAAATGAATTTTTGGATTGTTTTCCTTATTTCTGTGAAATATATTGTTGGAATTTCAATCAGCATTGCATTAAATCTATATAGCAGTTTTGGAAGTATGGCCATTTTCACTATATTAGTTCTTCCTACCCAGGAACAAGGGATTTTTTTGATTTTCTTATAACCTCTTTGATGTCTTTTTTCAAAGTGCTGCAGTTTTCCGAGTAGAGGACTTTTGCTTCCTTTGTTAGATTGATTCTTAGATATTTCATTTTTTTGAATGCTACTGCAAAAGGAATTATTTCCCTAATTTCTCTCTCAGTGAGTCTGTTATTTGTGTACAAGAAGGCTATTGTTTTTTGAGTGTTGACCTTGTATCCAGCTACTCTACTGAATGTGTCAATTAAGTCTAGATGTCTTTTGTTGGAGATTTTTGGGTCTTCTATGTAAAGTATCATATCGTCAGCAAATAATGACAGTTAACTTCTTCCTTTCCTATCTCTTTTCCTTTTACTTCTTTCCCTTTTCTAATTGCTGTTGCTAATGTTTCCAGAACTATATTGAACAGGAGTGGTGAGAGTGGGCATCCTTGTCTAGTTCCTGATTTTAGTGTGAAAGTTTTCAGTTTTTGACCATTTAGTATGATGCTGCTTGTTGGTTTTTCATATATAGCCTTAATCAGGTTGAGATAAAGTCCTTCTATTCTAATTTTCTGTAGGGTTTTTATCATGAATGGGCCCAACACCATTTATTAAAGAGGCTGTATTTCCTCCAGTGAGGAAAAGCTGTAGGTAGCTGAGTATGTCTGGAGTTGTTTCTGCATCTTCTAATCTATTCCACTGACCCTTGGGTCTGTTTCTTTGCCACTACCATGCTGTTTTTAATCTCACTGGCTTTGTAGTACAGTTTCAAGTTGGGAATTGTGATACCGCCTGCCATGACCCTCTTGCCTAGAAGTGCTTTTGCTATTTTAGGTCTCTTCTGGGAAGAACCAGATTTTTGATAATACCAGTAATCAATTGAAAGAAACTTGTGAAGTTAACAAAACTTACCTTTCTTGTCCCTAGTCTTCTACACCATTCTCTATCCTGCCATCCTTCTTGCATTCATACTCCATACCTGGTACCAATAGGAGCTGCTAATTCTCTTCCTCAGTGTCACTCTCTTCACAATCTCAAATCACCTTTTTAAAACTTATTCTAAGGCTAAGTAATGATAGTCTCCGAAGGACTTGTCAATCTTAATAATTTAAGCTGAACACATAGCACCTGTATAAAACCACAAAAATAATGAAAGAGCTAGATACTACTGAACATGTTGATCATTTCTTATCTAAATTGGAAGATCTCTGAAAGTGAAGGAAGAGCAGTTAACATTTGCCTGTTCCAGAGCTCTCCCAAGAAAAATGAGACACTGTATGCAGTTGCCTAAATACTCCATAGTCAAGAAACTCATGTTTATTTGCATCTTGGATGCCTATAATTTATTTTTCTAGTCACATGAACCCTCTTTTTCTTCTACATAGTGTTCCTGTCATCGCAGTCTGATCTCCTGGATACATACTCTCAGCTTCCTAAGGTCTCATCTCACCCCCTGCTGCCATGAGATATTTTCCAGCCTTTCTAGACAGATTTACTAGGACCCCGTGCTACTGTGGTATCTCCTGTCTAGCCTCAAAGAATGAGGGCTGTCATTCCTCAGCTTTTCTGTCTTGGTCTAGCTATCAGGGAGCCAAGAAAAATCTCACTTGAGAAAAGTTCACAGAATATGCACCATTCCATGGGTGAAAAAATAAGGACCCATGGCAATGCCATACGTCTCTACTCAGAATCCAGTGTCACAGGAAGGACATCTTATCCATACAATATTGAAGTACACAGAGCAAAACCCTGGCACAGTCATGCTACATTTAGTTTCAGGTATCTTCAGACAGAAATATTATAAATAGATCCCTAGCAATCCTTTTGGTTAAGTTTTGTAAAAATGTAAATACTGGCTGACAATGTTTTTTCAGACATTAGTATATATATGATCCTTCCAATTACCTTGGGTCATGGTTTAAAATGGATCTTGGGTTCTACCCCTTAGTAAGAGTGGCTAGATGCCCAAGAATCTGTGTGATTAATACGTCATCTGATGATATGGATCTCAAGGGCTCATTCAGCCAAAAATACAGGTAAAATTTTCATCTTAGTCATTCTCTTGCCACCAAAGAGGAGGTTATGGTCACATACATGGAATTTTCTGAAAGCCCAGATGCCCTCCATGTTGGGGGCTTGTGCAGGTCTACCTAAGATGGACAAGGTAATGTTTTTGTTCCTCTAAAAGCAGCAGCATCAATGTCTCAGGAGAATAGACCAATTTTTGCCAAGACATAAAATTAAGAACTAAGTTCAGTCCCTAGAGAAATAATGTTAAGTATAACCTAAACTTCATTCAATAAGAAACTGTGATTCACTTTATGATACAGTTTTGGCAAAGAAAGGTGAAAATATGATTCAGCTACCTCAGTGATGTACAAAGTACAGAGAATACGAAAGAAATTGCTGTTGGAAAAATATCTGAGTTTTTCAGACAAGGTGAGTTTTTCTCCTCAACTGTCTAATTCAACTTTGCAACATGGGAAAATCCAGTGTGTGTAAACTATACTTAATCCATTCTTTAAATAATATTGCAGCCTTTTTCATTTCTCTCCACACTGCATTTTGTTGTTTTTGTCTCAGAGGCTTTAACGCAAGGCTGGGACTTGTGCTGGGAGGCCTTCAGATTACAGGAAATAATGACCTGTATATATTTAGTTGTTCAAAGGAAATTAGAGTAGCCTGATTTTTATTATTCCCCATTGCCCCACATTCTCTGGTGTAATAACTTGCCCTGTTCTCTAATTTACTTTTACATCATCGGAAATGTATACCATTTAGCCCAGATTCTCCCATGACCAATCAGGACCTGCTGCTGAGCTAGGGTAACAAAATCTTGCACAAAATGGCAAGCCTTCCTAATGCAGACCATCCAGATACTGATCTTTCCAGAAGATTTGTGATCTGGAGAAAGTCATTTACCAACTTCTTCCCTTAGGTAGCTAGTGACCACTATATGCCTCTGCTATTGAATGTGACAGCTAACCTTTTCAGGACCGGTGTCAGTTTAGATTAACCTACTGCAGTAAACATTTGTAGGCAGTTTCCTTCTGGTTAAGCATTTAATTGTTAACCTGTCCATGCATTTCCAAGGGCACTGTATTCAACCTGCCTTTCTGTCTCTCATCTGTTATCACCTATCCTGTATATTTTCTCTAACATTAATATCCTAAATCTAAAATTGATTTGTGCGTATTTTCTTTAAAGAGGAAAAATACATAACTGTTTCAGATTTCTAACGATTATGTTTATATATTTAGATCATGATTTTATTGAGATTTTCTAGGCCCATAGCACATATTACTGTATCTGCTAGGATATTGGAGAAAGGGAGGGGCACAGTGGGAAATATATCCTTATTGCAAATAAGCATCACTATATTTCCAGGATATTTGTGTGATTTATCAGCTTTTCTCTTATCACAACATCATATGGGGCATATGTAGTCTTTGAGATGATACCAACATTTGAAAAGCAGGCAAAACTGATTTTTGTTAGACTTGGTCCATTTTTAAAGATATTTAATGGAGTTTTGTGGGCTGTCCAAATTCTATTGCAGCAGTTAAGTTAGGTGCCTTTTTAATGGGCAGAATTTGCCAAAATAAAAGTGAAGAGAAGTATTTAGTATGTAGTTTTAATAATCACAACTTCTGAAATTCACTCCAAAATGATCATATTTTAAGTGCTCAATAAATTTGATCTTTATAAACTTGTCTTCATCTCTCCCTGAACAGTTTCTGTCTGGGCAGTTTCTTCATTATTAAATAACTTCTCCATTCCAAAACAAACTTGTCACTTACGTTCATTTTACTTTAATTTCCTTTAGTCTCATATATGATAAGATTAATTATTGGTTTTGTTTTGTCCTCTCCTTGCCCCCTCTGAAATAACAGCAATATACCTTACTTTCTTACTTATTGCTTTTTTAAAAGAGCTCTTTTCCTTTCAAATATTCTCTCAATTTGATACTTGTGAATGTTCCTCACGTCTTCCTAAATCTTAACTAAATCCGTCTGAATTCTCCTAAAGTACTAATTTCTGGTTCTCACTCAAGTGATAATTTTTAGAACAGTTATTACTTTATAGTAACTTTAATGACCTATTCATGGTTTTATTGCTGGAGCTTAGGCAGTTTCTCTTACCAAATTGTCCTTCTTGCTCTAATTTCCAATCCTAGGCAACATGGTAACTTGGCTAGATCTCTCTCCAGAGGTTACAGAAATTCCTCTGGGATACTCTGGCTCACTAAACTTCCAAGGACCTCTGAGCTTCAGGAAAAGTTTGGAATAGGAATAGTTTATACCTCAGTGTGGATTTAAATCAACTAATATCTGTCCTTTCCAGAGAGCTGACCAGGTGGTTGACTATGGAGCCGGGGGAGGGAAAGATTGTATAGTCCAGTGGAGGAGAAAAATATTTGTTTTCTCTGAACTGACAAAAATATTCAATTGTCAAGCTTCAGTTGGAAAAAATTCATTCCATTTGATTCTATTCATTCCAAAATGATTCCATAGGGAATCATGAAAAATATTATGGTAGGGTAGGTAGATAATATCTGGTACTTTTTTCTTTTAGAATACAAATTCTAGCTTTATTCTGTCTCTCTTTCCTTTCTCTTTCTTCCCAAAGCTGTCAGCATTTCTGCTGCCTCATATAATATTTTTAACAGATCTATTGAGCTATTTAATTCATGTACTTACTTTAAGTGTACAGTGCAATGACTTTTAGTATACTAACAGAGTTTTGCAACCAGGACAATAATTTATTTTAGAACTTTTTCATCAGGTTCAAACACTTCCGCCCTTTGTAACCACTAGTTTACTTTTTGCCACTATAGATATGCCTGTTATGGAATCATATATGTGGCCTTTGTTTTCAAGGTTTATACATATTGTAGCATCTATCAAATACTTCTTTCCTTTGTTCGGTTAAATATGATTCCATTTGATGATCATATCCTCTTTTAATTACATATTTATTAGTTAATATATGTTTGAGTTCTTTCCATTTTTCCGGCTGTTACTAATGCTGCTATCCGCTATGAACATTGCTGTACAAATGTTTGTGTGCACATCCATTTCCAGTTTTCTTGAGCATATACTTAAGAGCAGAATTATTATGTTATATGGGTAGTCAATATTTAATTTATGAGGAACTGCCAACTCTGTTATAAAGTTGTTGCATTAGTTTAATCTCCCAGGATCAGTGTATGTGGGTTTCAATTTTCCCACTTACATGCTGACACATGGTATTATTTGTATTTTTTATCATAATCATCCTAATTGATATGAAGTAGTGACATATATGTGACTTTCATTTTCCTGACAGCCTATGATTCACATTTCCATGTGCTTATTGGTGCTTTCTATATCTTCTTTGGAGGGACTATTCATGTTCTTTGTCAGATGTTATGAGGGCAATCTGATTATTTATTGAATGGTAGGAATTCTTTACACAGTCTTACATATATCCCTTACTGATAAATGATCTGCATTTTTTTCTCCCCTTTACTGGATTGACTTTCACTTTTTGATGCCATACTTTCAGTCACAAAAGTCATTAATATTGACAAAGTCCAGTTTTGTATTTTCTTTTGTTACTTAGATTGTGAAAAAATCTTGAAAAAGACTTTTTTGAAATTAAAATTATGATTTACTCCTATATCTTTTCAAAGTTTTATAGTTTTATCTCTTAAACTTGTGTCTCTGACTCATTTTAAATTAACTACTATATAGGATACAAGGCAGAGTTCAAGATTTTTATTCTGTATGTGGATTTTCAGCTGTCCCAGAACCATTTTCTAAAGATTATCCTTTCCTCCATTAAATTGTATTAATATCTCCACTGAAAGTCAGTTGACTGTGAGATGAAAGTGTGTTTCTAGACTCTCCATTATATTCTATTTAATCTACATACCTTTCATTACACCAGTACCAAACGGTCTTAATTATTGTAGTTTGATGGTATGTGTGTAAGTGAGGAGCTGTGAATCCTTCATATTTGTCCTTTTTTACTAGTTCTTTTTATTCTTTTTTGAGGCCAAATCTAGCAATGAGGCCCAGACTAGCTTTGAACTCATGATCCTCCTACCTCACTTTCCAAGTAGCTGGGATTATGGGCATGTGCCAGTGCACTGAGCTTTAGTATTATCTTGACACCTCTTGGTTTCTTGAATTTTCAAATGAATTACAGGTTCACTTTGTAAAATTTTGCAGAAAAGTGGACTCAGATCTTGTCTGAGGATTGTTTTGAATCTGGAGATAAATTTGGGAAGTATTGCCATCCTAACAATATTAAATCTTTTTGTTGTCAAAAATATTCTCTAGTTTTCATAGTATATGTCTTTGTACTTCTCTTGTTACATTTATCCCTAAGTGTTTTACTATTTCTTATGCCATTCTTTCCTCAATTTCACTTTCAGTGTATTTATTTGCTAGGATATAGAAATATAACTGGCTTTTGGATGATGATTTTATACTGCACATCCTCCCCTAAGCTTTCTCCTCTATTCATTAGGATTTTCTGGGGACAACATGGTAGCTGTTCAAGTACAAACACTTTTATTCTTTTTACAATCAGGATCTCTTTTATCTCTTTTTCTTGCCTAATTGCCCTTACCAGAGCTACCATTAAAATGTTTCATGTAAGTGTCAAGAGTGACACCCTTGACTTGTGCCTAATCTTAGAAGAAAGCATTCAGTCTTCACCTTAATTGTGAGGTTAGCTATGAGGTTTTTCTAGATACCCTTTGTTGAATTGATGATGTTCCCTTTATTTCCAAGTTTACGAATTATTTTTACAGTGAAATTTTTTCAAAATTTTTTGAATCCTTTATCTGCATCTATTGAGAAATTCATATATTCTTTGTTTGGTATTGATATAGTGTAGTCCATTAATTGATATTCAAATGTTAAACGAACTCGTATTTCTGGGAAAGCTCTCACAGTCATGATGTATGATTCTGTGTGTTGGTGGATATAATTTGCTAGTATTTTGTTAAGGATAGTTGTGTATTTATTTATTTATAGGAAAAATTGTTCAATATATTTCTTTACTTATGATATCTTTGGTTTTGGTATCAGAGTAATGATACCAATGATTCCCATTGTAATGCCTCTTACAATGAGTTGAAAAATATTCTTTCCTACTCTGACTTTTTAGAAGAGTTCGTGAAAATTTAATTCTAATTTTTCTATAAATAGTTGATTCATCCTGATGCAATCTGGGTTTAAGAATATATTTTGAACAAGTTCTAAAATTATTAACAACATTTCTTCATTATATGTTGCTCTAAACTTCATTTTTATAGTTATAAAAGTTGAATCGTGTTCCTCCCATTTACAATAACCAAAATTCATTCCAAAATTATCTGCGGTATCTTGGTGAGGGAGAGGAAGGAGGAACATTAAAAGCAGCAGCAAGGTAGAAGAGGGAGAGACTTCCCTGATCAAGGAGAGATTGGGTACATTGATTTTTGTAACTGCTTGGTGGAGGGGACAAAAAAGAGGAAGTAAGATCTGTGGACATGATCTCCAACATTCGCTGACCACTAAGACCTTCAAGTTGTGGAGATACTAGGTCTGAAGGTGCCTATATAGACTGATGCAAATGGAAATTTAGCAATTTATAATGCAGATTTATGTCTGCATTGAGGGACTGGGGAGTCCCTCAACCTTTTGGCTTTAACCTAAAACGCATGACTTATTGTAACTCTTTCAAGGTTATCTTTAATATATGAATATGTATTTCTCTTTTGGAGAATGGATGCTACATCTCTTATACTTTCCTGGAACTGATTAGCCAGTACTGACCATTTCCTCAGAAAAGCCAAGGCACTTAAAACTCTTCTAGGATGCTAATTCCCTTTAGTATAACATAAAGATTAAATTTCTGATTCTAAAATCAAATTCCCTGGGATTAAAATCTATTTCAAGACATTTTTTAGCTCTAACAATTTATTTATCATCTCTGTGCTCTAATTTCTTAATTTTAAAAAAATAAAAATAATATTTAACACCTAATGTAGTACATGCCATGAGTATTTATAAGAACATGAAGTATTATTTACTCCATTGCTACCGTTACAATTGATATATTTTTAGAAACAAGTAGCTGAGAGTCTAAACTCTATGTAACATACCAAATATCTTCCTTTTTTGCTATTCCTAGCTCTAAAATGGCATCTTCAAACTTCCTGTCATGAATTGTCATCATTCATCTTTTATGTTTTTCTCTACTTTTTATGATCTAGAAGCTCTATTTGCACATTACTTTCCATCTCCTTTCTTTTTCCCCAACCCTCAGATCTTTTACTTACAACATTGAGCAACAGTTTTCCATCTTTTTATTTCCAATGCTGCCTTTCCCAAGGAACTTTTACAGTAGGCTCAGTTCTGGTCCATCACACACATTTTCTCTTACATATACAACTTTTCAGGACACGTGTTGCCATCTCCATTTTACAGATGTGGATGCGAAAGATTTGGTGACTGATTCCAGTTCACTGGCGTAAGACATAGTAGCCCTAGAACACATATCTGATTTGATTTTCTAATGCTGCCTCTTATCCTTCAAGCTGTTGCCAAGGTCATTTCATTATAGTGCATCTTTGATTGTAACACACTCAGCTCAGTGTATCCCAATGGCCTATAAAGTAAAGCCTAAACTCTTAGCCTTAGAATGCAAAGCCTGCTATAATCTGGTTTAAATCTGCATTTCCGGCCTCTCTATTCACTGATCCTTCTCACACCCACTCCACTCCAATAAAAACATACAACTTTCCATTTGCAAGTAGGCCTTGCACTACTTCTCTTCACAAATGCTTTTGCCCATACCTATGCCTTCTACAGTGGAGTCCTGTACAGTACCACCTCCACCTCCAAGTGGTTTAAATGGCAGATAGATGTAAAGTTGCATCCTTTGAACCCCCATAGTGGTTTGTATGTTATGTATTATTACTTGGACCTACTTAATACACACAAAATATTGGAGGGAGGTGAGATTAAAAGGATTTCAGGGAAAAGTGTTTGAAGGAGAAGATGAGAACTAACTGGGAAATAAGCCTGTCTGGTTTTCAACTACATAGTCAAGTCAAGAAAAAACAAAGGGCAAAACTGAGTAATATGGTAATGGAGAGCAAAAACACACTGAACTGAGAAAGGAACCAGCTTTTTTCATTTTCTCATTCATTAGAACATATAAATTATTAGGTGAAATGAAGTATATCAACAGATAAGGATTTTGGCAGCACCAGGAATTTGGCTTCCATTTAAATTACTGGCTTGGCATTCTTTATATATTATTTCTGGATGTTAGTTTAGTTTTATTCAGAATTTTTGTGAGAATGCCTATCCGAAATTGAAGATATTCCTGGGAATCAAGAGGATGGGAAGAGGCCAGGAGTAGCCATATCCCATGAAATTAATTACTTGGACAGATTCATGTCAAAGAGCACTAATATGGATGATAAGTAGTCATATGTGAACACATTTTAATTTTCACGTTAGCCCAAATGTCCTGAAGCATGGAAGATGTATCATATTCACAGTGCCTCACTTCGGTGCCTTTTATATAGCAATGCATAGTTCAGGGGTCTCTGGTGAACCCTGGTAGTTTATTTTCATTATAAATGATTCACAGCTTGATATTACATCTATCCACTGATGTTGAGTTAGGCAGCTGAAAGGAGGGGTATAGAATATCACTACATGAATCACAGAGTAAAGAGATATGCAGTGTACCTTGAACCCCAGTTGGGTGTGGCATCTTATGTTCTTGGCCTCAGTGTATACAGCGTAAGTCAAGGTTTCTGAGATTCAGCCTTATTTACATTTTGGGCCACATTAATTATTTGTCATGAGGATCAGTCCTTGACTGGTATGACATTTAACAGCATGACTGATCTCTACATACTGAATGCCAATAGAATCCCCCATACACACACTGTGACAAGCAAAAATGTGTACAGATATTGCCAAATGTCCCCAGAGAGGTGAACCCACCCTGAGAGTGAACCCCTCCCTGGCTTAAGGTAATGATCCAAGCTCTTGGGAGTCATTAACCCCAGAAGTTATGTAAAGCACTGTATGAGATGTCACTATGAAGGAGCTACATAGGAGAGAAAGAAGGCAGGGAGTCAGACTTGCAACAATTCCTTCCACCAGCTCCTCTTACAGCTTCTGAAGGCACAGTTCATCTGTTTCAGTAGAATTTAGGAGCTGATGGTGATAGAAGTATGACTGACATAAACATCTAAGAATGGAATACAGCTATGTGAATCATGGTATTCTTAGTACCAGGATCTAGGGCACAGTGGATCTTGCTAAGAAACAGTCAGGATAGCTTGATAATCCTGTGAAAGAGGAAAGAAAGGGTGTGGTGGCATCCAAGAAAGTGATACCTGAATAGCAAGCCAGGTCAGGATTTCTCTCTGAGTTCTAGAAGGAAAGGTACACAGAAAAGAGATGGAGAGAGGTACCACTCCTGGAAAGTGCAAAGGCTTGTCATTATCATTGGATAAGACTTGGGGTCCTAAATGATGAACAGAGGAAACTATTCTAGGATCTGTGACACTTGAGGAGACTTAGGCCTTAGGTATTTCAGAGGGGGTGAAGGCGAGCCAGATTCTGAGCTCAACCTTGGAGCTCAAAAGGTAAGCTGGAGACTTCATGTCATGGTTGCAAAAAGCAGCAAAGGTGATTCAGAATATATGAGCTCCCCCTGAATGCTGCAGCAGTACATACCTAAGCAACCCACATAGCCCAACAGAGTGAGTCACAAGAGGCAAACACCTTTGCTAGTCAGCTACCACAATCATGCATTTGAAGATTTTTCAATGACTTGGTTGAACACTCAATGTGTTATAAGAGAAAAGAGAGGTACAAAAGTACATATTATAGCATGATCATTATTTTATGTTACAGGGGCAAAAGATGTAATTTGATAATTAGTTATAAAAATCAACACCTAGGAAACACTGGAGAAAGAAAAAGGGAAAAACTCTTTACAATGTAAGAATCTTCAAGAGGAAATGATGAGTGATTTTTATTTCATTGTTCATGTTTTGAGTAGTGAGTACTTTAATATCTGGTTTTTAGATATTCTACAAATATGAATATTCTGTTTCAAGCTAGATTCAGTCTAGGGAATAGAATTGTCAAATTATTTTAAGTGGGATAGATATTAGAACTTATGAAAAAACATGAATATGTTACAGTATGAGAACAGTGTGGGAAATGTGGACAATATGGTATGCTTTGTAGAAATGAACACACTCTACATGAATTTAACAAGAGTCTCGCAGGTATCATCAGAGTACTTTCTTTCTAATGGACAACTATTCTATAGTTTATGAAAGGGAATATGTTGTCTTTCTCTTTTGCCCCATTAACAGCTGCTCTCTGAGTAAGAAAATGAAAGAAAAACAAAAGAAAAATCCTCAACCCTTTGGCTATGTGTAACTCTCTATGAGACTATAGAGTTCAGGGTTTGTTTGGAATGATGAATGGTTCAACAATATAGCACAATCAGACAAGACCAGCCATCGATCACTTTAAATCAGTGATAGGCCCTGGGTGTGTTTTGGGCCACTTTCATTCATTCTGGTGCCCAGAGAGTTCCACAGAGCAAACTCAGGACCTCACATGAGCAAAGAAAATGGCTTTTAAAGTTGTTTCCAGGCTCTATTCATCACTCATTCCTGGGTGAGATGCCAGGAAATAACTTTCATGTCTTTTTCCTCAACTCATCTTTCTCACCTCAAATACAGTTTGGTGGAAGGATATGCACATAGACAAAAAAGGAACAGTAGGCCAGACACATGGGCTATGCTTTTGGTCATTATTTTTTCTTTGTAATTTCTCTTATTCATCAAATCATCTGCTTATAATTCTCTCCTCTTTTTCTGGAAGGAACTTGTGATTTAGCCATGATTTCTTCTTGGTTTGTTCCAGAACATTTGGAAGAAGGCAACATGATCAGCAGTGCGTACCAGACATAGCTGTTAATAGTCTTGAATTGAGATCATAGTCATCTTCTCTGCTAGGAACAGATATTTTTCACTATGACTCTCAAGCTATAGTGATGAATGTTCAGTCAACAACTCCAGAAACCTTGACCTACCTCATGAGTGACATGAAGCATGTGTTAAGGTCAAGAATACCATGGGAGGGACTAAGGTGACACAATCTACTTCTCAGCCTGAGGAAAATGTATAAAACCTTAAAAGAACCCCTCTTCCAAATAACTTGTAAAACAGCTCAGCTGTGCCACCTTCATTTACCTTCCTCATGGTTTTAAATGACAAATGTCTTTTTCTTTGTACTCACTGCACCTGCACTCCTACCCCAGATGGGAAAAAGGGAAGTAATGGTCTCTTAGACCTTCTGAAGCAGATGTCAGCTCCACCAGTATAAGTAAATCTAAGAAAGAAAGGATGGGCAAAGCCAGTTTTTGTCTCATTCTGTTACATGTATTTTAAATACAATGGTTTCCCAGAATTGGTTCCTTTTTATTTCTTCCCCTTAATACATGTACCCACCACAAGATTCTTTAAATTTTCTACCAACTAAGAAAACACTTTGATATTTATCTTGTGATTCTGACTTATGAATTCATGCCTCATATAAAACTTATTATGACATTGAACAATCCTGTTCAAAGATGAAAATACTTTAGCACATTTTTCAAGTGCTAACATTTTGTTATTATAGATAAACTACTCAATAAAAAGGTGAATGGAATTGAACACTAGGAAAGTAATGAACCAGTTAACACTCGGGATCTAAACAACTTGGATTACAAGGCAGCCTGGAGCAATGGCAAAACCTCTGGTTAGATTATAGATCACTTAGTAGATAAAGGACTCTTGCAAAGCAACTAGCCTCTCCTTTGAGCTTCAAATTCCCAGTATTTTCAAGGAATGGTTTGTGCTTTGAGGACTCTGTGCAAATTAAAAACTACTTCTCTTGCAACTGTATCAATCATCTTTTTTTCCATGAGAGTTAAAGAATACTATCATCATTTTTATTTCAATTGTTATAAGGATCAAAGTGAATGTATTACCAGTTAAAGTATATGCTCATATGTACATATATATGCACACACAGTGCATATTTCTATGTCTGTACATGCATGGGTATGCGTGTATGTGTGTGCATAAGCTACATAGCTAATGTGATATGATTTTATATAAAAGGGTTAAAATATGTCTATGGTATTGATAAAAAGGATGTCTTATTTATTTCTCTTAAGGCATCCTTTTTATCAATACCATAGACATAAAGGTCCAAAGGTGTATGGGTGGTGGGAGGGGAAGGGAAAAGGAAAGAAGGGAAAGGAAAAATGATGAGAAAAGAAAAAAATGGAAATGAAATCTATGTAAATAGGGAAGGGTGGAGGGGTGAAGGGCGCACAGGTAATGGGGAAACAATAAGAACCAAGATACGTCATGTACAGGTGCAAGCACCCAATGATAAATGTAAATGTATTGTGTACCTAAAATGTACCAATAAAAGATTTTTTTAAAAAAGGGTGTGTTATCAATCTCATTTTTCTGGCATTAAAGGCTAAAGCAGGAAGAACGAAATTATTTGAAATTAGTTATAAATAGAGGAACTAACATTAATCCCAATAGTGAGATGACAACTGTGTTCTTTACTTAAAGAGAAAAAAATACAGCCTAAAACAGCTCAACTGCAAAATGCATCTAGGCAAATGTGTGTGTGTGTGTGTGTGTGTGTGTGTGTGTGTGTGAGAACAGAGGAAGGCCTTACCCAGTGTGCAGGCCTTAATGCCAGCATTCCGTAAGTCAGAGGCTTACAAACTCAAGCCAAGACCTGTCAGTTTAGCAACTTAATAAGACCTTGTCTCAAAATGAAAGAATTCTAAAAGGACAGGGAATAGAGCTCAGATTCCCAGGAGAGAGAGAGAGAGAGAGAGAGAGAGAGAGAGAGAGAGAGACGGAGAGAGAGGATGAAGAATGCCTTATGCATGTCAAATGATACAAAACCATGTTCTCCTGAGTCTCAATCCTTCGAATAGAAGCAAACACAGAACTCTCCACATTTACTACCTTCTGTAGTGGGAATCTAGGGGCAGAAAAGAACATTGTTCGGGAAGTGAGAAAATCAACTAAAGTTTCACTCCTCCAGGGCAGACTGTCCAAGAATACCAAAGTAGAGCTATATTTTTATTCTTCCTGTTACAGCACAGATCCGTTGTTTGGCTACCAAATTACAGGTTGTGTCTGGTTCTCACATATTTCTGCTTTTCATGTACTGAACAGGAAGAGTAATAACAGGGTATGCCTTTGCTTGTGGGGTTTAGGTAGTCTTCATCACAGAATGGGTCATTTTTCTAAGAAAACCTGGCAGTTTAAAGACTGGAGGTGTATGCCATTCATGTGGTGATGGAAAACCCATAAAAATGAGAGGTTTTTGGCTGGAGAGAATGGGTTCTAGTTATTTGTTCCCAGATTTAAATGACATGTTTATGAGTCATACCCTTATTATCTAATCCTAACAGCATCATCCAAAGATCACTATCATTTAAATGACTACTTCAGAGAAGGTCTCTGGGAAATTTTACCAAGAAGAAAATTATACACATCCATTCAGTTAAGGAGAAGCACTCTGCACACATTTTTCAGTCATTTTTAAAAATGCTTTATTGAAAAATCTATACAAGATAATTAAACAAAATATAACAAATACTGTCCAAATGTATAATATCTGATATCCTGGACAAGAGGCCAGTTAACTCTAATGTAACATATATTGAAAGAAACTACTGCACACAGATATTACCAATTAGTATTTGAATCAATCAACATTCATATAAATATTGTTCCCCTTATTGTCTAATACTCAGCCATCAGTGAAAAATGAAAAAAGATGGCTTCATAGGATAAGTTTCTAAAGAAATCTTAAATTCTAGGAACCAACTGACAACTGAGAGAACTGTAGGAACAGTTTAGCGAGAGATACCTTATCAATATGACCTAGCCCAAGGCAGTATTAGAAAACTGCACCAGCCAACATGGGAAAGAACCTTGGAGTTCTGACTCATCAGAGAATTTCTAAAGAACTCTTTTGGCAGACAAGACCTATGTTGAGGACATCTGGGTTTCTTCAAGTGAATTTAATTTATTTCTTTTTTCTTGAAAAAATAAACATTTCCTTGCCCTTGAGTCATGCATTTTGTCCAAAGATTAAAAATTAAAACTTTATATCCACCTTCATATTTGTGCAATAAGAAGTTATCATGCATTATTAGAAGAGGAAATGGAAAAACACAGGGTCCAATTATATCTTCTAAGGGCCGTAGAAAATTTTGGCTGTGAAGATTATTCTCAGGACCCACACCTACACCAACAGAGGACAGCACTGGTGAGAATTTTCACTTTTTAATACTGAAGACAAAAAATTTTGACTTCCTTTAAGATGACTGATCTACACTCTTCTCCTCAGCAAACTATTGCCTGGTCATACTCTTGTTCTCTCCGAAAGAAAGATATTTTTCTCAATATATTATAGTCTAAGAATTTCCCAAATATTTAACTTATGCTTCTTTTTTGATTTATAGTTCTGTCTTTAAGCTATTTCTCTCTTCTCACACCACTGCACCTAAATGCCTAATTTCATTGCTCATAAATTCTATCTTTCACAAAGCACCAGGACAAAAACAAAATTCAGACATGTTCTTTGTTATTTTATAACAAAGATGGTCTTTCTTTCAGCTTCCTGTATCCTATTCATCACTTCTTTCTGAGATCTCATAAGAATGGTTTTTACCATTCATATTTCTGATCATAAATACCTGAATATTTTCAAAGAAGACTAAGGCTTTCTTCACAGGTTTCTTCTCCTTATGAGACCTCACTAGAAGGGCTTTTAATGATTTGTTTATGGCAATAAAGTCTTGTCTCAGTGCACTCCTCCAATTCTTCCAGTTTATACCCATTACTCAGTTCCAGTGATGTGTTCCCATTTTGGGTATTGGTTATACCAGTATATCCTCCCCTTAGTTCCAGTTTTCTGTCTTAGGCTATCTGGTGTGTTATCACAAAAGTGCCATAAGCTGCATGGTATATAAGCAACAAAAATGTATTTCTCATAGATTCATTGGCTGTAAAGTCCAAGATCAAAGCAGTGCCCAATCCAAGTTCTGGTGAGGAGCTGCTCTCTACACTACAAATGGCATCTTCCTACTGTGTCCTCACAATGGTGAATGGGGCTGTCCTCCCCTCTATGTGAGTGGTATAAATGTACTAATTCCACTTGAGAAGTTTCAGTCCCTGTGACCTAATCACCTCTTAAGGGCAACACTTCTTAATACTATCCCCTTGGGAGGTAGAACTTCAACATATTTGGTTGGAGAGGCAAGAAGATACAACAACATATATAGCACAGCACTAAGAATGTTTATTATGGCTTGTATCTAGATACTCCCCCTAAAAAAAATAAAGATTTAGGCACTCATAGGTGAGGCTTTTCAGAGGTGGCTGGGTCTAGGGTGTGTGATACTGAGATTAAGAGTGTGTAGTAACTGAATAGGTTCAACATAGTTCTGAGTGTGCATAATGGATGCCCTACCCTTGGTGCTGGTGGCACCAATCAGTAGGCTTGTAGATAGGATGTAGAAGGACAGAAAGAGAGGAGGGTTCCTGGTGCTGCTGTTGCTGCTTGCCACCTCACTGACTTCTGCCTGCCACACCATGAACTATTTCTTCTCTGCAATGCCTCTCTTCCATGCTCTCCTGCCTTAGAGCTAGAAAATTATGAACTGAAACTTCTACAAATTCTGAGGTAAAATAAACATTTCCTCCTTTAATTTATGGGTGTTAGGTATTTTATCTCAGCAAGAAAAGTAAATAAGATCTTGCTTGTTTTATAATCTCCACATAGAGCATTTCTCTACACGGGTATGTTTACCCCTAGTCTAAAATACCAAGCTCTATATTGGACCTATCTCCTCCATTGCCAAAATACTATAGGGCTATTGCTTAAAAGAAAGCAGTGGAAGTTCATCCTGACTAAGATAAAATCAAACCAAATAATCTGTGCTAGTAGGTTGGTAAGCTATTCTACTTTGAACATTGCATGGTTACAAGAGAAGCCTTGTTGAAAACGAATAATGGGTTAACAAATTTAGTATTTATTAAGTTATTATTACAGGTAAAGATCTCATATCATAATCTGCATGTGATGATTTTGATGGACATAACTGAAATCTTAAGAAAATCAATCCCCAAAATGAGTTAGTTGTTGACAATATCCTCAATAATTAATGGACTTTTAATATTTAAAAATAATGTTCTAACCATGAACACTTAATTTATAAAATTCCACTTAGCTCTTAAGTAGTCAACAATAGAAATTAAAACAGCATCAACAACAAAAATAACAAAACAAAACTCCTTAGGTTTAAACTGTGTTTAGAGCTTTATGTGACTATAGTTTAGGATTATTCTCATAAATAATTAAATTTCCTTGATTATTTATCACTTCATTAAAGCCATTCCTCTTCATCTCTTTAAAATGTTCACTAAACACAGTCTTACTTAATTGAAGAGCAGAGTGAGGTTACATATTTACTCACCACCTCTCAAATGTTCCTACCTGTTCTTCTATTTTCCCAAATAACTTAAAGTCATCGTTTCAGGCTCATTATAAAGTGAGCAGGTCATGTTAAATAGCTTCCTATAGGAAGACGCCATTACTCAATACCCTATGCTTGACAATGATGTGATTAAACAATCTTCTTGACCCACAATCCTTCTACTTAACAAGAGACAATTCTGAAAGCTGAAGCTTCTTTATGCATTTGATGTCAACACTGCAGCAAAAGCAGCAAACAGCAGCAAGAACTGAAGGTGTGGACTTTAAATCAATGTGTCCTTACTTCCTCAGGATAACCTCTGGAGAACATTCCTGCTCACACACATCTGGCTTGTATTAATTGATTGCCAAAAAAGAACACATAAGATATTGCATATATAATTACATATTTACTAAAATATTACAAGGTTTGGAAAGAGGATTTCCTTAGGGCCATGGTTATAATAGGAGAAAGTGCGAAGGATAGAGTCACATGCAGAGCTTCTGGTGATTCTCAATGCTTGATGATAATGTCTCTGGGAGAGTAGTGAACTAAAGTTCTCAAATGGATGACCAGAGAAACATTAAAGGCAATTAATGAAATTTTCTCTTTGTGGTTGGACTATTTCACTAACCTTATAAATGATCCCTCAGCCTACAGCTTTGCCCTCCTCCATCTGTCACTATTCAGTAGAGCGCTCTTGCCAAGTCCTAAGTGAGATCCTGGCACACCCTCGCTCAGCTCCCTCCTCTCCATCTCCTGGAGAGTGAAACTCAAAATCCTTCTGAGGGTCTATGAGGCTAAGTTCCAACCTACACTATCAGTCTAAGATAATTTTCTTTCTTTGGCTTACTCCCTTCATAATACAGAGGCTTGTCTCTTCCATGAATGCACCACACACTGCTTCCTCTGGGCTTTTGAGCTACTCTGCATTGTTTGCTTCTTTTATCCCGACTCACTTCCATCATGTTTTTGTTCATATATCACCTGCTCAGTGAAGCCAACTCTGGACCCCATTTTCTCCTACTCCCACCTCCATCTCTTACTTCCCTCTTTTGCTTTTCCCCCATAGACATTTTTGTTTTCTAATATTCCACTTATTCACCTTATTAATAATGTCTTCTATTAGAATATACAAAGCCCTATGGATAGGGTCCTTTCTCTGTTTTGTTCATTATTTTGAACGGTGACTAGGATACATTAAGTGTTTAGAAAATTTGCCCTCTGAACATAGTCCATGAATATTTGATTAGGGATCTTCTTGATGTGAGGTGTTTAATTTACCTGGGTGCTTCATGAAGTGGTAACAATCCAAGCCATTTGTTTAATCAATGAATGAATTATCTCTATAGAAAAAAAAAAATTCTGTTCCAGAGGCAAAGAGTTCACCTTAATATTATCCCTTTACATAGACATGTACATTGTCATAAGGAAATCTGGCTGACACAGTGTGACTCACAATATGAGCAGAAGTAAGAAAAGTCTTTATAGTGTATACCTACCATTAGGTGTTATCAGTAAAAATGCTTCTTCATAAGGCATATTGATTTGGCCTCTGTAGTATATTTGTCCAGAAAGTTATGATAGTTTTAAGAAAATCGAGATAAAAATATATTTAAAGCCAAGTAGGTCCACAAATGTTTGTTCAACATTAAATATGTTAGCAGTAATCATCTTGCCAAAACTAAGACTTTCTATTTTACTAATAAGTAAATATGTGTTTTTTCCCTTCTTAAAAATATGTAGTTTATTGTTTAAAAACCTCCAAAAGAAATACAGTTATGCACAATTAGGTAGGATGGGAAATTGTTTTATTTTTATAAATAAATATGTAATCATAGCACCCTTGTCATTAGTAATCAAATAACCTTGATTTTAAGAAATACTAAAAGGAATTAGCCTTTAAGAAATGCATAAAGCTAATTAAAAATGACAAGTTAGTCACTGAAGCAAACGACAGCTCAGAATCATTCCCTACTACCTACCATAAACTGACAATGCAATAAATTGTGGTTTAAAATGATCTCTTTTCAATTACATTTTTTAAAAATCCTTGCAACTGTAGAGTCCTCAATTGTTCTTCTCTGCCATACACAGTTGATTTATTCTCTTAAGTTGGCTAAATTTGCATGTATGTGAGGCTATACTCGTTAGTGCTTAAGCTAATGAATTTTCAGTTATTAATGCTTTGAAACCTTGGAGATTTAAAAATCTTGAAAATAAAACAAAGGCATTTGTAGGAAGAATATAAAATTGGTCTACCCATATTGCATCCTACAAAGCATTAATTTAGCAACTAGACAGATATAAAATCTATCATGACCCAATGTAATGGACAGCAATGAAAAGGTTTCTTTTTAAAAACTCCTCATCCCCCTGTGTATCCTCATGTAAATTTGAAGAAATTCTATTAAGCATGCAAAAAATCTTTAGAAGTCAGAAAAGAGAAGCTTGAGCAGATATTTTTCCAACTCCTCTCTCTCTATGCATTCCTACAGAGTTATGTTGGTTTTTTCCCCATATTTTTCCGTTCTTTATTCCTTTGCATTGAACAACAAACTCAATGTATTTTCTTTTTCTTTTTTACTTTCTTCATTATTCTCATCCCCTGTTTTGTTCCCCAAAACCAATGCAGATGCAGGTGGTCTGGCAAATGCAGGGTGTAGTCTCAAATCCTGCTTGTTTTCATTCAGATAAGGCTGTTTAGGGTTACTAAACAAACCCATAGTTACAGAAAACAGTAGGAAAAGAGAGGAATTGAAACAGATTGGACTGCTTTTCTTTTTAGACCCAGAGCCCCTAAGCTCCCTGTCATACCTGTGTTAAGTGTCAGGGCTGGCTATCGGGGACTTAAGGACAACTACAGAACTACTGAGATGTCAGGCAGTTCTGGATGACTGCATTTTGCTGAATGATGAAGTAGCAACTGCTGGAAATAATAATAGGCCTTAAAATAGCAAAAATTCCTGAATGACTATATCAGGGAGTGACCAATTTCTATCATGTGTTGATGTCAATTTAGAACATGAACAGTCCCTGGAGAAAAAAGAAATGAGATCCCAGACCTTTCCTTTTCCAAGTGATTTAAACTACATACAAAACTCCTTTCAGGCTCAGCTATACTGGTCATGTCAAAAGGCCAAATGACAGGAAATGCATTGTGTATAATGAGGTTGATCTCCACATTTAATGTGGGAATATGAAAATCTTCAATAGCACAGCATTTCTGAGTAGATTTGAAATCACAAAATTGTACACCCAAGAACAATTTCTAAACAAACAATTTCCCCTACACAAAGTTTCCCTACATAAATCTCCTAAAATGTAAGTGCATGCAAATTAGCCACATGTAGATGTAAAATAAAATGGAAATGGCATTTTATTGGAGACCTAGGATCAGGAATATCTGAATCTTGTCCTGTCACTAGCCACTATTTCTCAGTTTCAAACTTCACTTTGTGTCTCTTGAGGAAATATACATGTGCAGTAGATGTAGCTAATCAAATACATGGCCTTTGTTGCTAAGATGCAGTAGACAAAGGTCCTGAAAACTTAGGGTGGACCTGAGGAAGACTCCTTTTCTCAAAGTTATAGATAAATTTAAGCAGCTTAAGTAGATGGACAGCCCAATATTCCCATAAACTTGAGATTACAAATTGATGCCCATTAGCTGGAATGGGCTCGTTATTCATGCACGTATTGGTCCTAAAGAGTATTTTTGAGAATATACTGCATTATTTATGAATATTTAAAATGAGAAGACTCCTTATTTAAAAGTCTGATGCATTGATGGTTTTTTATCTAGAAGGAAAACAAAGCAATCAAACAAAACAAAAAGATTTGAACCATAGTAATCATATACTTATCTGGGAACATTTATCCAGAACAGAAATATAGCTGCTGTAGTGTGAAGAGACAACCCACAATGTGGGAAAAAATCTTCACCTGCTTTTCCTCAGACAAAGGTCTGCTATCTCGAATCTATAAAGAACTTAAAAAGGTCAGACCTCCCAAATTTAAAGACCCAATCCGGAAATGGGTATCTGAAATGAACAGACATTTCTCAGAAAAAGAAGGAGAAATGGCAAATAAATACATGAAAAAATGTTCAACATCACTGGTCATTCAAGAGATGCAAATGAAAACAAAGCTGAGATTCCACCTCTCTGCAGAAAGAATGCCTGCTATCATGAAATCAACCAAGAACAAATGCTGGCGGGGCTGTGGGGAAAGAGGAACCCTGCTCCACTGATGGAGGGAGTGTAGACTGGTGCAACCACTGTGGAAATCAGTAGGGCTATATCTCAAAGAACTAGGACTGGAAGTTCCATATGACCCTGCTATTCCACTGCTGGGGATCTTCCCCAAAGAAGTAAAAGAATCATACTTCAGTGATACATGTGCACCCATGTTCTTAGCAGCATAGTTTGTAATAGCTAAAACTTGGAAACAGCCCAAATGCCCATCAACTGGAGACTGGATAAAGAAAATGTGTTTTTTTTTAATAAAATGTAGTACTACTCAGCCATAAAAAATGAGAAATTAGAGACATTTATAGTTAAGTGGATGCACATTGAGGTGATACTCTTACGTGAAATAAATAGGACACACATGTATAAATACTGAATAGTTTCTCTGGTGTGAGAAACTGAAAGTGTAAATAAGGACTAAAATGTATAGTAGGTAATGTGAAATAGGCAGAAAAGGGGAAAAGGGGGAGGAAGTGGGAGGGGTAGGGGAAAGGAAAGAAGGGAATGGAATTGGTATGAGAAAATGGAAAAATAAGACCAAAATCTTTGTAAATAGGGAGGACTGGAGGGGTTGAAGGGAGGGCTGGGCAAGGGTGAAAAATAAGAACCAAGAGAGACTATGTAAAGGTGCAAATTTCCAATGATGAATGTCATTATATTGTATACCTAAAATGTACCAATGATTAGAATGAATAATCGATAATGTAAAATAGGAAGAAAAGATCCAAAGGGGTAGGGGTAGTGGGAGGGGCCAGGGAAAGAAGGGAAAGGAAACATGATGAGAAATGGAAAAAATAGAAATAAAGTCTTTGCAAATAGGGAAGGGTGGAGGGTGTGAAGGGAGGGCTAGGAATGGGGAAAAAAAGAGAACCAAGGTGCATCATGTAAAGGTACAAGTTCCCAATGAGAAATGTAATTGTGTTGTATACCTACAATGCACCAATAAAAGAATTTGAGGAAAAAAAATGTAGCTGCTGTGTCCACAGGGAAAGCATTTCTTATATGTATCCTTCACTGTTGTTCTTGCACCAGCTCTGGTTCATTATTTCTATCACCTTCTTGACCTCAGAGATATTTGACCTAAACCCTACACCTGAGTCTGTATCTGATAACTTCAACAGAAATGGATAATGAGTTTAGAGAAACTTTCCTTAAGCAAGAGAGGGGAAAGTAAGTTTTTCAATAAAATGATGTAATTGTCTTCTCCATCTTCCCAAGACTGCTCTCAATCCAAAAATATGGAAAGAAAAGGTATGGTAAAAAATCTCCAAAACAACTAAACTTTGAGTGTGAAGGAGAATGAAACATGATGAAAGAATGAGGGAGGAGGTACAGATAGGTAACTGATCCATCGGCATGATAGCATCATAGATGTCTTTGATCATTCAGATTAATACTTTTCCCTCTGTGTCAAGTGCAGGATAGGAAAAGGATATTAGAAAAGAGTACAAAGCTTCACACACAGGCCTCAATTACATTCCTGTATTGACCAGAATATCTCTGAGTAGCCAATGTAGCTTAAGCCCCATTGCATTAAGCATAGGTAGCTTCCAAGTTCCTGTATCTATTTTTGCACTTATAGTTTGGCATTCTTTTTCTCAAGGAGGCTTCCTAAAATTGCGTCTTTCAGGTCTCAAAAAATGTATATTTTCCTCTGCCTACACACCACATTTTGAATGCCTTGACCAAATTTATTAGTTAAAGAAATAAAATGAAAAAATATGTGTCTTACATCATGTGTGTCCCTATGTCTGTCTCTTTGCATGTATATCTGTAGCCTTGTCTCTAGACAAGGAGATAATCCAGGAATTACTAAAACCTTATATTGTAGAAGGGAAATGATTCAGAAATGGCTTATTTTGTGGGATACCTCCTGATTCATTATATCAAAAAATAAGTTAATTTCAAAATTTTATATTGTAATTCACATGCCATTAAAACCCATTTTATGGGTAAAATCAGAAGCACTGATACATATGTATTATTTCATAACTTAGTATTTTATGTCATTTAACACTTGCAAGGTATAACCTTATTTAAGGATTCCCCAGAACACTGACATGTAGAAATGTTTAAAGTGGAGTTTTAGCATAACTAGGTCTTAGAAAATTATCTGCAAAAATATTCATTACAAAAGACATCCTATGAGTATTAATCAAAGTAACAGATATAGTGAATTCATTAATATAATCACTTATTATTTTATTCTTTAGAATCATCCTATATAAATGTATACATAATATAATAGTGAAAAGCTTTGTTTTAGATAATGTCTAAACATCTTTCTACCCATTAAAATCAGAACTTATATTTGACATAGATTCAATGTGTAAGCTATTGATTTCTAAATTACACCAAAGGACACACAGAGGATTATATACCAAAGAGCTTTTGATACCTCCAGCTTCTCAGAGGCTCACTCCTTTTTTTTCTAAAAACTATTATTCTGGATTGAAATGGAGGAATTCACTTTATTTCAACATGGAAATTTAACATCAGCCATAGAGCAACAGCCAGCCATATAAAGAAGATTCCATCTGTCATTAGGAAATTAAATAATAATATACTGGAGATTGACAATATTTTTCCTTTGCACCCATGTTAAGGGTTTGTCAGATAGCTGACATGGATTAAAATCAAGGACGTTGTGAAACTATCAATAATTGAGACCTTTGAACTGAATCCAAAAGAAGCAATCTTAAATTAAATGCTCCATCAGAGACAATTTTCTAATAAGATTTCTTTGGTAAAAATATATTAGGTTTTTTTTTCTTTTTCAATGATGTTTTGACAAGTTTGATGATAAATATATTCAGGTCATTTTATGACTTGTATCTAGATTTTCCCCCATTGTCTCATATATTCATAGGTGGGGCTTTTGGGAGGTGGCTGGATCTACAGTGTGTGAATATGAATTAAGGGTCTCTGTTAACTAAATTAGTCCATTGATAGTTGTGCGTGAAGGGAATGGGAAGGTCTATCCTGGGTGTAAGTAGCACCAACCAATAAGCTTGTAACCTGAAAGGAATAAAAGGGAAAAGAAGGCTAGATTCAGTTGCTGCATTTCCTGCTGCCTACCCTGCCATGGACTGTTTCTCCTCTGCCATCCCATACTGCCAGCCACCTGTGGACTGAAACTTCTACAAACTGTGAGCTAAAATAAACCTTTCCTTCTTTAACATGTGAGTGCTGAGTATTTTGTCCCAGCAGTGAAAACATTGGTCAAAAATAATGTGTTAATTGTTATGATCTGGCTCTCATAGGTCATCTAAAACTTTGTTAAGATAATTAAATAAAGATTCTTGGGCTTAGGAAAATTACTGGACAGGACTTCCCTTGGTAAATAAAGGAGTGGTTGCCTGGAAAATATTTATTCCAGCCTTTGTTCACAAAAGGGATCCCAATAATTTCCATAGCCTTGTGGGAAATACATCACTAAACATACTATTGTGATATGTATACACTAGTCATGGTCTAAGTCTTCAGTGGGAAAACAAGGTTTTATTTAAAATGCTCTTGGTATAAAACAATATTAAGGGACAAAGGATAACTGATACTCATTGTTTCATGGTGTATACATTCATGCCTTGCAAGTGTACAAGTCTTCTAAAATATTGTTTATGGTAATGATCTTGACTCAGGTATCTATCTTCCTCTTGTACTCCAGCTACTTATGATAAGAGGTACATATCAAGCCAATATGAGATAACCAATTAAATAATAATTTTTTCTTAAGAACTTACATAATAGACATGTTATGTGTCACCACACTTAAAAGATGCTCAGATGCCAAATAGTCCAAACAATTTCACACACTAAAAATTAAGGGCTAGACATTACACACTTCTAAGGTACATTTTTAGGCTGGTATGTGTGTTCTCTTTAGATGACATACTACTAAAGGATAACAAATAAGAGTTTTCTATGTGTCATTTAATGTCTTGTAATCAAATAGAGGTGTTTGACTAAAAGACTATTTCATACAAAGATGGACATTTGAATGTGTTCCAAAGATAATGTCATAGTTATCATGCTAAAATACTATGTGTGGCTCTTGATTTTAAATTTCTCTATATAATATATAACTTGTCTGTTAATATTGTGCAGGAATTCAACTAAATGACCATGGTTGGTAAAATAACAGCCTTCTAACTGTGCTTTATATTTCAAAAGTGCTTAATATCCAGAGGAAATTATAACAGTTTAATCCATTGCTCCTACTGAAATACTTACATCACTGATCTTCTCTTCTGGGTGTTCAACAACTAAAGTTTGGAGACCAAAACTAGAAAGGTAACTGGGCTATGAGGACAGCCAATATTTTGGCCCTGGCCCCTCAGGGTCAACAAAGGTCCAGGACACAAAGGAACCTTTCCTATAGGATCCTACATCTTTGGTAAGTCACTCAACCTCCTGAGCAGGGAGATTTCTGGGCACCAGAGGACAAATATACCATGTGCCAAAGGAGAACCACAAAGAGGGAAAAATCTCCCATGCTTTCACTGAAAGCAACATGGTCAAGCAAGGCCATGACCCATCCTGATGACTGACACTGACAGAGAAGCTGAGAGGCTCTATGCATGGTTCCAAAGTAATGCCTGAGGAGACGTAACTGACCTTGATAGAGAGCAAGAGGTTCATACTGATTGACTCAGGTCTCACCAATGTGGTCTTAAACACCCAGCAGAATAGAATAACCAAAAGAGGTATAAAAAATGCCATAGCAATAAGCTAGTTATAAAAAGGAGCTCCAATCACTGACCCCTTTTGGCAATTTATAGCTACACTAGTAGCTGACCGCAGTTATGGACTATGGAAAAAACTATGCATTAGAAAAAAACAATGGTAAAATCTATAAGAGCTCAGCTAGAGTTTTAAATTTCTTAAGTGAGATTTGTTCTTAAAATTGTCTTTTATCTTCTTACAGCTAAAACTAGAAAGACTTATGACAAAGTATCAGACTTATAGATAACCTTTATCAATGAAAGAATCTAAGAGCCAGTAGGTTACAATGACTATTTCCATTTCTAAGTGTGACTTTCTCCCCAACCTGCCCTCTCATTCTAGTGTGCTCATGCTTAGATTATACTGCTCTACTTTCTTTACAGTTTTGTTTATTCTTGCCTAGAGGCTGCCAAACTCTAAGCAGTCATACAAAGGAAACCAATGACAAACGTGCTAGAATTCTTTTACCAGGATCCACCAGACTGACCTTGTCAACAGCTCATAACTGCTAAACTATATAATAGGACTTCTATGTTGGATTCTGAAGTCCCCTGGACCTTCTTCTTATTCTCTTTGTGGGAGGCTATTACTAGTTCCTCTCAGAGGAAACAATTGTTGGCTATATTCATAGCAATCCTGCTGACCTTATAATTCATCTCCTCCAGACTCAAAGCTATATGGCTATCAAGATTATAATGCCTGGCACCTATGGAAGGCCTTTAGATAGACCCTCTGAAGAGTAACTCTAACTGCTGATCACAATTATGATCCTCTTCAGCTGGAAGTAACCAGAACTGTCTTCACCCTTTTCCCCCACACAGCAGTTAGGGGTACTTCTTCAGAGGGGTGAATATTGCAGTTAGATAAATTAATTAGATATCTTGTAGGCAGTTAGACAGAGCCAGTCCAGAAGGAGCCAACATGGAGGACAGTGGAGAAACCAACATGGAGGACAATCAAGACACATTCCCTGAAGGCCAGAATTATAAAAGGAGAGAAATTGCCACATCCATGTAGGATGAATAGCAGTGACTGATATTCTAAATAGGTATCAGTCACCTGTGTGGGGGACAAAGATCTTCCAAGAAAGATCCCTGACCCACCCCTTTCCACTGAAAATCCTTGCTCAAACCTTGTATGCTTGCTATGTGACTTCTTTTCCCATTGGATCCCCATTTAATCAATATTACCTGGATGACTGTACTTGTAATCTTATTGGTTGGTCATGGTTTTATCTCATCTCATGCCCACCTTGTCAATTTCCATTGGGTCTTATAGTTTTGTTCCACTTTGTACCTGCCTCATCACATGGCTTTGTTGTATAAAACACCTTTGAGAAGTGGGATGAGTGGGCAATGCACTTTCCAGTCCCCTTCCTGTCTCTCATAGACAAAAGCTTTCTTTCTCACAATAAATTTTCCTACTTTAAAAAAAAAAAAGTTGTCAAAGTCCTAATAGTTTCAGCACTCCTGAAAAATTGAAGTCCAAATTCTCCTCTGAGATTTCAGGCAAACTCTTAGCTGCAAGTCCCTATAAAACAGAAAAGAAAGTTGAACATTTCCAAAAGACAATGGAACAATATAAACATTACCATTCCAAAAGGGGGAAATAGGGGAATAGAAAGGAATGGAACCCAAGAGAGACTGAAATCCAGCAGTGAAAATGTTAAATCCCATACTTCCATGTCCAGCACCCAGGGATATCTGTGGTGAAATGTGAATTCTAAAGGGCTTGAGTGGCCCTGCCCCTGTGGCACTGCTGGGGATTGTAGACCTCATGACTTCTCTCTTGAGCTGGCTTTGTACAATCCTTCAACTATTATCAGATAGTCCACATTCCTGGCTTTTCCAACATCCTGGGCTCCACTACACTTTTGTCTTCACTCTTACAGCTTCATATTTCCCTCTCAGAAGCATACTGCCTGGCCTTCCAGGCCTTCTGAAATCTGAGGGGAAGACTTCTTGACAAGAAAACTTTTTCATTCTGCCTGAGCTTAGAACCAGAACTAAGAGGATGATGCCAAGGTCTGCTGACAGCTGGAGTAGTAGCCAGGCTTCCTTCTACAATGGCTGTAGGGGTCTCTGAGAGACTGGATGGTGGAGAGGAACCAAATCCTGAGGAAAAATTCGCTAAGAGGCTGCCATTTTTGAGTATAGTGCCTTAGAGGTCTCTTCTCAAACCAATCTTTCATTTTCTTGATTTTGAGCCTGGGAAGGGTGGGGCCTTAGTGGTTCTTCACATTCCCTCAATGCATTTTTTGTATTGCTCTGTTCTAAAGCACTTAGCTTCTTTTCATTGCTAATCATTTTAGCAATCAAGCTCTTCTCTGCTCCATTTTTATAGGCCCCAGCTTTACAGGAATTTCCTTTTGGGTCAAACTCAAATTTTTAAAAATTACTCAGCTGTGCCATTTGCTCTTGATTCTCAATGTAGATCTGGCTAAATGCCCCAACAATACCCATGTTATAGCATCAATATTAAACTGTCTTGAAATTTCCTCTGCCAGATTAATTAGTCCACCACCCTTAATCTCTGTCTCCTGCAAAGTTTCAGCACATAAGCAAAATGGAGACAAATTTTCTACCTACAGCATAACATATGTGGCCTAGAGTTCAACTACTAATGGAGTCCTTTTCCCCAATTGAAACCTCTCGAGCCTGGTCTTTTCTGGATGCATTACTGTCAACAATCTGGTCTTCTGAGCTCTAACCAGAATTTCCTGTCAAGCTTAGTTCATAGCATTCTAGGTCTGGTTCTCCAGCCAGCATCTTCCAATCTTTCCAAACTCCTCCTACTAGCCTTTTCTAAAGGATTTTAAACCACATGCTCAGGTAAAATGACAGCAACTACCCTACTTCCCTGGTACCAAAATCTACCTTAGTTACTTTCTTGTTGCTGGGACATAATACCTAATACTCACAGGGACAAAAGGTATATTTTGGCCCCAGATTTGTAGAGGTTTCAATACATAGTCAACTGGTTCCAAGGCAGAGCAGCATAGCAGAGAGGCATGGCAGAAGAGCTTTGCTTATAGTGTAGCACACAGGAATAAGAGAGCAATCAAGGGAGAAGAGGAAGAGACAGACCCTGCTTAGCCGCACTCCCAGTGACCCACCTCCTCCAACCAGGTTTCACCTCCAATATCATAGTTATCTGTGAGCATCACGCTCCCTGATCTAATCACCTTTTGAAGGCCTTACCTATGAGCACATGATGGAGGTCATATAGATATAAATTGTAATAATATTGAAATTCATGAATAGAATTTGTGATCATGTGTTTTCTTCTTCCTTATGTTGTTTATTTGTTGTGAGAGGTTCTCACTACCTAGTTCAGCCTGGCCATGAACTAGCTATGTATTTCAGGTTGGTCACAAACTTGTGATCCTTCTGCTTTGTACAAGGATGTGCTACCATACCTAGCATTCTAATAATGTGTTTACATTAGTACTTTATAGTACGGCATTTGTGAATGATATTCTACTTTATTTTTTATAGGAAAATGTCCTTTATTGATAACCAAATTTTTTTCTACTTAGAAAACTATCTTTAATTATCATCATTTGAATTAATTTAATATTATGAATATACCTCATGAAGTTTAAAAAATGTTGATATTGTTCCAAGAAAAGGCAAGACCTCAGGCTTCAGATAAAGCAGGAATTTGTCTTTGTCCAATTGTCTTAGAAAAGCTATTTCTTTTCCTGTGTTCTTTTTATTTTGCGAGGTAATGAAATATTTAAATAACTGATACTTGGCAGGGACACTTATTCCCACAGTATTTCTTGCCAAAATGAAAGAAAAAAGATCCAAATATCAAAGAAGGGACACTGTATTTGTGAGATCATGAGCTTGATTTTCTACATAAACACCTCCTTAAAATAAAAGAAAAGTAAAATAAAGTAAAACAAAGCAAAACAAAATAATTAGAGGAGGGGAAATTCAGAAGGTTTTTTATTAAGTGATATAACTGTCCTCAATTGGTTACAAAATTAAAAATTACAAAGGATATACCAAGAAGCAGTCTTACTTTGGCAATGAATAGATCAGCTAACCAACTTATATTTCTAGTTTCAATACTTATTTAATTTTTAAGAGAAACACAGAAGTTAGGACAATATGACCCATAACTTGTCATTGTTTAATAAAATTAAATGCTTTTTAGAAGTTTTCTATTAGATTGTGGGAGGACAAGTTCAACAACAAAATGTATTCACTGGGCCTAGGTTTATGAAAGGAAATGCTCTACTAAGAAGAGAGGTAATTACAATCTATGCAGGTTTCATTTTTGTAAACATCAAACTGGCAAATTTGCATTTACTTTTTTACCCAACACTTGACTTACAAAATTTGAGGAACTCACTTCAGTCAGATTCCTCCATGTAATTATTGCATCCAAAATTTATTAAAGAAAGAAAACAAAAACATTTGTGAGTCATGGTGACTGGTGGTAATTCAGGTACAGCAAAACCAGGAGGATCTGCTGAATCCAGATGGAGTGGATATATTCCCATGGCACCTATTACTTGCCAAATGTTTCGTAAAGCAAACACATGACCTAAAAGATTTTGCAAGTGTGGGGTCTCAAAAGAAAAAAAAAAAAAAAAAAAAGGAAAGAAGAAAAAAACATACACTTGTAAAAAAAATTCTGTTCTTGTTTAAAAGTCATTTCTTAATTCCTAACCATAAGTTGTTTTTAAAAACACACACACTTTTAATATTTTTCAGCTGTCATGCCCACTTTAGTGAGTCTACATGTGTGGGTACTCCATAAAATCTCAGTGGTGGTGGCAGATGTCCCTTTTGAAATATTTCATCTGCTGCTGGGGGTGGGGTGGGGGGAGTGTCACTTCAGTGCCATGAACACCATTCCTTCTGAAGGCTCCGATTTGGGACAGCCTCTCTAGAGCAAAAGCAGCATTTCTTGATGTCACTCAAACCAGCAGTACAAAAAAAAAAACCCAAAGAACGATGCAGAAACATATGACTATGTTAAGATGAAAAAAAGAATTTTAAATAATAACATATATATGAGGGCCTTTACAACACCAAAAGAACTGCTGTAAAAAGTCAATAATTGTTACTTTGTCTATGGAGGAGTAAAAATTTATATCTGTTATTTGAAGTGACCAAATTCTTTGTGTATAAAAGCCCCACCTACTCACCAAAAACTCATTTATTTGTTGTGGTCTCTTCTTTGAATTACCCTGGCAGTTGCACTCTGTACTATGTATTTTAGCACTTAATTACATCATGTCATTCTTTATCCTCTAATTGTTTGGATGTTCAGTGGTTTAGGAGGCTTTACCTATTTTGTATCAACCTCTATTTTGTATTCTTCCTCTTTTGAGGTGATTGTTTGATTGCTGTACTGAATAGAACATCCTCTCTGCAAATTTAACTGATTATTAATTCTTGCAGTGGATTTTAGCAAGTATCTATAATAGGCCAGGTTAAAAATGTGTACATCCTGAAGTGACACATACATTTCCAGTACTCAAAAAGGTAGTAAGCCAATAGTTGCAGAAATATGAGTACAATTACAATTGGTTGTGAGTACTATGAAGGAAATGCACAAGATGTAGTGAGAGACTCAGAGTATGACTTAAAAGGAAAGTGGGATGAGGCAATGTTTTCTGAGGCACTGACGCATCATTTTAGGTCCAATGGGCATCTAGAAATTATCTAGGAAAAAGGGAAAGAAGACATCTTGGGAAAGTGCAGGCTAGATTCAAGAACTAAAATAAGATGGGTATGATAAGAGGGGAATCAATGTAAGGAATATAGAAGAGGGTGCTGGAAGTATTAGCATAGATCTGATCATGTACAACCTTAGAGTTTATGATAAGAATTTTGAATTTTTATGCCTCATGAATTGCAAGGTCTTTCAAGGTTTTGAGCCATGGAGTGGAATGATCAAATTTACCTTTTAATACTATCATTTTTGTTACAAAGACAATAATGGATTATAATGATCAAAAACAAAAACAGACCAGAGACAGCAGTATTCATTGACTGAAGTGTGAAATGACACAATTGTGAAGTAGGGCAAAACACAGCAGTAGACAAAAAAGAACTGAACAGATTTGAGGTATATTTGTACTATTTTAGTACTTCATAGTATATTTTAGGACTTGATGATGGATTTTGATAGGGAGCTTGAGAAAGAAATGAATAAATATTAATATGCAGGAATCAAAATTATTTACTCAGTGGTTTACTCAACTAAATAGATGATGGTATTGTCTACCAAAAAATGTAAATAAACGGAAAGGTAGAAAGGAGTAGGAGTCAGTAGTTGGCCTCAGATACGAGGTTTCAACCACTCCTTTGGTGTCAACATGGAGGTATCTGATAAGCAGCTGGATGGAACATCTGGAGCTCAGAAAATAGATTTGTTTGGAGAATCATCAAACTACAGAGAGCATTTGGAAAATGGCACCGAAAGAATTCACTTACTGAGAGAAGAGGGAAGACAAAGAAAAGAGAGCTCAGAACAGAGATAGGAAGACTCAAACAGGATGAAGAAACAAACAAAAAAAGCCCACCTACCCCCAAAAAACAGGTGTGACTGTTAATCCTGATATGTCAACTTCATTGGGTTAAAAATTGTCCAGCAGATTAGTAAAACAAGCTCCTGGATGTTTCTAGGCAGATAATGAAGGTGTGGTCTTTAGTGTTTATGTGGTCCCTTGCCCATCTCTCTGTGGTGCTGTTCACCTGGTCTGCTACCCAGCCTCCATGAACTAAACAACTTTGCCCTACCATGTGCTTCCACCATGATGTTTCCACATTGGATCCAGCTGAACATGTACTGAACCCACATAAACTGTGAACAAATTAAATCTTTCTTCCTTTAAGTTGTGGGTGTCTAAAGGGAAGCTAATTAACATAACAGGATAGGAGTGTGAAGAGACACTGAAGTGTCAACACCAGGAAGTGTGAAGAGACTCAGGGGAAGAGTGTAAAAGGCCCTCACTGTGGACAGCCAAAGTGAGAAGCTGCTCAGTTACCAGTCAAGGCCTTCAGAGCAAAGTTTCTGCCTCAGTTCATTCCAGTGGGAGGCTGTGCCTAAAACACAGCTCTTCTTCTTCTTTTTTTTTTTCTCTGTCTACAATGTCTACATTTATATTTTATTTTCCTCCAAATTAGCATTATATTGCTAAACATGATTGGAAAATAGCTACATATCTCTTTGCAAAACTGGATGAATTACAAGAGAAATTCCATGCTCTTGGGTCAGACCATATTAAACATAGACTCTAAATTTGGTGAAAAGAAACCAACCATTTTGGTATGATATGGCTAAAAATATACAAGTTTTCATTTATTCTTTCCTTAGATATATTCTTTGCAAATGTGTTCAATGAACTGAAATTTTATCTATAAGAGCCCTGATTCTATTTCTTGTCTCAAATTTTAAAAGTTACCAAAAATGGTAAGAGTAAAAGAAAAAATTTGTTATTGTATTTTGTAAGTAAAATTACTGATAATTTATATACTATTGCAATTTCCTTTAAAGGACTATATTAAATACATTCCTGATAGACAAGTAATTTGATACAGTTCTTACAAAACATCACCTTTTTAACTTTCTTTAATAAAGATGTAATTTTAAAGCTGCACAAGTTGTACAGCTCTCTGAATTTCTACAAACTTAGCATGTCTACAATTAGAACTCAGATCAAGAAACAGAATACTACTACTACCTTAGTAGATTTCTTCACATTATATTTTTAAAGTTGAACATTTACCCTATAGCAATTCTACTCACACAGAGTATAGATACATGCATATATAGTTATTGCACATATTCATATCAAGTATATATACACACAGCACTCACATATATATCTCCACAGAAATTCTTGCATGCAGTTTCCAGATTTATACAAGAATCCTTGGAATAAACCTGATTATAACCCCTAGAACTGCAAAAACTCCTTATAAATACCCCTTGGGAATAACAACTTGTGACATATCCATATATGGATAAATTCTAGGAATATCATGTTGACTGGAGAAGAGAAAATTTCAGAATAGTATATTGTTTAACACTTTTTATAAAGATTAAAATAAACAATATGTTTAGACATATGTATATGTGTGGTAAAAACAAACACACAAATAAATGCCAAGCAAAAAACATCATTAAAGGTAGAGTTTTCCCCTGGGGTAGGAGAGGGACAGGACAGCATGAGCATGGGACAAGTTATAATGTTACAGAAACACAGACAATTCTGAGAGCACAAAGGAGAACTACTAACAATTAAATGAGGATAATAGTGGTTAACTGGGACTGTCCGAGGCAAACCACACTTGTTATTAGTAAACTCCAATTTCTAGATTAAGTGGAAGGTTTCTGCACATTTCTTCTACATTAGTTAACTGAAATAATTAATATAGAAGAGGGCCATGAATGACAAATTATTTCAATGTGTTAGGAACTGTCAATTTATGATTAAATCACTTTGAGATTCATATGAGTTCCAAGTATAAATGATTCTTTTTCAAATTAAAAATATTAATTATTTAGTAATACAGGCTTTAAAATTAATCCCTTTGAAATTAAGAAGGGTGGACAAGAACAACAATTCCTAAAACATATCCTAATTCAAGCAAGCAAAGTTAAGTGAGAAGGTTTAGTCATTATGTTTCTCCCCAAGATCCTGAAAGTCAAAGCCCACAATGTACAAAATGTTATGAATCAAATGATTTTTTTGCTTTCCATCTCTAATTAGGTTGGCCTTATTATTTAAGAAACTCGAGACATTTAGATGGTTGAAGTCCTACTTACTGATGAAGCCAAAGTAACTGGATCCTGACAAAATTGGATGAGATTACTTTAACCTTGTCCTTCAAAAGCTGTGAGAGCTTTAAAATTCAATTCAATCTTCAGATTTACATGGGAGAATATTCAAAATATTTCACCACTAATATAGCACAGAAAACAACCAATCCAAATACATCCTCCTCTAGCCTGAAGCAGAGTCCTGTAGTCTCCCTGTTGCTGGATCATGAAGAGATACAGGTGATTCTAAGGAGAAGCCACTGGAGTTAGGATGGTAGGGGACAACTGAAGATTTGGGTTATGGCTACTACCTGACTACTTGTGTGAATGGATTAATATTTAAAAACGGCTACAGTTAGAGATGGATCGATGATTTTTCTGGTTTGAAACACATAATTTATATTATATTCTTAAAGAAAATAAATATAAATTGCCCTGACTTTGGAAATATAGGGAAAAAAAGAGAAGATCATTAGTAGGCCCTTCACCCTGAATCTTAGAAATTCCATGGAAACCAATCACTGTTGCTGACTGTTCCAAAGCAGATACAGTGTGTTAACTGTTTGCTATTGTTTAGTTTGTACATGACTGAACTGTAAATTAACTTAACTTACATCATTAGGGCTGTAACCTTTGGGAAATTCCAAGCATGTACATAAAACATCTTACTTACAAGATAGCTGAGTACAGAATAACTTTGCAATAACATCTACCATCATAACACTTCCACAACTTCCAACAACTTTTGTTCCATCCAGATTAAACATAATAAGCTTAATGATGCATATTTGCTGTTAGAACAAATGAATGCAAAGCTTGAATAAAATCTTCTCTTTAAAAATTATCACCACACCTATTTTTATTCATCTTCACAATGGAGAACAGCATGCACTAAGTCAATAAAAAAAAAGGATGAATTTTCGTTGCTGAAACAGAGAAAAGTTGAACTAAGTCAGTGTCAACATGATCACAAACTCTATGTCAATGTGACCTAAACCCAAACTAAACATTATCAAACAATGTGACTTCCACAGAGATATTAAATTGAGCATACAAGATTATGTGCTCTATATTTGATATCTTTAAGGAAGTAAAAGAAATAAATCATAGCAACTTGGCCAATTAATGGAGAGAAAAAAAGAAGAAAATACTGTTAGAGCAATATGCAAATTACAAAAAGAACTCTATGTAACCAATAACACATGTATGTCAAAAATAGTTTCTTGGAACAAAATAGATTGTATGTAAATGAGGACTAATAGTGAGTAAATACTAAAACCTTTCTCTCTTAACACACAAAGCAAAGACTTTTTCAGGAGTTAAGGAAAGTCAAGAGAACTGTGAGAAAACAGCAATACATTAATACCCTACCTCATGGCCATTAACGTCCATTGATGTTATTAATGTTAATAACATTGATAATTATTGTCATTAATGAATACTGAAATTGATTAATATGTGTAAGTTTTTATGCTCCATATAATAAACATATTAATATGTGCTAAACATGTAAACATATTAAAATATATGTTAACATTTCTAGGAACCAGCTTGTAGGTGTCAAAAGTTTTTCTTTATTTCATAGTTTAAGAATTGTTATTTAATTTTAAGTACCATCTTAAGTTATCCAAGATCACTCATCTGGTAAAGACATTTCCTATTTAAAATAAAGGCTTTTCTTTTCAATTGTATATCACTCTCTTTCTGAACTTTACATATCTATAAAATTATGAGTGAGATCCTGAGAAGTAAATCCATTTCCACCTCTAGCTATACTTCAATATATGGGATACTGAGCCTCTGTGGAATGCTCAGCCTCAGAAAGACTTTCCCCTGGGTCTCACAGGATGTATTTCCCATCAGTTTGGAAGAGGAACCAATAGTTTTTATCGTTCTCAGGAGCTTTGGATGGGTTGGAGACCACCAAGAAATGGGATAAGTTTTCAGTTCTGTGGGTGTTACTGAAATGGATTTGTTAAACCTACAAATTTCCTCTTCAGGTTACTATAAGTCAGGGTGACATATATGTAATATATATGTGTTAGTGATGTAATTGTGACAAATTATTTCTGTCAATGTGAATTTAAAATACATTTTTATCCTAAACATGCCTAAGAATATCAGTAAAAACATTTTTTCAATTTATAAGAGCTCATTTTATTACTTTCTGGAAACACTGTAAGGATAATATGAAATCAAATAGTCAGAGAAAGATTTGTTTTTACATCTATAATTGTTTCACTTCAAACATATCATTTTGAATTTGTACCTTCATGTTCTCAAAAAGTAAAATTCTCTGCTCCTGTTGTGAAGATCAGGAATCCTTGGAAAACAATAAAGAAATAACATTCTAACAAAGTTGACTAGTAACAGCGAAAATAGATTAATAATAAGAAAAATAACAGCTAACCTTTAACAAGTATTTAGTTTGTGTAAATCATGGTAAGTAGTAATCCTATACATTATTTAATTTAATCTTTTTAACAATCTTATAAAAATAGTGAAAGGTCAACATTAAAACCTGAGTGCAGATAACTGAATCTCTGAATAATGATGAAGTGGGAATAAAAGAATAGACAACATTTAGCCTGTTCTTTTTTCCAAAACAAGTTGTTTTCAAAAAATAAAAATAAAAAAAGACCTCAGCCATTCACATCATCTTTCAAGATAACTCTCAGAATTACAATTTGGCATTATCTTTCAGAAGACTTACAAACTGCTACAGGCCGGGTATGGTGGCACAACCCCATAACACTAGCACTCTGGGAGGTTGAGGCAAGAGGATCAACCCCAGACCCTGGATTCAACCCATAGTACAAACAAAACCAACACTTTGCCGTGAGCCAGCTGTCAGCTTCTGTGATTTCTATTCTTGGGACTTTCTCTTAATGCCTTAATATTTTCAAGTCCAGTCATAAAAACCACAGCAGCTTTCCAATAAAGCCAGATTTCAGACTGTAGGAAAGAAGTCTTAGGTCATCAGTCACATAAATACCCCAGACTAATTGAGGTCCTGGTTGAAGGGAAGAGAAGTTAGGCAAGGTGACACTTGCCTGTAATCCCAACACTCAGGAGGCTGAGGCAGGAGGATCATGAGTTTGAGGCCAGCCTAGGCTACATAGTGAATTCAACAGTAAGCTGAGAAGACCCTCTCTCAAAAGATTAAAATAATCAGGGGCATGTAGTTCAGTGGGAGAAGACTTGTCTAGCAAGAACAAAGATCTGAGATTTATCTCCAGGACTGTGAAAAAATAATTTTTAAAATTAATTAAAAATCAATGGGTACTAAGTTACCACAAGATATCAAAATGTACCAATGATTAAAATGAAGAATTGATAATGCAAAATAGGAAGAAAAGGTCTAAAGGGGTAGGAGAAGTGGGAGAGGAAGGGGGAAAGCAAAGAAGGGAAAGGAAAAATTATGAGAAATGGAAAAAATGGAAACAAAGTCTTTGCAAATAGGGAAGGGTGGGGAGGTGAAGGGAGGGCAGGGAATGGGGAAAAAATAAGAACCAAGATGCATCATGTAAAGGTTCAAGTTCCCAATGAGAAATGTAAATGTATTGTATACCTAAAATGTACCAACAAAAGAATTTAAGGAAAAAAAAAAAGAAGAAGACTTGGTGTGCCTTTACACAGTAGTGTGACTGTCAATGGCAATAATGTATTGTCCATTTAAAAAGCCAAAAGAAGGGCTGGGGATTTAGCTCAGTGGTTCTGTTGCCTGCCTCGCAAGTGCAAGGACCTGAGTTAGATGCTCAGTACCAAAAAAAAAAAAAAAAGGCAAAAAAAAAAGCGTTTAGAAGGTTTTCACTATGAAGTAGCGATAAATGAGGAAAAGGAAAGATATATTTACCCTGATTTAAACATTATGCTATGTATACATGTATGGAAATTACATACCTCATTAATGCATACAGTTTTATGATTCATGTGTCAGTTTAAAAATAAATTTAATCTAAATTTTTTTAAAATGTAAAATTCTACTTTGGATGTGTTCTCTGTGAGAATTCTATATGGTACAAATGGATTTTCCTGATTGACAGATGCTTAGTAGAACCTAGAGATTGGCAACAACACCCAGCCTCTTTCTTCTTACTTGAATTTCAAGCTCTCTTTTTCATTCCCACTTAACTTAGGACAGCTTAGACACCAGTTCCTTTTGCTATTCCTTTCCCACAGTGGGGAAATGAAATTTCTGGGAATATTTTCCTTTACACTATATTCCAACAGAATAAAGAATTTTCCTAACTGTATAAGCTAACTACAAAGGATTTTATCTGGTTCTGAGACAGTAAAAATATGTGAGGATGTTCACAAGGAAACCTTGAGCCTACCTTTTGTGATAAGAGGCCTAATTACTTATCAAAACCTTGTGCTTTGCACCCTCTTGAGAAACTGCCCAGTCAATTTTCTCTTTTTGGTTCTACAAGACTCACCCCACTGGCTTAGTCTCAGCTAAATCTCATCAGATCAAAAATATAGGAAAGTAACTACTGATATTAGAGATTCTGGACTATAAAATAAAAATTTAAAAGCACCTTGGTACCTGACTGAGGGATGTGAAAGAAGCATTGTTTGTTTTTGCTTTGTGAATTTAACCATACTCTCATGTTTCTCTTCGTAAATAGTTACCAGCCACTCGCACACAAAAACATAATCACAAATTAGGAACTCTTAATAAACAAGAGAAGGTGAGGAAATATGAAAATATCACTGATCTATTTCCAAAAGGGAAATTAGGATTGAAATCATCCCTCCTAATTCCACATATTTAATGTTTGCTACTATATTTTCTTGAAACACTTATGTAGCATATGTGCTCTGATATTGTCTTCCAGAAAATTTTGTGGACTGTGACATAATATGGAAATGTAATTCCACAGAAAAGATTTTTATTTATACCTCTGCTATTCACACTAACTTCTAATTAGTATGTGTGGAATTGGGAAAGGCATGGGGCGGGGGGAGAGAAAGAGAAACACTGAGTGAACCATTCCCACTGAGTGCTGGCCATTTTCAAGGAAAACTGATGAGCATGGGCATGAGGAATTCCCCTCCTTTAAGAAGTCTTAAGAGACTTAAGATTCTTATGTTTAAAAGGTCAAATAAAGAATATCACACACTCATGAACAAGAGAGCCACATAAATCCAAGCTCTTAGCCCTGTCAGCAGAAGAAATATGTGTAAATGCTGTCATTTCTTAGGTGTAGATAAAAGGTAAAATATGGCAATCTGTTGATTTATTGCAAAGTACACTCTTTCAGTTTGAGAACACTGATGGAAATAAATTGAGCTGAGAACAGCTTCCTATGAGGAATATATGTTATGAGAAACTGTTAAAGACAAAGTTTGGTCAGTGACCTTCTTAATTAAGCTATGAGAACCACAACATAAAAGAAAGCTAGATAAAGAAGAGAATGTTCAATAAGCCAAGTCATTTTACCTTTCCCCTATTCCATGAGTACAGTATAAACACGTGTGTACAATAAATTTCTAGCTCATGCATTCAGAGGCTGCACTATAATAATGATAGACTATAAATCATAGAAAAAATGTTTATTTTAGGACAGTCAATAGCTAGAGATAGGTGCTTACCAATAGCACACATGTCTGGTAGATATAAAAACAAATGCTTGGCAGTTGTTTAAAAATGGGAACTATATGGTTCTGACACAAAATATATTAGAAAATAGAAGCAATTTCATGATTTTGTCAGGTTTCCAGTTTTGCATTTCATTATTTCTTTTTTTAAATCTCATGTTCCATTTCAGAAGGCAGAACTGAAGTTTTGGAAAACAACAAAAAAAATTGTCATGCATTTCTAAAATAACCGTGTTAATACATGTGGATCAATCATGTATAGCTACATACATGACTTCCTAGGTAATTTTTTTTTCTTTTGAAAGTTTAAGGATAACTGAATGCCGAAGAATCAAATATGAGCCTGTAAACAAATAAGAGGTTCCAGCAGAAACCCGGGAGACTGGAACTGGGATTTCAATGTGCCAACTATAAGCTAATTGTGAGGATGGCACTGACTGGTCCGACTCACAGTCCACATCTCACAGTCTGCCCAAAAAGAGTTTTTCAAAAAAGAAAATGTTCATTTATTGCAACAATGAACAAAATCTCCAAAATCCAAAAATGGACAGTTGAACATGGGGATCTGTCATAATTGTGACAACATAAGGGTCAACAAGACCTCAGATATCCCGGACTAGGAGGTAAAGTGAGGCAGATGAGAGGTTTTCAGTGTGATGGGGTTAACAAGCTGTAATTTACTTGGAGTTTTTGCTAAATGTAATTTTAGAGAAAACCCAAACTAATGAAAAAAATTATACTTTTGATAAATCTTAGGTTTATTCTTTTCATCTTTCCTTTTATCACTGGTGCCCCTTTTTATTTATGTATACATTTATTTTTAGTTTATTATTATTATCATTATTATTGTTTTTGATGGCGGTGTTAGTGGGAAAGTGAGGAATGGTCAGGAAATTAGGCAAGTTGATTAAATTAAACAATTGAAACTCTAGAGAAATCTGATTATAACTTTCCAGAGATGGAGAAGGAAAGCTCAGTTTCCCATGATTCTGCATTTCCTGGGTTTAGCAAGGACATAGATCTCAAGAATTAAAATATGATGAGAAAGTCTGTCGTAGTAAGATTTTTCTCACTCCATCAGGAAAGTACCATACCAGAAATTTCACAAGAAATTCTGCTCTCAGGAGACTCACAACCAGACTTTTAACCATTTTGATAAGTTCAGAAGAGCTTCAGTGAAAAAGCTTTCAAATTCTTGTCCCAGATGACCCCATAGATCCCTTTCAGGGCCACCCAACACCACTTCATAGTTCCCATAAACACTTGGACCTTTCCCTGTGAAAGCCGACAAGTTTTCCCAAAAGTCCTTACATACCACACTCAGCCTCATCTTGCCAAATGTGCTATCTCAGTGGAAACTGTTGGAACTTTCCAGACATTTTATGCTAAAAACAAAAAGTACCTCAATCACTAATATCCTGAACTGGTATGTAAGACTGACAGTATCTCTATATTTCATATGTTATGTATGAATTTCCTTACCTTTCTTTCTCACCTATAACTACATATTGCTCTCATAATACTTTGTGAAAAATGTTGCATAACTATAGTAATTACTGATGTCAACACCCTTGTTAATATTCTGGAACTGCAAACATTTCACATCAAATCTCCATGTAAAAAAGTGGCCATTCACCTCTAGTTTGTAAATTAGCTATATGATTTATCTGTAGGAAACATTTCAAAAATATAGATTCAGAAAGACATCTACCACATGATGGCTTTTCCATATGGCATCTCATAATTATTTTGCTGTGTGTGAACATGATGAAAACAGTTTCATAATTCTCCAAGGGTCAGAGTAAATTACTTCAATTAGACATATTTCAGAGCAAACATTACCTTAGAGTTTATTAATAATATTACCTGAGAAGGAACAGCTGCCTTTTATGCATAAAAAGCTGTCAGCTTCTTACTGCTCCTTACTATAGAAACTCTTTTGTGACTTTAAAAAAAAAGGCAAATTTTCTCATGCTTTACCTAAACACAGAACTTGGCAGCAGGGACCTGGTTGTAATCCTCAGCATGGGAGCTAGTGGGTGGATTTTTTTTTCTCTATAAACTCGTGTAAACCACACCAGACTCCTGGTATTTATTCTGGGTAATGCTGGAAATTGTACACAGATCCAACAGGCTATGTAAAGGAGTTTTGTAACTTCCTGAAGTCCTTTCAAGCAAAATCTTACTCTGAATTGGAGACTTGCAAATATAAAGTAGGTCAGTTGGGGAACATAATAGCAGCAATTAACATGACATTAAATGACCTATATTGAAAATTCAATGCCAATTGAAATGGCTCTAAAGATAAGTCAAGTAGATAGCTATATTCATAATAATTAAAGATTGAAATATTGTGCTATAGGTTCGTTGTTACTTTATAAGAGTTGAAGCTACATGTTACCACAGCTCATCAATTAAGCCTGGCTTTATTATTATAACTACTCTCTATATATGCATACTAAAAGATCTCAAGACACAAGAGTCTATGAAGTATGTAGAAAAAAAGATTAAAATATGACTATGTCCATGAAATGTATCACTTTATCATAAATCTTTCTTGCCTCCCACACCAAGATAAGAATGATGACAATGATAATAATAATGGAATAAGCAGTTTGATAAGGGCTACTCACCAACATGTCCTATTTGTAGCAAAATCTTCCTAAGGTAAGAAAATCCATATTTATCTTGGTGGAACTGGCAAACAGTTTTTTGGTTTATGTTTGTTTGTTTATTTGCATTTTTTGCTAATCAGATGAAGGTTAGCATGGAAGGTAGTCAGATCAGCCAATACCAAGTCTTCAGATACTACTCTCTTGCTGTTGAAACCAAGTACAGCTTCATATCCTCAGGGGAACCCAGCTGGTCCCAACCTGTGACCTTATAAGCATTTCTTGAAACAAACTAAACTTAAGCACTGTGACTAAAATTTGAAAGAAAATTGAACTGTAAAAATACAATCTTATAAATACCTGCAACCAATGTGTCTTTTCACAAACATACATGAAGCCATAGTTCAAGCAATCCTCCACCAAAGGTTAGAAGAAAAGGCATATCAAAATATTGACTGACATTTATCTGTTTTGTCATTGAATATAACAGCTATGGGTGAAAAAGTACTTTAAGTAATAGAAATGAAAATTACAATCAGAAAGATCATTTAAGTCCGTGATTTAGCTCAGTGGTGCCACCATCTGCCTTGCAAGCACAAGGTTCCAAGTTCGATCCCCAATACCAAAAA